>OX376230.1:21923009-21931670 GCA_947364205.1 Agrochola lota | reverse complement strand
GGCCGCAAAAGCCCCAAAATCACTGAGGGAAAGGGTTCTAAACAGGAATACAACCCAATCAGTAGCCTCTGAGTCGGCGCGTTCATCTTCGAAGCCCCAGGTGTCGAAGGCAGTATCGGAACCGGATGTGACGTGCAGGACACCGCTGCTGCCGTCGGTACCTGTTCCTGTCCCGGAAATTGTCGTCAACTGGGAACAGTGTGGCATCTCCCCCCCCTACGTGAGAGTCTCGGATGATGAAAGCTCGGTGGCATCTTCTATCAGCCAAGCCGACCGCCCCACCAGAGGACGGCCGAGCCTTCTATACAGAACGTCAAGAGGCACAGGGGTGGAGATGGACATGGCCACCAAGGAAGCGAATGAGCTCCTCCAGAAGGGAAAGGACGCTTTGGAGGCTGCGGGGAACATGAAGCGAGAGTGCAAGGCGACAGCCCACGAGTGCCTCCAGGGCCTGTACGAGACGGCCCTGTCATTGGCGGACTCGAGATCCCGCCACAAGTACAACCTCGAGAAGGAGCGCTCTCGACACGCACAAGAGCTTGTGCGGGTCGAGAGAGCTCACACTCGAGAACTCATGGGATTTAAAGTCGACCTCTCGCTCATGCAGACAGACGTCTCCGAGACGAAGAAAGAGGCGAAAGGGATCCGGGAATGGCTCGGTCAAGAAACCCTTGATGCCTTCAAGGGCATCAAGGAGGTCAAAGCCGAAGTTGCGGCCGCGAGCCTTAAAAATGTCAAAGAGCACGAGAAGACAAGGCAGGAAAGCGCCCGAGCCCCGGGGGATCCCAAGTGGGATTTAATGGGGGCCGGCTTTTCGCGCCTTGATACGAATGTCACCAGCTTGTCCAACCAGCTGGACGTGCTCCGTCAGGCCATTGACAAAATTAAGGCGGACCTGGACCGGCCAACTCACAAGAAAATGGACCCGAGTAGTCAAGAGATGGACCCCGAACTGCTCACCCTCGTCAAGAAGACAATAGTAGACGAAACTGACAAAATAATTACACACATCCAGGCCATCGCCAACAGGCCAGTACCATCCCCCCCTAAACCACAACCTCCCATTAACCTCACACACCACCTCAAGCCCATCTCGGAAAGACTGGAGCTCGTCTCAGCGGACCTCCGCGTACTGCGTGACAAAGAGCCGCAAATCCAGGCGCCCCCGGCGCTGAATCTGGAAGCGGAACTAGCGGTCGGGGAGGTTAAGAAGACCCTCCAGAACATAGAGAAAGGGGTTGCGGACCTGGGCAAAGCGGACAGACCGCTTCAACAACAACAGGGCCCCCAAACCTTTGCCCAGGTCGCCAGTGCACCAAAGCCCCCCAAACCACCCACACAGCCCAATCACACCCTGATCGTCTCGTCCACGAATCCCCAGCACACTGGAGATAACGTGATCGAGAGGATCAGGTCCGCCCTGGACCTCAAAGAGAGTGGAGCCCGCGTCGACACGGTTAGGAAAGCGCGGAACCAGAAAGTGGTCCTCAAGTGCGCTAGCAAGTGGGACCTCAACAACATTAAGGAGCAGGTCCAGTCGAACGCAGGGCTCAAGGTCCACGAGCCGAAACCTCTCAACCCCCTCGTCTGCATCAAGGGAGTGCTGTCCAGCTACAGCGACGGGGAGATCGTAGATCTCCTTAAAGCGCAGAACAAGCATCTTCTGCAAAACGTCGCTGTAGATGGGCAGACTCTAAGGATGCGCTATAGGAAGCGCGCGAGGAACATCCACGAATGCCACCCTGTTCTGGAGCTCTCCCCGGAGCTCTGGAAAGCCTTCACATCGGTCCCAAAGATCCACGTGGGCATCAAGCGATGCTCGATTGAGGATCAGTCCCCGCTTGTACAGTGCACAAAGTGCCTTGGGTATGGACACAACAAGTCCATATGCAAGGCCGGCAAAGAAGTCTGCAGCTACTGCAGCGGAGCACACAATGCAAGGGATTGCCTCACTCGAGCTGACGGCAAACAGCCCACCTGTGCTAACTGCAAGGCAGTCCACGGGTCCGCCAGCGACCTGGCACACACAGCGTTCAGCGCAGACTGCCAGGAACGCCAAAAATGGGATGGAATAGCAAGGTCGCGCGTTTCCTATTGCTAAGGGCGACCACGACAACACACCACCAAACCAACCAGTCACCCCCGAATTCGCATCAAGACCGACAGCAAGATTGAAATTCGTCCAAGTCAATCTTCAGCGCTCCAAGCTGGCCACGGAAGAACTCCACATGGCGGCGCAGGCAAGGGGAATTTCAGTAGCACTTGTTCAAGAGCCCTATGTAGGAAGAACAGGTGTGATGAAACAAAGTCCCGGTACGCATGTCATCCAGTGCAGCCTCAACCGCCAAAAACCAGTCAAGGCAGCGATCGTTGTTTTCGGAAATAACCTGGAGGTCATCCACGACCCCCAGCTTGTGACCGAGAACATCGCCGCTGTTTTGCTAAAGGTGGGTCGGCTCAGCGTCGGGGTGCTATCGGTCTACTTCGAGGGTGACCAGGACCTAGAACCCTATCTTTCCGAGACACGAATAACAACACAAAAACTTAACACACACAACATCATAGTGGGAGGAGACGTGAACGCCTGGAGCCAGTGGTGGGGAAGTGTTTCCGAAAACCATCGCGGGGCGGCGTACAGTTCTTTTCTCGATGAGCGGGATCTCCACATCCTGAACACGGGCCAAACGCCGACGTTCGAGATCTACAGAGGAGACAGGTGGTGCACCAGCATCGTAGACGTGACGGCATGCAGCCTGTCGCTGCTAGGCAAGGTCGAGGAGTGGCGTGTAGAAAGAAGTCTTACAACTTCAGACCACAATGCAATTACCTTCTCGATGCGCTTAGAAAAGGCCTTGGAACCCTTAAGGCCAATCTCGACGCGCATCTACAACACCAAGAAGGCAAAGTGGTCCGACTTCAGCACCCACTTCAAGAATAGCCTGGCGGAAGCCGACATTACATCAGTCAAAGTCTCGGACGTCTCGAACCCAGAGGATCTGGAGAACATTATCACATCATACACCCGCAACATCCACCGCTCATGCGAGAGCGCGATCCCAAAACTGGGGTTGCCCAAACACGACGCTAAGCCCCCATGGTGGAGCCCTTCTCTAGAGCGTCTCAAAAGAGACGCCTTGACGAAGAAGAGAAGGATCCGAAATGCAGCCGCAAACCGGAGACACTTCACCATCCAAGAGTACGTGACGGCAAAACTAAACTACACCACAGCAGCATCGGAAGCTGCCACGGCCAACTGGAAGGAGTTCTGCTCTAAGCAAGACCGAGAGAGCATGTGGGACGGCATCTACAGGGTACTAAGGAAGACAGCCAGAAGACAGGACGACGCGCTCCTGAGAAACACCGCGGGTGAGACGCTCAGTCCGGAGCAATCCGCGGATCTTCTGGCTAAAACCTTTTACCCCGACGACTCTACGGATGCCGAACAGCCATACCACACAAACCTGCGCAGACTAGCAGAGGAGAAGAACCCCCAAGGTCTGTCTGCAGACGATCCGTCCTTTACGACCGCGGAGCTGGAAATGGTTCTCCAGAACCAAAATCCGAAAAAAGCCCCCGGTCCCGATGGATTAACAGCAGACATCTGCACAGCGGCAATAAACTGCGATAGGGAGGTGTTCTTAGCGATAGCCAATAGGTGCCTGTCGCTGTCACACTTCCCGAAGCAGTGGAAGGTCGCCCACGTTTGCATCCTCCGTAAGCCAGGAAAGGACGACTACACCAGCCCAAAGTCGTACCGGCCAATAGGTCTGCTCTCGGTCCTAGGTAAAATAGTAGAGAAACTCCTAGTAGGTAGACTCCAGTGGCATTTCCTCCCAACACTCAACACTAACCAGTACGGTTTCATGCCGCAGCGCGGAACCGAGGACGCCCTCTATGCTCTAATGGGCCATGTACGAGCCGAAATCAAAGCCAAGAAGATCGTGCTTTTGATATCATTGGACATAGAGGGTGCCTTCGACAACGCGTGGTGGCCAGCTCTAAAACGACAGATGGCGGCCAAGTGCTGTCCCAAAAACATCTACGCTCTCGTCACCTCATACCTGGAAGACCGGAACATCAGGGTCAACTACGCCAGAGCTACTAGCGAAAAGGGTACCACGAAAGGATGCGTCCAGGGCTCAATTGCCGGACCGACGTTCTGGAACCTTATCCTAGATTCGCTCCTACACGAAATGGCTAGTCTGGGAGTATACTGCCAAGCCTTCGCAGACGACGTTGTCCTGGTTTTCTCGGACCTTACAGCCGGTCCCCTGCAGCAAGCAGCCAATGACACGCTTGACAGAGTATCAGAATGGGGCGTCCAAAACAAGCTACGTTTCGCCGCGCATAAGACAAATGCGATGGTGTTAACGAGGAAGCTTAAGTACGACGTTCCGGTACTATACATGTCAGGCACGAGGCTAAACCTGGTCGAACAGGTCAAGCTGTTAGGTCTCACAATAGACTCTAAACTCACCTTCAACGCGCACGTGTCTGCGACCTGTAAAAAGGCCGCAGACATCTACAAGCAGCTGGCATGCGCGGCAAAGGTGACCTGGGGTCTCAACAGAGAGATAATCAGGACGATATACGTGTCGGTGATAGAGCCCATCGTGGTGTATGCAGCGAGTGCGTGGGCCCCCGCAGCTGAGAAACTGATGACAAGGAATCAGTTTGACTCACTGCAGAGAGGCTTCGCGCAGAAGATCTGCAAAGCATACCGCACGGTGTCTCTGACATCGGCACTTATTCTGTCAGGCCAACTCCCCCTAGATCTCCGGGTAATCGAGGCCGCGACCCTGTTCAAGATCAAAAAGGGCCATTCCCAAGAGTTCATACCGCCGGGCTGCGAGCTGGAGTGCAACGTGCACTACTTAGAAAATCCCCACCCAGCGCAACTCATAACAACGGAGTATGCACGCCTAGAGGACTTGACTCCCGAAACCCTGGATACCCATCAAGTAATCGGTCCCCAAATCTACACCGACGGCAGCAAGATAGAGGGAAAAGTAGGAGCTGCCCTAACTTGGTGGGAAAACGGAAAGGAGTCAGAGTCCAGAACCTTCGGCCTGGAGCCCCACAACACTGTCTTCCAATCGGAAATGTACGCTCTCTTCAGAGCTGCCAGGATGGCAAGAGAATCTAGGGCGGCCTCCGTTAGCATCTTAAGCGACTCAAGATCGTCGCTTGACCTGCTGAGGAGTCCGTCTGTCACTCACCACCTGGCACTCCAAATCAAGAGAAGCGTCCGAGAGTTAAGAGAAGAAGGCAGAGAAGTGAGGCTCTTCTGGCTCAGGGCCCACGTGGGAACTGCCGGGAATGAAAGAGCGGACGAGCTGGCCAAGGAGGCAGCTCTAACAAATACGACAGCAGACTACAACAAGGTCCCCGTATCGTTCGTGAGGAGGAAGATACGGGAGGGGACTATAAAGAAGTGGCAAGCGCGATACGAGTCCTCCACTACAGGAGCGGTCACAAAAGTGTTCTTCCCAGACGTCCTAGCGGCGAAAAGAACACTCAGAGACGCAGTTCTCACACCGGTCCATGTACAAATCCTAACAGGACATGGAGGATTCTCAGCGTATCTCCACCGATTTCACCTCAAAGATAGTCCCTCATGCGTCTGTGACCCAAGTTGCGAAGAGACAGTCTGGCACCTGCTATTCGAATGCCCAAGATTCAGTCTGGAAAGAATGGAGCTGGAACTCAAGTTTGAAACCCAGCTAAGCCAGTCCACACTCCACACGATCATGGAGAGACCGGCTACTAGGAATCCATTCTTGGCATTCATAAGCAAAGTCGCCACAGTCGCAGCAAGGGCCAACAAAACAGACGTAACCTTGCAAAGTCGAAACCGACCACCATCCACACAAACCGTCACAACCACGTCAACAACAACTACAACAATAACTACACACATAACAACAACGACTTCACTGAACGTAACACAAATCACAGCAACAACAACAACAACAGCAGCAGCAGCAGCAGCAGTTAGCCTACAACAAGCCCCTAGCACCATGACCACCACGCAATTCCTAGCATGTGGAGGAGACGGAGTCCCAGGCGTCCGATTGCGAGGCGTCGCCCTCTTCATGAACAGGGAAAGCGAAAAGCTAGGCATAGGTTTCTGCATAGGTTCAAGTCGCGCTGCGGCCCGAATACCCATTTCTCCAGGCCTTGCCGCCTTGATCAACGGAAGCACCACTAAAACGAGCATGAAAGGCAGCAAGTATGCTGCGCTGCCACAGGTGGAAGTAGCCACTCACCGATGCCGTCTAATGCGATCCAAAGGAAAGACGATCGCACTATTCGAGTGGGGGGAGGAGACTCCATTTGCTCAGGCGAGCTCATTGCTTCAGAGGATCAGGGAGGCAGGAGACTACACGGGAGCCACAGCCCGCACCATCAGTGTAGACGCGATGACGGTCGGAGGGGAAAGAGGAGACGTCGCAGACCGATTCGGTTGTTTGAAAGCCTCAGAACATCATGAGGTGGTTGTCTACGAGGACAGAGGGGAAACTCTAAGTTTCCTCAAAACCCCCCGACAGCCAACAGCCGGTGCGACGAGCCCCACAACAAGCCCGACCAGTCAGAGCGGATCGGAGAGGGCCCAGCAAAAGGCAGCCGCCGAAAAAGCTGCAAAGGAGCAGGAAAAAACCGCTAACCCGGAGGACCGGGTCCGGCTGAGGAGTCGCCTCGAAGCCGTAGGCACTTTCCTCAACGCACTGCTCCCAAGCACTAGCCACACATCACCATCCCACAAGCAGGAATCAGCAGTAGAAAGGTTCCTTCGTAAGAAGCCCAAGGAACCGCCCCAGCAGAAGCCTATGCCTACAAGAGCCGACAAAGGGCAAGTCAGCCCACCGTCCATCGCAGCGAATCTGGGCACCACGGACCACGTGAAGAGCGCTTTCCTCGAGTACGTAGCGATCGTGAGAGCGACCAGAGAGGTCAATCTCATGACATGCAGGAAGATCCTGCAGACCTTCCAGAGAAACACAGAAGGTCTGCTAGGCGTACTACTCGAGGAAGCAGGGGCAGCGGTGTACGACAACGTCAGATCCCAAGTCATCACAGGGGATATGACGGGGTCGTACATGGCAGCCTACAGTGCGAAGAGCGGTTTCGTGGCCCTAGACGACGAGAAAACGGAGCGCTCAGGCAAACTCAAATTCTTAGCACCTGACGACGACCCGATACTGGTTACCGCCAAATGTACCAAAATCATGCTGGACGACAAGATCCTTGAAATGGCGCAATCCATTTTGGAGACTTCAGACAGTCCAGCATCGCAGGAAATTTGGGCGGTGCCCAGTATCAGGTGGGTAAATGGAGTTCCGGGTTGCGGCAAGACAACCTGGGTGGTAAAGAACTTCGACGAGGAGAAGGACGTTGTAGCCACCACGACGACTGAAGCTGCCAAAGATCTCCGGGAGAAGCTAGCGCACCGCTTAGGAGACCGAGTAAAGACACAGGTGCGCACTATGGCCTCAATCTTAGCCAACGGGTTCAAAACACAAGAGAAATGCTACCGCCTCACGGTAGACGAGGCTCTAATGAACCATTTTGGGGCCATAGTCATGGCAGTAAAGTTGTCTGGAGCAAGCGAGGTTGTCCTCATCGGAGACGTGAACCAGCTTCCATTTTTGGACAGAGAGAACCTTTTCGTACTAAGGTATACCCGTCCAAACCTGGTGGCTGGCATCACCCAGGAGCTGCTCTGCACACACCGCAACCCGATGGACGTGGCGTTTGCGCTGAGCGAGATATACTCCGGTATATACTCCTCCAAGTCGTCGCTGTCGCGGGTCCACTCCCTGGAGGTGAAAGGTTATACAGGAGCGCAAATACCGAGCATCGCCCTTAACACCCTGTTCCTGGTTCATACGCAGGAGGAGAAAGCTTCTCTTGGGAGCCAGGGATATGGGTCCGGCGAAGGGTCGCGCCTGTTGACCATACACGAAGCCCAGGGTTTGACCTACGACAGCGTCGTAATCATCAACACAAGGTCCAGGAGGATACAGGTTCACGACAGCATCTCCCACGCGGTAGTGGCGGTGTCCAGACATACCATCAGTTGCGTCTATTACACCGACGACGCCGACGACGCCACGGGCCGCTTCGCAAAGAGGGCGATGGATGCGCCGACTAAAATGGTCGTCGAATACAACCTAAAGACGGCCATGCAGCATCGAGACACACTTGTCGTGGAAGCCCTACTAGTGCTAGCGAAATCCCTGGTCAGCAAACCCCACTAAAACATTTCCAACAAGTCCCCATCCTAACTCCCAAGTCAATATAACACCATTTATCCCACCAAAAACTCCAATACATATAAATCCCTGTTTTGTTATTTAAAAAAAAAAAAAAAAAAAAAAAAAAAATGTAAGTAAACTTAAAATGTAAAAATGCATGGCGGTGTGAGTCAGTCATACTCACGTAAACGTCCTGCCGATGGCGGCGCTGCACGTCCGGTCGCTTGGTTCCCTAAAAAATGGTTGAGCTAAGCGGCGCGGAGGTGTACGTCATGTCCGTGAACGGACGCCGTCGGTTGGGGCTGGTCGACTCACACTGCCACGTATTTATCCCTTAAAAATGTGTTAGATTATGTAAGTGTATATATAAGTATAGTCATGTTATGACGAAACATCAAAACTA
>OX376230.1:21505509-21920509 GCA_947364205.1 Agrochola lota | reverse complement strand
CCTAACCTAACCTAACCTAACCTAACCTAACCTAACCTAACCTAACCTAACCTAACCTAACCTAACCTAACCTAACCTAACCTAACCTAACCTAACCTAACCTAACCTAACCTAACCTAACCTAACCTAACCTAACCTAACCTAACCTAACCTAACCTAACCTAACCTAACCTAACCTAACCTAACCTAACCTAACCTAACCTAACCTAACCTAACCTAACCTAACCTAACCTAACCTAACCTAACCTAACCTAACCTAACCTAACCTAACCTAACCTAACCTAACCTAACCTAACCTAACCTAACCTAACCTAACCTAACCTAACCTAACCTAACCTAACCTAACCTAACCTAACCTAACCTAACCTAACCTAACCTAACCTAACCTAACCCGTTATAACTTTGCATCCAGGTGACGCATTTTGAAGCTGTTTTCAGCTATTTTGATCATAAACAGGTTCCGTCCTACTATCTGACTAATTTTTATTGACTTTTACGCGAAAATATTTTTTCGTTTCAGGACATAGAAAAATTTTCAATATTTTTCTTTACGAAAAATTAAATTAATTTTTATCTCTAAATTTTCTCTCTTAAACCACATTTGTTATTAGTTTTAATAGATACTTACCTGCCTTACCTGTATTCTGGTGCGCGTTCCGCGTGCTCGAGTCCCGTTTGGTAGTCGTAATTCCCGGTTTTAACATACTTTTCGGTCGAAAAACCCGTTTTTTGACCAAAAGTCTAAAATTTTCTTCAGCATAAATTACAGTAATATCACAGAACGCTAGCCCGCGCGGAGACGCGTCTTTTGACACCTCGCACGTGCGCCTAGCTAACATAGAAATTTGAAATCTTTAAAATCAAGTAAATTCATACATAGTCGAAATCCACCTTAGGAGAACAGTATTTACAGCAAACCGTTATAACTTTGCATCCAGGTGACGCATTTTGAAGCTGTTTTCAGCTATTTTGATCATAAACAGGTTCCGTCCTACTATCTGACTAATTTTTATTGACTTTTACGCGAAAATATTTTTTCGTTTCAGGACATAGAAAAATTTTCAATATTTTTCTTTACGAAAAATTAAATTAATTTTTATCTCTAAATTTTCTCTCTTAAACCACATTTGTTATTAGTTTTAATAGATACTTACCTGCCTTACCTGTATTCTGGTGCGCGTTCCGCGTGCTCGAGTCCCGTTTGGTAGTCGTAATTCCCGGTTTTAACATACTTTTCGGTCGAAAAACCCGTTTTTTGACCAAAAGTCTAAAATTTTCTTCAGCATAAATTACAGTAATATCACAGAACGCTAGCCCGCGCGGAGACGCGTCTTTTGACACCTCGCACGTGCGCCTAGCTAACATAGAAATTTGAAATCTTTAAAATCAAGTAAATTCATACATAGTCGAAATCCACCTTAGGAGAACAGTATTTACAGCAAACCGTTATAACTTTGCATCCAGGTGACGCATTTTGAAGCTGTTTTCAGCTATTTTGATCATAAACAGGTTCCGTCCTACTATCTGACTAATTTTTATTGACTTTTACGCGAAAATATTTTTTCGTTTCAGGACATAGAAAAATTTTCAATATTTTTCTTTACGAAAAATTAAATTAATTTTTATCTCTAAATTTTCTCTCTTAAACCACATTTGTTATTAGTTTTAATAGATACTTACCTGCCTTACCTGTATTCTGGTGCGCGTTCCGCGTGCTCGAGTCCCGTTTGGTAGTCGTAATTCCCGGTTTTAACATACTTTTCGGTCGAAAAACCCGTTTTTTGACCAAAAGTCTAAAATTTTCTTCAGCATAAATTACAGTAATATCACAGAACGCTAGCCCGCGCGGAGACGCGTCTTTTGACACCTCGCACGTGCGCCTAGCTAACATAGAAATTTGAAAAATTGCCCTCCCACCCACCCTTTACTCACTAGCCAGGTGAACTTTTTCGGTTTTGCCAAAAAATTTAAATTTTGTTTCTGTTTTTAATTTTGTCTTATAGATCAATTTTACTTAATTTAATTAAGACCAGGCACAAACCAACGTGTCCAAACGCTTCATTGACGGAGTCCTATATTTTTAGTACCTTTATTGACCTTATGGTCGTGCGGCCGTAGGACAAGTTTATTTTATTTTATTCTAGGATAAATTCTTTGTTTGTCCCCCCTTTACAGGGACCCAAATCATCGCCAGTGTCCTCTGACTGGTTTGTGTATGAATATCACCTTCACGCAAACCACCAACATGTTCCGTACACCGGCCAAAGACGCAAGCTCGTCGGGCCCCGGTGCCTTGCCACGGTCAACTGAGAGGGCTGGGTCCTCGCTTCCTTGTGTGAGGCGTAGCATCGGGGAATGGGAGGCCGGGAAAGTCGAGCCCCAGGTCAAGTCCCCAGCCAACCCAAGGCGCGATGCCACACCAACTACCCCTCAGAAAACTACCAGCACTTTGGAGACGCGCCGGGTACCGGCGGCTACCGCAGGACCACCAAAGAAATCTGAGACCGGCTACCCCAACATCACAGCGGAGGCGAGAGCTTGCCTACAGAAGGCAAAGCTTAATTTGGTCAGCTCTCGCAACCTAAAAACGGAGATTAAGACGGCGGTGCTTGACGCCATAAATAGATTGTATGAGCTGGTTAAGGAGTCAGAGGGAAGCAAGGTCCCTGTCGCACCAGCACCCGCAGTCATACCAGTAGCCTTACCGATAGCCGCGCCATTAAAGCTCACCACGGATGAACCGACACAATTGATGAAGAGCCTGGTGGCAGACCTTAAAGAGCACAAACAGGCGTTGGAGGAGTGCCAACAACATACCCGGGCTCTGTCGGAGCAACTCAAGCTGGCCCCTTGCTACGTCGCAGGCCAAGGTCCGACCTTTGCGGAGATAGCCGCCGGCCCTAAGCAGCACATCCAAGAGCCTCTTCACTCGGTGGTCGTGTCATCGCTCAATGATCAGGACACCGGTGAAGAGGTTATTGAGAAGCTAAGGACGGCGGTCGATGCCCGAAATGAGGGCACGAGGGTTGAACGGCTGCGCAAGGCGAGGGACCAAAAGGTAGTGGTCGGTTTCAGAACCAGGGAAGAGATGACAAAAGTCACCGAACGAATAAGGAAAAAGGGTAATCTGGTGGTAGAGGAGGTAAAAAATAAAGATCCGCTCGTCATTATCAAGGACGTCCTCTCCTGCCACACGGATGACGAACTAGCCCAATCCCTGCAGCGGCAAAACTGCCACCTGATCGGGGACATACCTGCTGAGGATTCGAGGTTGCGGGTAAAGTACCGTCGTAAGACGAGGAACCCTCATATGTGCCACGTCGTCCTGCAGGTGTCCCCTTCAGTCTGGCAGAGGCTGACTATGGCGGGTCGTGTGCACATTGACCTACAGCGGGTGCGCGTGCAGGACCAGTCACCACTGGTGCAGTGCACTCGCTGTCTGCGCTACGGCCACAGCCGTAAACTGTGCACACAGCCCGCCGACCTCTGCACTCATTGTGGTGAGCCCCACATGCGAGCTGACTGCCCGTCGAGGCTGGCAGCGGAGGCACCAAAGTGTCACAACTGCGTTTTGGCCAAAGGGGACAGGACTGACCACAACGCCTTCGACAACGAGTGCCCAATACGTCTTAAATGGGACGCGTTGGCGCGTCTGTCGGTGGCGTATTCCTGAGGTCCATCCAGCGTTCCCCGGAAGTAAGAACCACAACGGTATTGTCTTCAAAATTAATAGTCAGAAAATCAAATCAACAAACGAATTTAGAAATAAATGTAATTGTGATAAACAACAAGCTAATTGGAGTCAATTTCGTGAGAAACTGGCCCAATTAAAAGCAGATACTATACTAAACTCACCCAAATTTAATATCAAAATTACCTTACCGTTGTGGTCAAACGCGCTTGATATTACGAATAAGCACGATGACACTTTGAGAAGCCGTATCCGAAGCGCTGTCGTCGAGCAGTACCTGAAACAGAAAAGAGCACAGGATAAGAGCCGGAAATACGTTAGGACGAAACCGGACAAATTACAATCAGAAACTATTTTTAAAACAGCAGCTCTGAGTCTGTCAGGATTATTATTAAGTAAACAAGGACAACACTTAATTAAATTAGTAGTAACAATAATTGATAGGATAGGAAATAAACGTAGGTATAGAACAAGAAAATATGTCTATACGATATATTGTATATATATTAGAATAGCCATATCATAAATAAAGTATATAGATTAATTTAAAGAAAAAAATATAATAGGTGTAAGAACAGGTAGACTCTAAAATCCAAAAACATATAAAAGAAAATAGAATATAGAAATAAGTTAATAAGTCAATAGGTTAATTGGTGTGTAAGATGTTAAATGTCAAAATGAAAGGTATTAGAAAAGTATATACAGAATTAACTAGACGAAGTGAGACCATTGCTTCCAGGAACTCTCCACTTCCTAACAGCAGGACGGACATAAAATTAAATAAAACACAACGGCTGCAATCTGAAAATATTGTCTTAAAAAGGTCTCTGATCATGTCAGAGGGACACCGAGCAAAGGCAGGAGTGGGTTTTAGCCGGTAAGAGTCCGGCACTGCCCAGACTGGCTCATAAGTGAGGCAGTCTGGGCGTCCATGAGGATTTCCCACTCCTGCTAAACCAAAAAAAAAAAAAAAAAAAAAAAAACCTAACCTAACCTAACCTAACCTAACCTAACCTAACCTAACCTAACCTAACCTAACCTAACCTAACCTAACCTAACCTAACCTAACCTAACCTAACCTAACCTAACCTAACCTAACCTAACCTAACCTAACCTAACCTAACCTAACCTAACCTAACCTAACCTAACCTAACCTAACCTAACCTAACCTAACCTAACCTAACCTAACCTAACCTAACCTAACCTAACCTAACCTAACCTAACCTAACCTAACCTAACCTAACCTAACCTAACCTAACCTAACCTAACCTAACCTAACCTAACCTAACCTAACCTAACCTAACCTAACCTAACCTAACCTAACCTAACCTAACCTAACCTAACCTAACCTAACCTAACCTAACCTAACCTAACCTAACCTAACCTAACCTAACCTAACCTTTTTTTTTTTTTTTTTTGTCGCTGAGAAATGCGTTACGCATCCCCGGCTCGTGGGGGACGAGTCGGGGTATGTGGGACTCCTGTCGGTAGCGACAGTATACCCACTAAAACTCAGCGGTGTTCCCGCATCGCCGTGATGGGAGGGTCATGGGAAACCGGCTCAGCCTTTACGTCCACGACCCTCCCGGCGCATGCCCGCCTAGCTGGCGGGCCCCGCATGCCCCCCACGTTGGGGGGCTACGGGAATGGCCGGGAACACCTGGCCATTCCCGTCCGACACTGGTGGAGGCCTGTGCGATACAAGCAAGGGTGCCCCCGCACCCGTCGCCTGCTGGCCTCCACCTGGGAGGAGTCGGAGATGACTGTCGTACTGACGTCTTCTTCGACCCCTCCTCCGCCTTCGGAGCGGCGCCGCGGCAGGATCTTCCTCCCGCGCCCGCTCCGCCGCCTCCTTCTGGGACATGACGTGTTCGCAGAAGGAGGCGACTGCCGCCCAGGACCCCTCATCCCTCAGCATGGCGTTAACCACGCCGGGGAGCGAGAGGTCCGGTCCGATCGCCGCGACGAGACTGCGGCGCGGCTCGGACCACGACGGGCACACCTCGAGGGTGTGCTGCGCCGCGTCCTCCGCCGCGCCACAGTCGTGGCACGACGGCGTCTCCTCCCGTCCGATTCGGTGCAGGTACGATCCGAAAGAACCGTGTCCGGACAGCACCTGCACGAGACGGAAGGAGAGGAACCCGTGCGGACGCTCGAGCCAGTCTCGCAGGACCGGCCCGATTGCGTCGAGGGTTCGGCGGCCGAAGGCTGCGGTGGCGAGGTCGCCCGTCCAATGGACAACGATGGCGTCCCTCGCCTCCCGCCGGACGGCCTCCCGCTCTTCCGGAGCTGAGCGGACTCCTCTCGCCCTCCGCTCCGCCGTCCATTCGTACACTCTGGCGAGCACCCACGCCTCGAGCTCCCAAGGTGGGGTGCTGGCCAGAGCGCATGCTGCCGCATAGCCCACCGTGCGGTAAGCCCGCGCCGCCCGCTGGGCTATGGCCCTTTGAGGTGCCCGCAAGGCCGCGGCGTTCTCCCTTCTGTGGAGGGACTCCTCCCAGATAGGAGCCCCGTAGAGGGCCATACTCCTCAAGATGCCGGCGTAAAGTTGCCGGCATCGCGCGCTGGGGCCCCCCAAATTGGGAAGCAGCCAGGAGAGAGCGCCCGCGGCCTTCAGCAGGCGCGACGACAGCCCGCTAAAATGCGGGCCGAAGCGCCACCTGCTGTCGAGTACAAGGCCCAGATACTTCATCTGGGCCTTCACCTCAATTCTGACGCCCTCCACGAAGATGTGGGCGTCAGGTGGTGGGGGGCGCTGCCGAGGGCCGTGGAAGAACACGGCCTCGGTCTTGTGCAGCGCCACCGTTAAACCTAGGCGGCGGATCCTCCCCGCGACCAAGGATCCGCCCGCCGAGGCCAAGTTGGCCGCCTCCCTGAAACTCCCCCCCCGGGCGGTGAGGAGAGTGTCATCCGCATAGCAGACGACACTCGTGCCTCGGAGGAGAGTTCCCCGCAAGAGCCAATCATAGCCGACGTTCCAGAGGAGAGGTCCTAAGACTGACCCCTGTGGAACGCCGGCTTCGACAGCGTACCGCCGGACTCGGCCAGTCCTGTTTACGAGGAGGATCGCCCGATCCTCCAGGTAGCTGGCCAGCAGACTGCGCATGTATCGAGGCACTCCGTGGAATCGGAGCGCCTCGAGGATGGTGCAGTGGGGAACGGAGTTGAAGGCGTTGGCAATGTCGAATGACACCGCCAACAGTCCGTCCCCCGCCTCCATCGCCTCCTTAACCTGGCCTTTAAGGCAGGCCAGGCCAGCGCGTCCACCGTGGACCGCTCAGCCCGAAAACCGAACTGAGCGTCCGACAAGTCCGGCCCGATACGCCGCAGATGGCCCTTTAGGCGGGCAGCGATTATCCCCTCGAACATTTTACCGACCTCGTCGAGCAGAACGATGGGTCGGTATGCCGAGGGGGAGTCTGCTGGGCGGCCCTCCTTGCGAAGGAGGCACAGCTGCCCCTCCTTCCAAGGTTTCGGGAACCTTCCAGACGCAAGGCATGCGCTGAAGAGGTCCCGAAACCTCTCCTCCATTTGAGTGGCCGCGATCGCGACCACTCTCGCCGGAACACCGTCGGGGCCCGGAGCTGTCTTCTTGGCGCGGATACGGAGAATCGCCGCGCCAAGTTCCGACTCCGTGACAGGAGGGGCCTCCTCTTCCTCCTCAGCTGGCGGCGGATCTGTCCCCCGCGGAGGGTCCATCACTGGTGGGGTGAAGTTGTCCCTGCACGGGAACAGGGACTGAACCACCCCATCCAGGAACGAGGGCTCCAGGGTCTCGGCCACCGGGGGACCAAAGGGGCGCAATTTGTTGCGCGCCGCCTTGTATGGCCTCCCGAATGGGTCGTTGTCGAGACCCTCCAGCATCTCCGCTCTCCCCGAGTCTCTGGCGGCGGCGATGGCTCGATCGAGGACCATTTTTGCCTCTATGTATACCTCATAGAGGTGGTCCCCGACGGCCTGGTCCCGTCGACGCCGCCGCCGGCTCCGCGTGTAGGCCCTCCTTGCCTCGACACACGCCGCTCGAAGCCCCGCCAGCTCTGCCGACCACCAGTACACGGCGCGTTTGGGTGGCGGTCGGTGAGACCGAGGCATGCTGGAGTTGCATACCTCGGTCAGAGACTCCCTCAGGTGCCCCGCCACGGTGTCCACGTCCATACCGGCGGAAGGCGGTGAAAGCCAGTCCTGGACGAACGCCGCCTCCCGCGCTGCCTCCCTGTCCAGGCGGGTGAGAGCCCACCTTGGGAACGGTGACGGCCCCGAGCGGGGCCGCGTCTCTCCGGGGCCACTGGTGGAGATGTCGAACCGCACGTAGCGGTGGTCCGACATAGTCTCCACCAGGTCCACCCGCCAGTTCAACACGCGTGCGGCTAACGCAGCGGTGGCGAAAGTGACGTCCACTATCGAGCCACCCTGCCGCCGCACGCATGTCTGGACGCTGCCTCTGTTCAAGAGGGAGAGTCCAGAGGAGGCCGCCCACATCTCCACTGCCCGCCCGCGGGCGTCGGTGGCCCGGTTGCCCCAGGTTACCGACTTGGCGTTCAGGTCTCCCAATACGGAGACCTGACGCGGCGCCGCCCTGCCGACCACGGCGGCCAGGACTCCGAGATAGTTCTCGAAGTCCTGAAGAGGGCGGTTTGGGGAGAAATACACGCCCACAAGGGCTAAGTCTCCCCACGCGGCGGCCACGTATCCCGGTCCCCTCTCTAAACCTAACCTAACCTAACCTAACCTAACCTAACCTAACCTAACCTTTTTTTTTTTTTTTTTTTTTTTTTTTTTTTTTTTTTTTTTTTTTTTTTTTTTTTTTTTTTTTTTTTTTTTTTTTTTTGTCGCTGAGAAATGCGTTACGCATCCCCGGCTCGTGGGGGACGAGTCGGGGTATGTGGGACTCCTGTCAGTAGCGACAGTATACCCACTAAAACTCAGCGGTGTTCCCGCATCGCCGTGATGGGAGGGTCATGGGAAACCGGCTCAGCCTTTACGTCCACGACCCTCCCGGCGCATGCCCGCCTAGCTGGCGGGCCCCGCATGCCCCCCAGGCTGGGGGGCTACGGGAATGGCCGGGAACACCTGGCCATTCCCGTCCGACACTGGTGGAGGCCTGTGCGATACAGGCAAGGGTGCCCCCGCACCCGTTGCCTGCTGGCCTCCACCTGGGAGGAGTCGGAGATGACTGTCGAACTGACGTCTTCTTCGACCCCTCCTCCGCCTTCGGAGCGGCGCCGCGGCAGGATCTTCCTCCCGCGCCCGCTCCGCCGCCTCCTTCTGGGACATGACGTGTTCGCAGAAGGAGGCGACTGCCGCCCAGGACCCCTCATCCCTCAGCATGGCGTTAACCACGCCGGGGAGCGAGAGGTCCGGTCCGATCGCCGCGACGAGACTGCGGCGCGGCTCGGACCACGACGGGCACACCTCGAGGGTGTGCTGCGCCGCGTCCTCCGCCGCGCCACAGTCGTGGCACGACGGCGTCTCCTCCCGTCCGATTCGGTGCAGGTACGATCCGAAAGAACCGTGTCCGGACAGCACCTGCACGAGACGGAAGGAGAGGAACCCGTGCGGACGCTCGAGCCAGTCTCGCAGGACCGGCCCGATTGCGTCGAGGGTTCGGCGGCCGAAGGCTGCGGTGGCGAGGTCGCCCGTCCAATGGACAACGATGGCGTCCCTCGCCTCCCGCCGGACGGCCTCCCGCTCTTCCGGAGCTGAGCGGACTCCTCTCGCCCTCCGCTCCGCCGTCCATTCGTACACTCTGGCGAGCACCCACGCCTCGAGCTCCCAAGGCGGGGTGCTGGCCAGAGCGCATGCTGCCGCATAGCCCACCGTGCGGTAAGCCCGCGCCGCCCGCTGGGCTATGGCCCTTTGAGGTGCTCGCAGGGCCGCGGCGTTCTCCCTCCTGTGGAGGGACTCTTCCCAGATAGGGGCCCCATAGAGGGCCATACTCCTTAGGATGCCGGCGTAAAGTTGCCGGCATCGCGCGCTGGGGCCCCCCAAATTGGGAAGCAGCCACGAGAGCGCGCCCGCGGCCTTCAGCAGGCGCGACGACAGCCCGCTAAAATGCGGACCGAAGCGCCACCTGCTGTCGAGTACAAGGCCCAGATACTTCATCTGGGTCTTCACCTCAATTCTGACGCCCTCCACGAAGATGTGGGCGTCAGATGGTGGGGGGCGCTGCCGAGGGCCGTGGAAGAACACGGCCTCGGTCTTGTGCAGCGCCACCGTTAAACCTAGGCGGCGGATCCTCCCCGCGACCAAGGATCCGCCCGCCGAGGCCAAGTTGGCCGCCTCCCTGAAACTCCCCCCCCGGGCGGTGAGGAGAGTGTCATCCGCATAGCAGACGACACTCGTGCCTCGGAGGAGAGTTCCCCGCAAGAGCCAATCATAACCGACGTTCCAGAGGAGAGGTCCTAAGACTGACCCCTGTGGAACGCCGGCTTCGACGGCGTACCGCCGGACTCGGCCAGTCCTGTTTACGAGGAGGATCGCCCGATCCTCCAGGTAGCTGGCCAGCAGACTGCGCATGTATCGAGGCACTCCGTGGAATCGGAGCGCCTCGAGGATGGTGCAGTGGGGAACGGAGTTGAAGGCGTTGGCAATGTCGAATGACACCGCCAACAGTCCGTCCCCCGCCTCCATCGCCTCCTTAACCTGGCCTTTAAGGCAGGCCAGCGCGTCCACCGTGGACCGCTCAGCCCGAAAACCGAACTGAGCGTCCGACAAGTCCGGCCCGATACGCCGCAGATGGCCCTTTAGGCGGGCAGCGATTATCCCCTCGAACATTTTACCGACCTCATCGAGCAGAACGATGGGTCGGTATGCCGAGGGGGAATCTGCTGGGAGGCCCTCCTTGCGAAGGAGGCACAGCTGCCCCTCCTTCCACGGTTTCGGGAACCTCCCAGACGCAAGGCATGCGCTGAAGAGGTCCCGAAACCTCTCCTCCATTTGAGTGGCCGCGATCGCGACCACTCTCGCCGGAACACCGTCGGGGCCCGGAGCTGTCTTCTTGGCGCGGATGCGGAGAATCGCCGCGCCAAGTTCCGACTCCGTGACAGGAGGGGGGGCCTCCTCTTCCTCCTCAGCTGGCCGCGGATCTGCCCCCCGCGGTGGGTCCATCACTGGTGGGGTGAAGTTGTCTCTGCACGGGAACAGGGACTGAACCACCCCATCCAGGAACGAGGGCTCCAGGGTCTCGGCCACCGGGGGACCAAAGGGGCGCAATTTGTTGCGCGCCGCCTTGTATGGCCTCCCGAATGGGTCGTTGTCGAGACCCTCCAGCAACTCCGCCCTCCCCGAGTCTCTGGCGGCGGCGATGGCTCGATCGAGGACCATTTTTGCCTCTATGTATACCTCATAGAGGTGGTCCCCGACGGCCTGGTCCCGTCGACGCCGCCGCCGGCTCCGCGTGTAGGCCCTCCTTGCCTCGACACACGCCGCTCGAAGCCCCGCCAGCTCCGCCGACCACCAGTACACGGCGCGTTTGGGTGGCGGTCGGCGAGACCGAGGCATGCTGGAGTTGCATACCTCGGTCAGAGACTCCCTCAGGTGCCCCGCCACGGTGTCCACGTCCATACCGGCGGAAGGCGGCGAAAGCCAGTCCTGGACGAACGCCGCCTCCCGCGCTGCCTCCCTGTCCAGGCGGGTGAGAGCCCACCGTGGGAACGGTGACGGCCCCGAGCGGGGCCGCGTCTCTCCGGGGCCACTGGTGGAGATGTCGAACCGCACGTAGCGGTGGTCCGACATAGTCTCCACCAGGTCCACCCGCCAGTTCAACACGCGTGCGGCTAACGCAGCGGTGGCGAAAGTGACGTCCACTATTGAGCCACCCTGCCGCCGCACGCATGTCTGGACGCTGCCTCTGTTCAAGAGGGAGAGTCCAGAGGAGGCCGCCCACATCTCCACTGCCCGCCCGCGGGCGTCGGTGGCCGGGTTGCCCCAGGTGACCGACTTGGCGTTCAGGTCTCCCAATACAGAGACCTGACGCGGCGCCGCCCTGCCGACCACGGCGGCCAGGACTCCGAGATAGTTCTCGAAGTCCTGAAGGGGGCGGTTTGGGGAGAAATACACGCCCACAAGGGCTAAGTCTCCCCACGCGGCGGCCACGTATCCCGGTCCCTTCTCTAATAGCGAGAGGGGAGGGGAGTCTGTGGAAGACCGCGCCGCTAGTGCCACCGAGTCGTCCTCGTCACCCAGCCAGCTGCCGGGGATCGAGTAGGGCTCGGCGACCACCGCTACGTTCACCAACCACTCGGCCATGACCTGCACTACCAGGTCCTGGGCCGCTCTGCAGTGGTTGGTGTTCGCCTGGAGGATGCGGTAGTCGGAAATTGTTAGTCCGACATCGCACCCCCCTCCTCAGCTACCACCGCTGGAGCTACAGCGGCGACGGCGGCGACGGCAGTGGCAGCAGGGCGAACCTGCGCCGGCACTACGCCCTTCTTCACGGGGGGCTTGCAGCTCCTGCCCGTCATCCTGTGGTCCGCGGGGCGGCCACCGGCGGCGCACGCCGCGCAGTGTGGCTTGGCGGCGGTGCAAGCAGCCCACCCATGTCCCTCTTGCCCGCATTGGAAGCATGTGTCTCCCCAGTCGGACTTGGAGGGACACGTGGACCGGGTGTGGCCGAACGCGAAGCACTTGAAGCAGCGAACAGGCTGGTCTTCAAGTGCCCGGACCACAGCCGAGCCGAACCCCACAAGCATCCGTCCCTTGGTCGCAGCAAGGACGGCCCCAGCCGCGGCGACTGGGCACTCGACGCGAACGATGCCCATGCCGCGGCGGCCGGGCCTGATGGCTCCACTCTTCACCGCGCCAGCGTCGCAGCCTCCAGCCGCCGCGACGGCCGCCACCACATCCTCTTTGGTGACCGAATCGTCCAGATCGGCCACCTCCAAGGCTGCGGTCTTGACAGGCCTGACGACCTTTGCCGCGTCCGCGATGACCTCTTGCAACTTTGTTGCGAAGAGGTCCGCATTTGTGCCGCGCTGCTCCCCCGAAAACTCGAAAATTCGAGCCCCGGTTAGGGTTCGGCGGCACTTGATGTTGCTGATCCCCAGCTGGGAGGGATCAGCATTGGTACGAGCCCGTCTTAGTACGGACTCGTACGTCTCGCCCCGCTCCGCGGCCTCCGGGGTGATGGTCACCACGACGGCCGCGGTTTTGGGAGGAACCAGCTTCCTCCCGCCTGCCTTTTTGGCAGGAGGACCAGTCGCAGCGGGTTTGGTGGCCGACTTTTTGCCCTTGTTCCCCTTTCTGACCACTTCCGTCCACTGGTTGGACGGGGTGGTGGAGGGAAGAAGGGCATCTTCCTCCTGCGAGTTCTGGGGGGCAGTCGGCCCAGACGCTCCGTCCGCGCTTGTGGTTGGGGCATGAGAAGCCGCCTTGGTCCTCTTGCCCTTGCCTTTGCCCTTGGCGGGCTGCGCATCAATTGCCGGGCCTGCTAGAGGCGCAGGTTCCGGCTCCCTCGGCGGTGGGCTCTTCTCCGCCGCTAGCGGCGGCCGGAGCCGCTTTTCCGGTAAGAGCCGGTCCTCGATGCCTGCGAAGCAGGCTCGGATGAAGGCCCTCTCCTCCATTACCACCCCGCGGATCGTTGCCTCAAGGCTGGCAGTAGAGGAGGAAGAGCCTCCTACCACCGGGCAGACTGGGGCAGAATGGGCAGGCCTGGCCGTGGCCTCAGCCAGCTTCTGGTGTAGCTGGCTGACCTCCGCCTGCAGGCGATCCACCCTCGCCTGCAGCTGCCGCGTCTCCTCCGTGGCCGTCCGCTTCACCAGCTCCATCACAATGCCGTGCATGCTGGCGGCCCGGCATTTAAGGGCCTTCTGGAAGGTCCCCTTCAAATTGGAGGACTTTGAGGCGACCTCCAGGACCTCCTCCCTATCTTCATGCGCCATGCGCTCCAGTTCCGCCAGGGAGTGGCCAGCATACAGCACACTGGATGCACCATAGCCAGCCCTCGACCTGGCAGCTTGTGCCTGCTGTTCCTTGGCGGCGACCCTCTCCTCCAGGTCTAGCTGGAGTTGCGCCCTCTTCGCCAGATTTAGCTGGCGCTCGGCATCCAGCAAGCCCACATTGTGGGAAGAAGCCGCAGTAGAAGTCGAAGCCTTTTTGGACTTCGACTTCTTCTTCGCCTTCACAGTAGACTCCGAGGAGCCCTCAGACCGCTTCCGCTTGAAGCGGTCACTCTCGCCTGCCGACGTGTCCATTATGGAGTCGTCGGAATCCGACAACTCGTCTGGCCTCCTGAATAATCTGGCCGCAGATGGTACGCGGTCAGCTTCCGACGCTAAAGCGCCGCCGGCGGTGTGGCCCTGAGAAGGGCCGTTGGGTTGGTCCTGAGAAGGACCGTTGGGATGGCCCTGAGAAGGACCGTTGGGATGGCCCTGAGAAGGACCGTTGGGATGGCCCTGAGAAGGGCCGTTGGGTTGGTCCTGAGAAGGACCGTTGGGTTGGCCCTGAGAAGGGCCGTTGGGTTGGCCCTGAGAAGGGCCGTTGGGTTGGTCCTGAGAAGGACCGTTGGGTTGGCCCTGAGAAGGGCCGTTGGGTTGGTCCTGAGAAGGACCGTTGGGTTGGCCCTGAGAAGGGCCGTTTGAATCGCCCTGGGAGGAGCGATTCCGGATAAAACGGCCAGACGCATCACGCGCTGGCTTGCTCGACAAGTTGTTTAAAATAAAATTCGACATTTTCGTAGATTACAGCAGGATGTCTACGATTCACAGCGCACTTTAGCCGCCGGTCTGCCACTCCGTTACGGTGGTCAGACACGGCGTTGCCCGGGGGATACTGCGAGGAAGTATGCACTGTGGGGGATCCCCCAACCTAACCTAACCTAACCTAACCTAACCTAACCTAACCTAACCTAACCTAACCTAACCTAACCTAACCTAACCTAACCTAACCTAACCTAACCTTTTTTTTTTTTTTTTTTTTTGTTCCGGGGTGGAAAATCCTCATGGATGTCCCCCGCCCTGGGGCGGGCGGAGGGGTCTGTCAGACTCTTACTGACTAAAAACCACCCCGGTGTTCCAACTCACACCTACGCCGGGGGTCGCGGGAACTTGAAATCTTCCGCAACCCCCGGCTGGTGCCGGCCCGCCACCGCGGGCCTCCTCGGGTCAGGGGGGGGAGTGAGGTGTTTGACTCCCCCCGCGACGTCTAAGAGGGGCGCGCGTGGAACACTACGCGCCGCCACCTCGGGTCCTGATGTGTGGGGGGCGACGGACGTCCCCGAGTCCGTCGCCCCTGGACCCATTTAGGGGGGCTGGAAGAGGGCGTTATCCGCCCTCCGCCGACGCCCGGTGCGCCTGCTGCGGGCCGGGTGAGTGGACGAGATCTCCCTCTCCCTTTCCGCAGCCTCCTTCTGCGAGACGACCGTCTCGCAGTAGGAAACCACCGCGTCCCAGGACTCGCCGCTGCCGACCATCGCATTCACTAGGGCCGGCAGCGACAAGTCACTGCCTACTTCTGAGATGAGGGCACGGCGTGGCTCCTCCCAAGCGGCACACTCTGCCAGCGTATGCCGCGCCGTGTCCTCCCGGCAGTCGACGCAGTGGTGACACCGGGCGTCCGGCTCCCTGTTTATGCGACACAGGTACTTCCCGAAGCAACCATGCCCCGAGAGCACCTGCGTCACCCGAAACGACAGGGAGCCGTGCCTCCTCCCGAGCCAGCGCTCGAGCACCGGCCGGACCGCCTCGATGATGTCAAGGCCGGCGGTAGGGCGTGAAAGCCTGTCCCGCCATTCCGCCACCAGGACCTCGCGAAGCTGAGACCGATGCAGCTCCATGTGTCGCTGCATCGGTCGCTCGCCCCGCGCCCTCGCTTCCTCGCGCCACCGATATGATGACGCGAGTACTTTCGCCTCCAGGTCCCAGGGCGGGGATCCGGCCAGTGCACAAGCCGCCTCGTAGGAGATCGTGCGATAACCCCTGATGACTCTGACGGCCATAGCCCTCTGCGGCTTGCGCAGAACCGCAATGCTACCGGCCGTCAGGTCAGCCGCCCAGATCGGGGCCCCGTACAGGGCCATCGATCGCACGATCCCCACGTAGAGCCGCCTACAAGCGGCGCTCGGGCCCCCCAGATTGGGAAGCAGCGTTGACAGCGCCCCAGCAGCGCCCAGCAACTTGGGCGCCAGCCGTCGGAAGTGGGGCCCGAAGTCCCACCGGCTGTCGAGCACCAATCCTAGGTACTTCATGGTAGACTCGACAGCGATCCGAGCCCCCCCGACCACGATGTGTGAGCCGGGTGACGGCGCCCGCCGGGGGCCATGAAACACCATGGCCTCCGACTTGCTGAGGGCCACCTCCAGGCCTAGGCGACGTATGCGGCCCACCACCTGTGAGACCGCAGCCGTCGCCAACAACGTTGCCTCCCTGTGCGAGCTCCCCCGGGCAGTGACCAGCGTGTCATCCGCATAACACGTCAGGTCCACCCCGGCACCGAGCTCGCCCCTCAGCACCCAGTCGTACCCGATGTTCCACAGGAGCGGTCCTAAAACCGAGCCCTGTGGAACACCGCACGACATGCGGCGCTGGTTTCCGCCATCACGTCCCACGTAGGTGACACACCTCTCCGACAGATAAGCCCCAACGATGTGGCGGAGGTAGGGAGGCACCCCATGATACCGCAGTGCCTCCCGAATACAACTCCAGGGCAGGGTGTTGAAGGCGTTGGAGATGTCCAAGGACACCGCCAACATCACCCCGCCCCGGGACACCGCTTCCTCCGCCAGGACCCTAACCCGCGACACAGCGTGGATCGTGGAGCGCCCATGCCGAAACCCGAACTGGCTGTCGTCCAGGTCCGGCCCCTCTCTGCACAAGTGGCCGACGAGGCGGGCTGCGATGATACGCTCAAACAACTTGCCCACCTCGTCAAGCAGCACTATGGGCCGGTACGCGGACGGCGAGTCCGCAGGGCGCCCCGCCTTCCTGAGCAGGACCAGACGACCAGATTTCCACAAAGTGGGAAACTGGCCCCGCTCAAGGCACGCTGTGTAGAGTCCTCTCAGTTGGGGCTCAAGCTCCTTCAGAGCGAGGGCTAACACGCAGCCGTGGATCCCGTCGGGCCCCGGAGCCACGTTCTTGGCCCGGAGCCGCATCACGGCTGCCCTCATCTCTGCCTGTGTCACCTCTGGGACGCTGATGGCGTTCTCGTCCTCCGTAGACTCTGCGGCTGTGGGCAAAGCCATCGGCGGCGGAGTATGCTCCGCTCTTGCCGGGAAGAGGGCTGCGACTACTTCCTCCAGCAGCTCGGGTTGGAGACTCTCCGTAAGTGGAGGCGCCGCGGCTCGAAGTTTCCCTCGAACCGCGCGATAAGGGCGCCCCCACGGATCCCCGTCTAGAGTCTCCAACATCTCCTCCCTGGCTCGCGTCCTCGACTCACCGATGGCCAGCCACAGAGTCTCCTTGGCCGCGCGGTACACCTCATACAGCGTGGCCTCTTCGTCAGGGACCCGACGACGTCTCCTCCGGTATCGGGTGTACTGGCGTCTAACCGCCACGCACGCGACGCGCATCTGCGCGATCTCGGCGGTCCACCAGTACACCTGGCGCCTTGCGGACTGTGCGTGGACCCGGGGCATGGACGCGTCGCAAATTTGCGTCATCGCCCCGCGGAACCACAGCGCCTCCTGCTCGACGTCGACGGGTCCGGTCGTTGCCGACTCCCGGCTCCAGGCCTGGACAATAGCGGCCTCCTCGAGAAGCTCCCTGTCGATGCGCTTACGCGCCCAGCGCGGACCGTCCGTTCGCGGGGCCGCATGACTGCGGCCGCCGGTGGTCTGGGCGGAGACGTCGAAACGGATGTATCGGTGATCCGACAACGTCTCCACCTCCACGGCGACACGCCAGTCGTGGACACGGCACGCGACAGCGGGGCTAGCGAACGAGACGTCCACTATAGACCCGCCCCGCTGACGCACGCACGTGTGGACCGAGCCCCGGTTTAAGACGGCCAAGCCAGTCGTGACCGCCCACTCCTCCAGCACCTCGCCCCTAGCATCGGTCACAGGGGATCCCCACGCCGCAGACTTGGCGTTGAGATCCCCCAGCAACAGCACCGGGCGAGGGTGGAGTCGGCCCACGACGGCACCCAACTCGACAAGGAACCTCTCGAAGTCGGCGAGACTCTTGTTGGGCGAAAAATACGCCCCAACCGTGCCAATGCCGTCCGCGAGGACGGCTACCCAGCCGTGACCTCGGGACGGGTTGACAAGAGCCCCGCCAATGATGGCCACCAAACCGTCCAAGTCTCCCACCCAGTTATCCCTGGGGGGGACAAAATACGGTTCGGCGACCACAGCCACGTGAATCGACCACTCTGCCATGCTCTGGAGCAAGAGATCCTGAGCTCTAGCAGAGTGGTTGATATTGCCCTGGAGGAAATGGAACAGCGCCATTAAGCGCAATCCATCCCCTCCGCACCATTCCTAGGCCGGGAGTCGGCCGAAGGGCAGCCAGGCTGCGGGGGGAGTAAAGAGCCCCCGGCAGCCTTGGCAGCCCCTCTCTTCCTCTTCTTGGTGGCTGGTGCACCACAAGCCTTTCCGCCCGCTCTGTGTCCAGCGGGCCTCCCTGCAGCTGTACAGAGGCTGCAGTTTGGCTCCGCGGAACACTGGGCCGCCTTGTGGCCGGCCTGACCGCAGCGATAGCACTGCTCGCTGCGGTCTATTTCGGCGGTGCATCGTGCCCTGACATGCCCAATGTCGAGGCAACGGTAGCACCGCAAGGCCTTGGGTTGCAGCTGCTTCACCCTCGCTGCCACCCACCCCACCAAAAGACGCCCAGCGTCGGCGACTTTGTTCGCCGCCACCACCGGGCACCGCACCCAGATCGCGCCGAGCCCGGAGGCATCGACGCGAACTTCGCCCGTACGGACGTCTTCGGCCGGACATCCCCCGGTACGGGCGATGGCCGCCACGACCTCAGCCGGAGTCGTCGAGTCGTCCAGCCCGTCGACGCGCAGTTCCACGGTCTTCATCGGCCTGGACACCCGAACGTCCTCCGGATTGAGGACCTCCCTCAACTTGGCGGCCAAGACGTCTGCCCTTTCGCCGCTAGAGGCACCTGACACCTCAAGCAGTCGCGCCCCCGTAATCGCCTGCCTCACTCTGAGGCCAGACGGTATACCAAGGTCGGGGAACGCGACTTTGGCTTTTGCCTCCGTAAGGACCGCCTTATAGGACACGCCCCTTTCGACGGCTCCGGGCTGCAGTGTAATAACTACAGCCGCAGAGCGTGGGGCTCTGACCCTGGGCGGCCCTTGAGCCTTCTTGGGTGCTCCAGCGGGTACCGGTGGTGGCGGCGCCGTCTTCTTCTTACGGCGGCCCCTCTTGACGACCGTCGTCCAGGTATCCGCGGTGGACCCGGACGCGTTCGCCGAGGGAGTGGTTGCCGGTGGCGCGGCCGTCCGGGAAGTGGACGCGGGCGTGCTCGCCGCGGACTTTTTTGCCGGAGCTGGTGGGTTGGCCCTGGCCTTAGCGGGCTCCTCCTTCCTCCTCCTATCCGCAGCGAGCGGTGGCCGGAGAGTGTCTGCTGGGAGGAGCCTCGACTCCAGGCCCTGCAGACGGGCATTCATCATACCCCCACACTGCAGCATGCAGATGCGAACGATCTTCTCGATCTCTGCATCTGCAGGTGCGGGGGTACGGACCGACGACGGGGTCGACGACGGGGCCGGCGGTTTCAAGGCAACGACGGGAGCGGGAGCGGAACCAGTGGCCGCAGGACGCCTCTGCTGCCATTCCGCTCTCTGCGCGGCAAGCTCCCGCTTGAGGTCCTCGAGCTCAGATCTGAGACGGCTGTTCTCCTCCCACAACTTCGCCGTCTCGTCTGAGCTTGTGCGACTAAGGAGGACCCCAACTGCCTCCTTGATGTCGCCAGCCGCCTCCTTCAGAGCGCGCGTGAACGTGCCCTTCAGGCTGCCAGATTTTGTGGCAACCTTCAGGACGACGTCCACGCCGTCCAAAACTTGGCGACTCAGCGCCACCGCCGACAGGCTCCCTCCGGCAGCCGCCTGAGCAGAGCGTCGCTCTCGGGCCAGTCGGGCCATTTCGCCGACCTCGTCAGCTGCCACCGCCTTCCGCTGCATCCGCTTTGCACTGTTTGCCTCCGCTTTGTTGCTGCAAAGCATTAGCGGGGACGCAGCGGAGTCTTCACTCGGGGGGTCACCCGGGGTCCCGTCGCTTTCCGCGCTCCCCAGCAGCATCGGTACCGGCGTAGCGGGCCGCAAGAAGCGACCCCGTAAATTACGGTCCGGTAACCGTCCCCGCCCCCTCTGCGCGGTACCAAGTTTTGGTGCCGCCAGTTCCTCCTCGCTGGAAGAGAGCTCGCTGCGCGAGCGCTTCCCCCCCAGCTGCGTGTCCTGGTCGGACAGTCGGTCCCTCCCTGGACATGTGCCTCCTCGGCTGTTGTTGCCGTCAACGACGGCAAGCGGCTTTGTTGCGTCGCACAGGCGCTCCAGGCTAACCCGGAGCTCCTTTTCTTGCGACGCAAGACTTGGTTGACGAAGGTCGGCGGTGGTCTGCCGACCTACGGGACTAGTGGTGCCCCCCCCAGATACGGTGGGGCTGCCTTCCGTAGAAGGGCGGGATTGTACCTCCTTGAGGAGGTTGCCCGCCTGGGGAATTTTTCCAATAGCCTGCATTTTCATTTTTTCCTTTTTAAGGGTGAGGTCCCTTTTTGCGCTAACGACCGGATAACCCTCCGGCCATTCATCCCCTCGGCACGCTAGACCTTGGGATTGGGACTCCCTAGTGTACGCCAACTCGCCTCCCTCTGTAAGCAGAGGGGGAGTAGACGTACGACCTACTGTAGCCTGGTTCCCTTCACCGACCATCATGGATGATCGGTGATTGGAACCATGACCCTTCCCCGTTTGTTGAGAATTTGCCGCCAGCCCCAAGTGTCCACCAAAACCTGGTGGGCACTTGGAGCCGACGTTGCCCAGGGTGCGCCACGGGGAGGCTTCTCAACATGCACCCCAACCTAACCTAACCTAACCTAACCTAACCTAACCTAACCTAACCTAACCTAACCTAACCTAACCTTTTTTTTTTTTTTTTTTTTTTTTTTGTCGCTGAGAAATGCGTTACGCATCCCCGGCTCGTGGGGGACGAGTCGGGGTATGTGGGACTCCTGTCACTAGCGACAGTATACCCACTAAAACTCAGCGGTGTTCCCGCATCGCCGTGATGGGAGGGTCATGGGAAACCGGCTCAGCCTTTACGTCCACGACCCTCCCGGCGCATGCCCGCCTAGGTGGCGGGCCCCGCATGCCCCCCAAGCTGGGGGGCTACGGGAATGGCCGGGAACACCTGGCCATTCCCGTCCGACACTGGTGGAGGCCTGTGCGATACAGGCAAGGGTGCCCCCGCACCCGTTGCCTGCTGGCCTCCACCTGGGAGGAGTCGGAGATGACTGTCGTACTGACGTCTTCTTCGACCCCTCCTCCGCCTTCGGAGCGGCGCCGCGGCAGGGTCTTCCTCCCGCGCCCGCTCCGCCGCCTCCTTCTGGGACATGACGTGTTCGCAGAAGGAGGCGACTGCCGCCCAGGACCCCTCATCCCTCAGCATGGCGTTAACCACGCCGGGGAGCGAGAGGTCCGGTCCGATCGCCGCGACGAGACTGCGGCGCGGCTCGGACCACGACGGGCACACCTCGAGGGTGTGCTGCGCCGCGTCCTCCGCCGCGCCACAGTCGTGGCACGACGGCGTCTCCTCCCGTCCGATTCGGTGCAGGTACGATCCGAAAGAACCGTGTCCGGACAGCACCTGCACGAGACGGAAGGAGAGGAACCCGTGCGGACGCTCGAGCCAGTCTCGCAGGACCGGCCCGATTGCGTCGAGGGTTCGGCGGCCGAAGGCTGCGGTGGCGAGGTCGCCCGTCCAATGGACAACGATGGCGTCCCTCGCCTCCCGCCGGACGGCCTCCCGCTCTTCCGGAGCTGAGCGGACTCCTCTCGCCCTCCGCTCCGCCGTCCATTCGTACACTCTGGCGAGCACCCACGCCTCGAGCTCCCAAGGCGGGGTGCTGGCCAGAGCGCATGCTGCCGCATAGCCCACCGTGCGGTAAGCCCGCGCCGCCCGCTGGGCTATGGCCCTTTGAGGTGCTCGCAAGGCCGCGGCGTTCTCCCTCCTGTGGAGGGACTCTTCCCAGATAGGGGCCCCATAGAGGGCCATACTCCTTAGGATGCCGGCGTAAAGTTGCCGGCATCGCGCGCTGGGGCCCCCCAAGTTGGGAAGCAGCCAGGAGAGAGCGCCCGCGGCCTTCAGCAGGCGCGACGACAGCCCGCTAAAATGCGGACCGAAGCGCCACCTGCTGTCGAGTACAAGGCCCAGATACTTCATCTGGGCCTTCACCTCAATTCTGACGCCCTCCACGAAGATGTGGGCGTCAGGTGGTGGGGGGCGCTGCCGAGGGCCGTGGAAGAACACGGCCTCGGTCTTGTGCAGCGCCACCGTTAAACCTAGGCGGCGGATCCTCCCCGCGACCAAGGATCCGCCCGCCGAGGCCAAGTTGGCCGCCTCCCTGAAACTCCCCCCCCGGGCGGTGAGGAGAGTGTCATCCGCATAGCAGACGACACTCGTGCCTCGGAGGAGAGTTCCCCGCAAGAGCCAATCATAGCCGACGTTCCAGAGGAGAGGTCCTAAGACTGACCCCTGTGGAACGCCGGCTTCGACGGCGTACCGCCGGACTCGGCCAGTCCTGTTTACGAGGAGGATCGCCCGATCCTCCAGGTAGCTGGCCAGCAGACCGCGCATGTATCGGGGCACTCCGTGGAATCGGAGCGCCTCGAGGATGGTGCAGTGGGGAACGGAGTTGAAGGCGTTGGCAATGTCGAATGACACCGCCAACAGTCCGTCCCCCGCCTCCATCGCCTCCTTAACCTGGCCTTTAAGGCAGGCCAGCGCGTCCACCGTGGACCGCTCAGCCCGAAAACCGAACTGAGCGTCCGACAAGTCCGGCCCGATACGCCGCAGATGGCCCTTTAGGCGGGCAGCGATTATCCCCTCGAACATTTTACCGACCTCATCGAGCAGAACGATGGGTCGGTATGCCGAGGGGGAGTCTGCTGGGCGGCCCTCCTTGCGTAGGAGGCACAACTGCCCCTCCTTCCACGGTTTCGGGAACCTCCCAGACGCAAGGCATGCGCTGAAGAGGTCCCGAAACCTCTCCTCCATTTGAGTGGCCGCGATCGCGACCACTCTCGCCGGAACACCGTCGGGGCCCGGAGCTGTCTTCTTGGCGCGGATACGGAGAATCGCCGCGCCAAGTTCCGACTCCGTGACGGGAGGGGCCTCCTCTTCCTCCTCAGCTGGCGACGGATCTGTCCCCCGCGGAGGGTCCATCACTGGTGGGGTGAAGTTGTCCCTGCACGGGAACAGGGACTGAACCACCCCATCCAGGAACGAGGGCTCCAGGGTCTCGGCCACCGGGGGACCAAAGGGGCGCAATTTGTTGCGCGCCGCCTTGTATGGCCTCCCGAATGGGTCGTTGTCGAGACCCTCCAGCATCTCCGCTCTCCCCGAGTCTCTGGCGGCGGCGATGGCTCGATCGAGGACCATTTTTGCCTCTATGTATACCTCATAGAGGTGGTCCCCGACGGCCTGGTCCCGTCGACGCCGCCGCCGGCTCCGCGTGTAGGCCCTCCTTGCCTCGACACACGCCGCTCGAAGCCCCGCCAGCTCCGCCGACCACCAGTACACGGCGCGTTTGGGTGGCGGTCGGCGAGACCGAGGCATGCTGGAGTTGCATACCTCGGTCAGAGACTCCCTCAGGTGCCCCGCCACGGTGTCCACGTCCATACCGGCGGAAGGCGGTGAAAGCCAGTCCTGGACGAACGCCGCCTCCCGCGCTGCCTCCCTGTCCAGGCGGGTGAGAGCCCACCTTGGGAACGGTGACGGCCCCGAGCGGGGCCGCGTCTCTCCGGGGCCACTGGTGGAGATGTCGAACCGCACGTAGCGGTGGTCCGACATAGTCTCCACCAGGTCCACCCGCCAGTTCAACACGCGTGCGGCTAACGCAGCGGTGGCGAAAGTGACGTCCACTATTGAGCCACCCTGCCGCCGCACGCATGTCTGGACGCTGCCTCTGTTCAAGAGGGAGAGTCCAGAGGAGGCCGCCCACATCTCCACTGCCCGCCCGCGGGCGTCGGTGGCCCGGTTGCCCCAGGTTACCGACTTGGCGTTCAGGTCTCCCAATACGGAGACCTGACGCGGCGCCGCCCTGCCGACCACGGCGGCCAGGACTCCGAGATAGTTCTCGAAGTCCTGAAGAGGGCGGTTTGGGGAGAAATACACGCCCACAAGGGCTAAGTCTCCCCACGCGGCGGCCACGTATCCCGGTCCCCTCTCTAATAGCGAGAGGGGAGGGGAGTCTGTGGAAGACCGCGCCGCTATTGCCACCGAGTCGTCCTCGTCACCCAGCCAGCTGCCGGGGATCGAGTAGGGCTCGGCGACCACCGCTACGTTCACCAACCACTCGGCCATGACCTGCACCACCAGGTCCTGGGCCGCTCTGCAGTGGTTGGTGTTCGCCTGGAGGATGCGATAGTCGGAAATTGTTAATCCGACATCGCACCCCCCTCCTCAGCTACCGCCGCTGGAGCTACAGCGGCGACGGCGGCGACGGCAGTAGCAGCAGGGCGAACCTGCGCCGGCACTACGCCCTTCCTCACAGGGGCCTTGCAGCTCCTGCCCGACATCCTGTGGTCCGCGGGGCGGCCACCGGCGGCGCACGCCGCGCAGTGTGGCTTGGGGGCGGTGCAGGCAGCCCACCCGTGTCCCTCTTGCCCGCATTGGAAGCATGTGCCTCCCCAGTCGGACTTGGAGGGACACGTGGCCCGGGTGTGGCCGAACGCGAAGCACTTGAAGCAGCGGACAGGCTGGTCTTCAAGTGCCCGGACCACAGCCGAGCCGAACCCCACAAGCATCCGTCCCTTGGTCGCAGCAAGGACGGCCCCAGCCGCAGCGACTGGGCACTCGACGCGGACGATGCCCATGCCGCGGCGGCCGGGCCTGATGGCTCCGCTCTTCACCGCGCCAGCGTCGCAGCCTCCAGCCGCCGCGACGGCCGCCACCACATCCTCTTTGGTGACCGAATCGTCCAGATCGGCCACCTCCAAGGCTGCGGTCTTGACAGGCCTGACGACCTTTGCCGCGTCCGCGATGACCTCTTGCAACTTTGTTGCGAAGAGGTCCGCATTTGTGCCGCGCTGTTCCCCCGAGAACTCGAAAATTCGAGCCCCGGTTAGGGTTCGGCGGCACTTGATGTTGCTGATCCCCAGCTGGGAGGGATCAGCATTGGTACGAGCCCGTCTTAGTACGGACTCGTACGTCTCGCCCCGCTCCGCGGCCTCCGGGGTGATGGTCACCACGACGGCCGCGGTTTTGGGAGGAACCAGCTTCCTCCCGCCTGCCTTTTTGGCTGGAGGACCAGTCGCAGCGGGTTTGGTGGCCGACTTTTTGCCCTTTTTCTTTTTCCCTCTCTTGCCCACTTCCGTCCACGGTTGGTTGGACGGGGTGGTGGAGGGAAGAAGGGCGTCTTCTTCCTGTGATATCTGGGGGGCTGCCTGAGTGGCAGATGACCCAGACGGTTCCTCCGTGGAGGCATGAGAAGCCACTTTGGTCCTCTTGCCCTTGCCCTTACCCTTGGAGGGCTGCGTACTCGATGCTGGGCCCGCTAGAGGCGCAGGTTCCGGCTCCCTCGGCGGTGGGCTCTTGTCCGCCGCTAGCGGCGGCCGGAGCCGCTTCTCCGGTAAGAGCCGGTCCTCGATGCCTGCGAAGCAGGCTCGGATGAAGGCCCTCTCCTCCATTACCACCCCGCGGATCGTTGCCTCAAGGCTGGCAGTTGAGGAGGAAGAGCCTCCTACCACCGGGCAGACTGGGGCGGATTGGGCAGGCCTGGCCGTGGCCTCAGCCAGCTTCTGGTGTAGCTGGCTGACTTCCGCCTGCAGGCGATCCACCTTCGCCTGCAGCTGCCGCGTCTCCTCCGTGGCCGTCCGCTTCACCAGCTCCATGACAATGCCATGCATGCTGGCGACCCGGCATTTGAGGGCCTTCTGAAAGGTCCCCTTCAAATTCGAAGACTTTGAGGCGACCTCCAGAACCTCCTCCTTGTCTTCAAGCGCCATGCGCTCCAATTCCGCCAGGGAGTGGTCGGCATACAGTACATTGGATGCACCATAGCCAGCCCTCGACCTGGCAGCTTGCGCCTGCTGCTCCTTGGCGGCGACCCTCTCCTCCAGGTCTTGCTGGAGTTGCGCCCTCTTCGCCAGATTCAGCTGGCGCTCCGCATCCACCAAGCCCACCTTGTGGGAAGAAGGCGCAGTAGAAGTCGAAGCCTTTTTAGGCTTCGATTTTTTCTTCGCCTTACCGGACTCCGAGGAGCCCTCGGACCTCTTCCGCTTGAAGCGGTCGCTTTCGGACGCCGACGTGTCCATGACAGAGTCATCGGAGTCCGACAACTCATCCGGTCTTCTAAATAAGCTGGCCGCAGATGGTGTGCGGTCGGCTTCCGACGCCAAAGCGCCGCCGGCGGTGTGGCCCTGAGAAGGGCCGTTGGGTTGGCCCTGAGAAGGGCCGTTGGGTTGGCCCTGAGAAGGGCCGTTGGGTTGGTCCTGAAAAGGACCGTTGGATTGGCCCTGAGAAGGGCCGTTGAGGGGTTGGCCCTGAGAAGGGCCGTTGAGGGGTTGGCCCTGAGAAGGGCCGTTGAGGGGTTGGCCCTGAGAAGGGCCGTTGAGGGGTTGGCCCTGAGAAGGGCCGTTGGGTTGGCCCTGAGAAGGGCCGTTGGGTTGGCCCTGAGAAGGGCCGTTTGAATCGCCCTGGGAGGAGCGATTCGGGTTAAAACTCGGGATAAAACGGCCAGACGCGTCACGCGCTGGCTTGCTCGACATACGGTTAAAATTCGACATATTCGTAGATTACAGCAGGATGTCTACGATTCACAGCGCACTTTAGCCGCCGGTCTGCCACTCCGTTACGGTGGTCAGACACGGCGTTGCCCAGGGGATACTACGAGGAAGTATGCACTGTGGGGGATCCCCCAACCTAACCTAACCTAACCTTTTTTTTTTTTTTTTTTTTTTTTTTTTTTTTTTTTTGTCGCTGAGAAATGCGTTACGCATCCCCGGCTCGCGGGGGACGAGTCGGGGTATGTGGGACTCCTGTCAGTAGCGACAGTATACCCACTAAAACTCAGCGGTGTTCCCGCATCGCCGTGATGGGAGGGTCATGGGAAACCGGCTCAGCCTTTACGTCCACGACCCTCCCGGCGCATGCCCGCCTAGCTGGCGGGCCCCGCATGCCCCCCAGGTTGGGGGGCTACGGGAATGGCCGGGAACACCTGGCCATTCCCGTCCGACACTGGTGGAGGCCTGTGCGATACAAGCAAGGGTGCCCCCGCACCCGTCGCCTGCTGGCCTCCACCTGGGAGGAGTCGGAGATGACTGTCGTACTGACGTCTTCTTCGACCCCTCCTCCGCCTTCGGAGCGGCGCCGCGGCAGGATCTTCCTCCCGCGCCCGCTCCGCCGCCTCCTTCTGGGACATGACGTGTTCGCAGAAGGAGGCGACTGCCGCCCAGGACCCCTCATCCCTCAGCATGGCGTTAACCACGCCGGGGAGCGAGAGGTCCGGTCCGATCGCCGCGACGAGACTGCGGCGCGGCTCGGACCACGACGGGCACACCTCGAGGGTGTGCTGCGCCGCGTCCTCCGCCGCGCCACAGTCGTGGCACGACGGCGTCTCCTCCCGTCCGATTCGGTGCAGGTACGATCCGAAAGAACCGTGTCCGGACAGCACCTGCACGAGACGGAAGGAGAGGAACCCGTGCGGACGCTCGAGCCAGTCTCGCAGGACCGGCCCGATTGCGTCGAGGGTTCGGCGGCCGAAGGTTGCGGTGGCGAGGTCGCCCGTCCAATGGACAACGATGGCGTCCCTCGCCTCCCGCCGGACGGCCTCCCGCTCTTCCGGAGCTGAGCGAACTCCTCTCGCCCTCCGCTCCGCCGTCCATTCGTACACTCTGGCGAGCACCCACGCCTCGAGCTCCCAAGGCGGGGTGCTGGCCAGAGCGCATGCTGCCGCATAGCCCACCGTGCGGTAAGCCCGCGCCGCCCGCTGGGCTATGGCCCTTTGAGGTGCTCGCAAGGCCGCGGCGTTCTCCCTCCTGTGGAGGGACTCTTCCCAGATAGGGGCCCCATAGAGGGCCATACTCCTTAGGATGCCGGCGTAGAGTTGCCGGCATCGCGCGCTGGGGCCCCCCAAATTGGGAAGCAGCCACGAGAGCGCGCCCGCGGCCTTCAGCAGGCGCGACGACAGCCCGCTAAGATGCGGACCGAAGCGCCACCTGCTGTCGAGTACAAGGCCCAGATACTTCATCTGGGCATTCACCTCAATTCTGACGCCCTCCACGAAGATGTGGGCGTCAGGTGGTGGGGGGCGCTGCCGAGGGCCGTGGAAGAACACGGCCTCGGTCTTGTGCAGCGCCACCGTTAAACCTAGGCGGCGGATCCTCCCCGCGACCAAGGATCCGCCCGCCGAGGCCAAGTTGGCCGCTTCCCTGAAACTCCCCCCCCGGGCGGTGAGGAGAGTGTCATCCGCATAGCAGACGACACTCGTGCCTCGGAGGAGAGTTCCCCGCAAGAGCCAATCATAGCCGACGTTCCAGAGGAGAGGTCCTAAGACTGACCCCTGTGGAACGCCGGCTTCGACGGCGTACCGCCGGACTCGGCCAGTCCTGTTTACGAGGAGGATCGCCCGATCCTCCAGGTAGCTGGCCAGCAGACTGCGCATGTATCGAGGCACTCCGTGGAATCGGAGCGCCTCGAGGATGGTGCAGTGGGGAACGGAGTTGAAGGCGTTGGCAATGTCGAATGACACCGCCAACAGTCCGTCCCCCGCCTCCATCGCCTCCTTAACCTGGCCTTTAAGGCAGGCCAGCGCGTCCACCGTGGACCGCTCAGCCCGAAAACCGAACTGAGCGTCCGACAAGTCCGGCCCGATACGCCGCAGATGGCCCTTTAGGCGGGCAGCGATTATCCCCTCGAACATTTTACCGACCTCGTCGAGCAGAACGATGGGTCGGTATGCCGAGGGGGAATCTGCTGGGCGGCCCTCCTTGCGAAGGAGGCACAGCTGCCCCTCCTTCCACGGTTTCGGGAACCTCCCAGACGCAAGGCATGCGCTGAAGAGGTCCCGAAACCTCCCCTCCATTTGAGTGGCCGCGATCGCGACCACTCTCGCCGGAACACCGTCGGGGCCCGGAGCTGTCTTCTTGGCGCGGATACGAAGAATCGCCGCGCCAAGTTCCGACTCCGTGACAGGAGGGGCCTCCTCTTCTTCCTCTGCTGGCGGCGGATCTGTCCCCCGCGGAGGGTCCATCACTGGTGGGGTGAAGTTGTCCCTGCACGGGAACAGGGACTGAACCACCCCATCCAGGAACGAGGGCTCCAGGGTCTCGGCCACCGGGGGACCAAAGGGGCGCAATTTGTTGCGCGCCGCCTTGTATGGCCTCCCGAATGGGTCGTTGTCGAGACCCTCCAGCATCTCCGCTCTCCCCGAGTCTCTGGCGGCGGCGATGGCTCGATCGAGGACCATTTTTGACTCTATGTATACCTCATAGAGGTGGTCCCCGACGGCCTGGTCCCGTCGACGCCGCCGCCGGCTCCGCGTGTAGGCCCTCCTTGCCTCGACACACGCCGCTCGAAGCCCCGCCAGCTCTGCCGACCACCAGTACACGGCGCGTTTGGGTGGCGGTCGGCGAGACCGAGGCATGCTGGAGTTGCATACCTCGGTCAGAGACTCCCTCAGGTGCCCCGCCACGGTGTCCACGTCCATACCGGCGGAAGGCGGCGAAAGCCAGTCCTGGACGAACGCCGCCTCCCGCGCTGCCTCCCTGTCCAGGCGGGTGAGAGCCCACCTTGGAAACGGTGACGGCCCCGAGCGGGGCCGCGTCTCTCCGGGGCCACTGGTGGAGATGTCGAACCGCACGTAGCGGTGGTCCGACATAGTCTCCACCAGGTCCACCCGCCAGTTCAACACGCGTGCGGCTAACGCAGCGGTGGCGAAAGTGACGTCCACTATTGAGCCACCCTGCCGCCGCACGCATGTCTGGACGCTGCCTCTGTTCAAGAGGGAGAGTCCAGAGGAGGCCGCCCACATCTCCACTGCCCGCCCGCGGGCGTCGGTGGCCCGGTTGCCCCAGGTTACCGACTTGGCGTTCAGGTCTCCCAATACGGAGACCTGACGCGGCGCCGCCCTGCCGACCACGGCGGCCAGGACTCCGAGATAGTTCTCGAAGTCCTGAAGAGGGCGGTTTGGGGAGAAATACACGCCCACAAGGGCTAATTCTCCCCATGCGGCGGCCACGTATCCCGGTCCCCTCTCTAATAGCGAGAGGGGAGGGGAGTCTGTGGAAGACCGCGCCGCTAGTGCCACCGAGTCGTCCTCGTCACCCAGCCAGCTGCCGGGGATCGAGTAGGGCTCGGCGACCACCGCTACGTTCACCAACCACTCGGCCATGACCTGCACCACCAGGTCCTGGGCCGCTCTGCAGTGGTTGGTGTTCGCCTGGAGGATGCGGTAGTCGGAAATTGTTAGTCCGACATCGCACCCCCCTCCTCAGCTACCGCCGCTGGAGCTACAGCGGCGACGGCGGCGACGGCAGCAGCAGCAGGGCGAACCTGCGCCGGCACTACGCCCTTCCTCACAGGGGCCTTGCAGCTCCTGCCCGACATCCTGTGGTCCGCGGGGCGGCCACCGGCGGCGCACGCCGCGCAGTGTGGCTTGGGGGCGGTGCAGGCAGCCCACCCGTGTCCCTCTTGCCCGCATTGGAAGCATGTGTCTCCCCAGTCGGACTTGGAGGGACACGTGGCCCGGGTGTGGCCGAACGCGAAGCACTTGAAGCAGCGAACAGGCTGATCTTCAAGTGCCCGGACCACAGCCGAGCTGAAGCCCACCAGCAGGCGTCCTTTGGTCGCAGCAAGGACGGCCCCAGCCGCAGCAACTGGGCACTCGACGCGGATGGTGCCCAAGCCGCGGCGGCCGGGCCTGATGACTCCACCTTTCACCGCGCCAGCGTCGCAGCCTCCAGCCGCCGCGACGGCCGCCACCACATCCTCTTTGGTGACCGAATCATCCAGATCGGCCACCTCCAACGCTGCGGTCTTGACAGGCCTGACGACCTTTGCCGCGTCCGCGATGACCTCTTGCAACTTTGTTGCGAAGAGGTCCGCATTTGTGCCGCGCTGTTCCCCCGAGAACTCGAAAATTCGAGCCCCGGTTAGGGTTCGGCGGCACTTGATGTTGCTGATCCCCAGCTGGGAGGGATCAGCATTGGTACGAGCCCGTCTCAGGACGGACTCGTACGTCTCGCCCCGCTCCGCGGCCTCCGGGGTGATGGTCACCACGACGGCCGCGGTTTTGGGAGGAACCAGCTTCCTCCCGCCTGCCTTTTTGGCTGGAGGACCAGTCGCAGCGGGTTTGGTGGCCGACTTTTTGCCCTTTTTCCCCTTTCTGACCACTTCCGTCCACTGGTTGGACGGGGTGGTGGAGGGAAGAAGGGCATCTTCCTGCTGCGAGTTCTGGGGGGCTGCTGGTGGAGTAGCAGTCGACCCAGACGCTCCGTCCGCGCTTGTGGTGGGGGCATGAGAAGCCGCCTTGGTCCTCTTGCCCTTGCCTTTGCCCTTGGCGGGCTGCGCATCCGATGCCGGGCCTGCTAGAGGCGCAGGTTCCTGCTCCCTCGGTGGTGGGCTCTTGTCCGCTGCTAGTGGCGGGCGGAGCCGCTTCTCCGGCAAGAGCCGGTCCTCGATGCCCGCGAAGCAGGCCCGGATGAAGGCCCTCTCCTCCATCACCACCCCGCGGATTGTTGCCTCGAGGCTAGCAGGGGAGGAGGAGGAGCCTCCTACCACCGGGCAGACTGGGGCAGATTGGGCAGGCCTGGCCGTGGCCTCAGCCAGCTTCTGGTGTAGCTGGCTGACCTCCGCCTGCAGGCGATCCACCTTCGCCTGCAGCTGCCGCGTCTCCTCCGTGGCCGTCCGCTTCACCAGCTCCATCACGATGCCGTGCATGCTGGCGGCCCGGCATTTGAGAGCCTTCTGGAAGGTCCCCTTCAAATTGGAAGACTTTGAGGCGACCTCCAGGACCTCCTCCCTGTCTTCCTGCGCCATGCGCTCCAGTTCCGCCAGGGAGTGGTCAGCATACAGCACACTTGATGCACCATAGCCAGCCCTCGACCTGGCAGCTTGCGCCTGCTGCTCCTTGGCAGCGACCCTCTCCTCCAGGTCTAGCTGGAGTTGCGCCCTCTTTGCCAGATTTAGCTGGCGCTCGGCGTCCAGCAAGCCCACATTGTGGGAAGAAGCCGCAGTAGAAGTCAAAGCCTTTTTGGACTTCGACTTCTTCTTCGCCTTCACAGTAGACTCCGAGGAGCCCTCAGACCGCTTCCGCTTGAAGCGGTCACTCTCGCCTGCCGACGTGTCCATTATGGAGTCGTCGGAATCCGACAACTCGTCTGGCCTCCTGAATAATCTGGCCGCAGATGGTACGCGGTCAGCTTCCGACGCTAAAGCGCCGCCGGCGGTGTGGCCCTGAGAAGGGCCGTTGGGTTGGTCCTGAGAAGGACCGTTGGGATGGCCCTGAGAAGGGCCGTTGGGTTGGTCCTGAGAAGGACCGTTGGGTTGGCCCTGAGAAGGGCCGTTGGGTTGGTCCTGAGAAGGACCGTTAGGTTGGCCCTGAGAAGGGCCGTTTGGTTGGCCCTGAGAAGGGCCGTTGGGTTGGCCCTGAGAAGGGCCGTTTGAATCGCCCTGGGAGGAGCGATTCGGGTTAAAACTGATAAAACGGCCAGACGCATCACGCGCTGGCTTGCTCGACACTTGGTTAAAATTTAAACTCGACATATTCGTAAACGACTGCAGGATGTTTACGAGTCACAGCGCACTTTAGCCGCCGGTCTGCCACTCCGTTACGGTGGTCAGACACGGCGTTGCCCAGGGGATACTACGAGGAAGTATGCACTGTGGGGGATCCCCCAACCTAACCTAACCTAACCTAACCTAACCTAACCTAACCTAACCTAACCTAACCTTTTTTTTTTTTTTTTTTTGTCGCTGAGAAATGCGTTACGCATCCCCGGCTCGTGGGGGACGAGTCGGGGTATGTGGGACTCCTGTCAGTAGCGACAGTATACCCACTAAAACTCAGCGGTGTTCCCGCATCGCCGTGATGGGAGGGTCATGGGAAACCGGCTCAGCCTTTACGTCCACGACCCTCCCGGCGCATGCCCGCCTAGGTGGCGGGCCCCGCATGCCCCCCAGGCTGGGGGGCTACGGGAATGGCCGGGAACACCTGGCCATTCCCGTCCGACACTGGTGGAGGCCTGTGCGATACAGGCAAGGGTGCCCCCGCACCCGTTGCCTGCTGGCCTCCACCCTGGAGGAGTCGGAGATGACTGTCGTACTGACGTCTTCTTCGACCCCTCCTCCGCCTTCGGAGCGGCGCTGCGGCAGGATCTTCCTCCCGCGCCCGCTCCGCCGCCTCCTTCTGGGACATGACGTGTTCGCAGAAGGAGGCGAATGCCGCCCAGGACCCCTCATCCCTCAGCATGGCGTTAACCACGCCGGGGAGCGAGAGGTCCGGTCCGATCGCCGCGACGAGACTGCGGCGCGGCTCGGACCATGACGGGCACACCTCGAGGGTGTGCTGCGCCGCGTCCTCCGCCGCGCCACAGTCGTGGCACGACGGCGTCTCCTCCCGTCCGATTCGGTGCAGGTACGATCCGAAAGAACCGTGTCCGGACAGCACCTGCACGAGACGGAAGGAGAGGAACCCGTGCGGACGCTCGAGCCAGTCTCGCAGGACCGGCCCGATTGCGTCGAGGGTTCGGCGGCCGAAGGCTGCGGTGGCGAGGTCGCCCGTCCAATGGACAACGATGGCGTCCCTCGCCTCCCGCCGGACGGCCTCCCGCTCTTCCGGAGCTGAGCGGACTCCTCTCGCCCTCCGATCCGCCGTCCATTCGTACACTCTGGCGAGCACCCACGCCTCGAGCTCCCAAGGCGGGGTGCTGGCCAGAGCGCATGCTGCCGCATAGCCCACCGTGCGGTAAGCCCGCGCCGCCCGCTGGGCTATGGCCCTTTGAGGTGCTCGCAAGGCCGCGGCGTTCTCCCTCCTGTGGAGGGACTCTTCCCAGATAGGGGCCCCATAGAGGGCCATACTCCTTAGGATGCCGGCGTAGAGTTGCCGGCATCGCGCGCTGGGGCCCCCCAAGTTGGGAAGCAGCCAGGAGAGAGCGCCCGCGGCCTTCAGCAGGCGCGACGACAGCCCGCTAAAATGCGGACCGAAGCGCCACCTGCTGTCGAGTACAAGGCCCAGATACTTCATCTGGGCCTTCACCTCAATTCTGACGCCCTCCACGAAGATGTGGGCGTCAGGTGGTGGGGGGCGCTGCCGAGGGCCGTGGAAGAACACGGCCTCGGTCTTGTGCAGCGCCACCGTTAAACCTAGGCGGCGGATCCTCCCCGCGACCAAGGATCCGCCCGCCGAGGCCAAGTTGGCCGCCTCCCTGAAACTCCCCCCCCGGGCGGTGAGGAGAGTGTCATCCGCATAGCAGACGACACTCGTGCCTCGGAGGAGAGTTCCCCGCAAGAGCCAATCATAGCCGACGTTCCAGAGGAGAGGTCCTAAGACTGACCCCTGTGGAACGCCGGCTTCGACGGCGTACCGCCGGACTCGGCCAGTCCTGTTTACGAGGAGGATCGCCCGATCCTCCAGGTAGCTGGCCAGCAGACTGCGCATGTATCGAGGCACTCCGTGGAATCGGAGCGCCTCGAGGATGGTGCAGTGGGGAACGGAGTTGAAGGCGTTGGCAATGTCGAATGACACCGCCAACAGTCCGTCCCCCGCCTCCATCGCCTCCTTAACCTGGCCTTTAAGGCAGGCCAGCGCGTCCACCGTGGACCGCTCAGCCCGAAAACCGAACTGAGCGTCCGACAAGTCCGGCCCGGTACTCCGCAGATGGCTCTTTAGGCGGGCAGCGATTATCCCCTCGAACATTTTGCCGACCTCATCGAGCAGAACGATGGGTCGGTATGCCGAGGGAGAATCTGCAGGGCGGCCCTCCTTGCGAAGGAGGCACAGCTGCCCCTCCTTCCAAGGTTTCGGGAACCTTCCAGACGCAAGGCATGCGCTGAAAAGGTCCCGAAACCTCTCCTCCATTTGAGTGGCCGCGATCGCGACCACTCTCGCCGGAACACCGTCGGGGCCCGGAGCTGTCTTCTTGGCGCGGATACGGAGAATCGCCGCGCCAAGTTCCGACTCCGTGACAGGAGGGGCCTCCTCTTCCTCCTCAGCTGGCGGCGGATCCGTCCCCCGCGGAGGGTCCATCACTGGTGGGGTGAAGTTGTCCCTGCACGGGAACAGGGACTGAACCACCCCATCCAGGAACGAGGGCTCCAGGGTCTCGGCCACCGGGGGACCAAAGGGGCGCAATTTGTTGCGCGCCGCCTTGTATGGCCTCCCGAATGGGTCGTTGTCGAGACCCTCCAGCATCTCCGCTCTCCCCGAGTCTCTGGCGGCGGCGATGGCTCGATCGAGGACCATTTTTGCCTCTATGTATACCTCATAGAGGTGGTCCCCGACGGCTTGGTCCCGTCGACGCCGCCGCCGGCTCCGCGTGTAGGCCCTCCTTGCCTCGACACACGCCGCTCGAAGCCCCGCCAGCTCCGCCGACCACCAGTACACGGCGCGTTTGGGTGGCGGTCGGCGAGACCGAGGCATGCTGGAGTTGCATACCTCGGTCAGAGACTCCCTGAGGTGCCCCGCTACGGTGTCCACATCCAGGCCGGCGGAAGGCGGCGAAAGCCAGTCCTGGACGAACGCCGCCTCCCGCGCTGCCTCCCTGTCCAGGCGGGTGAGAGCCCACCTTGGAAACGGTGACGGCCCCGAGCGGGGCCGCGTCTCTCCGGGGCCACTGGTGGAGATGTCGAACCGCACGTAGCGGTGGTCCGACATAGTCTCCACCAGGTCCACCCGCCAGTTCAGCACGCGTGCGGCTAACGCAGCGGTGGCGAAAGTGACGTCCACTATTGAGCCGCCCTGCCGCCGCACGCATGTCTGGACGCTGCCTCTGTTCAAGAGGGAGAGTCCAGAGGAGGCCGCCCACATCTCCACTGCCCGCCCGCGGGCGTCGGTGGCCCGGTTGCCCCAGGTTACCGACTTGGCGTTCAGGTCTCCCAATACGGAGACCTGACGCGGCGCCGCCCTGCCGACCACGGCGGCCAGGACTCCGAGATAGTTCTCGAAGTCCTGAAGAGGGCGGTTTGGGGAGAAATAGACGCCCACAAGGGCTAATTCTCCCCACGCGGCGGCCACGTATCCCGGTCCCCTCTCTAATAGCGAGAGGGGAGGGGAGTCTGTGGAAGACCGCGCCGCTAGTGCCACCGAGTCGTCCTCGTCGCCCAGCCAGCTGCCGGGGATCGAGTAGGGCTCGGCGACCACCGCTACGTTCACCAACCACTCGGCCATGACCTGCACCACCAGGTCCTGGGCCGCTCTGCAGTGGTTGGTGTTCGCCTGGAGGATGCGGTAGTCGGGAATTGTTAATCCGACATCGCACCCCCCTCCTCAGCTACCGCCGCTGGAGCTACAGCGGCGACGGCGGCGACGGCAGTGGCAGCAGGGCGAACCTGCGCCGGCACTACGCCCTTCCTCACAGGGGCCTTGCAGCTCCTGCCCGACATCCTGTGGTCCGCGGGGCGGCCACCGGCGGCGCACGCCGCGCAGTGTGGCTTGGGGGCGGTGCAGGCAGCCCACCCGTGTCCCTCTTGCCCGCATTGGAAGCACGTGTCTCCCCAGTCGGACTTGGAGGGACACGTGGCCCGGGTGTGGCCGAACGCGAAGCACTTGAAGCAGCGAACAGGCTGGTCTTCAAGTGCCCGGACCACAGCCGAGCCGAACCCCACAAGCATCCGTCCCTTGGTCGCAGCAAGGACGGCCCCAGCCGCAGCGACTGGGCACTCGACGCGGACGATGCCCATGCCGCGGCGGCCGGGCCTGATGGCTCCGCTCTTCACCGCGCCAGCGTCGCAGCCTCCAGCCGCCGCGACGGCCGCCACCACATCCTCTTTGGTGACCGAATCGTCCAGATCGGCCACCTCCAAGGCTGCGGTCTTGACAGGCCTGACGACCTTTGCCGCGTCCGCGATGACCTCTTGCAACTTTGTTGCGAAGAGGTCCGCATTTGTGCCGCGCTGCTCCCCCGAGAACTCGAAAATTCGAGCCCCGGTTAGGGTTCGGCGGCACTTGATGTTGCTGATCCCCAGCTGGGAGGGATCAGCATTGGTACGAGCCCGTCTTAGTACGGACTCGTACGTCTCGCCCCGCTCCGCGGCCTCCGGGGTGATGGTCACCACGACGGCCGCGGTTTTGGGAGGAACCAGCTTCCTCCCGCCGGCCTTTTTGGCTGGAGGACCAGTCGCAGCGGGTTTGGCTGCCGACTTTTTGCCCTTTTTCCCTTTTCTGACCACTTCCGTCCACTGGTTGGACGGGGTGGTGGAGGGAAGAAGGGCATCTTCCTGCTGCGAGTTCTGGGGGGCTGCTGGAGTAGCAGTCGACCCAGACGCTTCGTCCGCGCTTGTGGTGGGGGCATGAGAAGCCGCCTTGGTCCTCTTGCCCTTGCCTTTGCCCTTGGCGGGCTGCGCATCCGATGCCGGGCCTGCTAGAGGCGTAGGTTCCTGCTCCCTCGGTGGTGGGCTCTTGTCCGCCGCTAGTGGCGGGCGGAGCCGCTTCTCCGGCAAGAGCCGGTCCTCGATGCCCGCGAAGCAGGCCCGGATGAAGGCCCTCTCCTCCATGACAACCCCGCGGATTGTTGCCTCAAGGCTGGCAGTTGAGGAGGAAGAGCCTCCCACCACCGGGCAGACTGGGGTAGATTGGGCAGGCTTTGCCGTGGCCTCAGCCAGCTTCTGGTGTAGCTGGCTGACCTCCGCCTGCAGGCGATCCACCTTCGCCTGTAGCTGCTGTGTCTCCTCTGTGGCCGTCCGCTTCACCAGCTCCATCACTATGCCGTGCATGCTGGCGGCCCGGCATTTAAGGGCCTTCTGGAAGGTCCCCTTCAAATTCGAAGACTTTGAGGCGACCTCCAGAACCTCCTCCTTGTCTTCATGCACCATGCGCTCCAATTCCGCCAGGGAGTGGTCGGCATACAGTACATTGGATGCACCATAGCCAGCCCTCGACCTGGCAGCTTGCGCCTGCTGCTCCTTGGCGGCGACCCTCTCCTCCAGGTCTTGCTGGAGTTGCGCCCTCTTCGCCAGATTCAGCTGGCGCTCGGCATCCACCAAGCCCACCTTGTGGGAAGAAGGCGCAGTAGAAGTCGAAGCCTTTTTAGGCTTCGACTTCTTCTTCGCCTTACCGGACTCCGAGGAGCCCTCGGACCTCTTCCGCTTGAAGCGGTCGCTTTCGGACGCCGACGTGTCCATGGCGGAGTCATCGGAGTCCGACAACTCATCCGGTCTTCTAAATAAGCTGGCCGCAGATGGTGTGCGGTCAGCTTTCGACGCCAAAGCGCCGCCGGCGTGGCCCTGAGAAGGGCCGTTGGGTTGGTCCTGAGAAGGGCCGTTGGGTTGGTCCTGAGAAGGACCGTTGGGTTGGCCCTGAGAAGGGCCGTTGGGTTGGCCCTGAGAAGGGCCGTTGGGTTGGCCCTGAGAAGGGCCGTTGGGTTGGCCCTGAGAAGGGCCGTTGGGTTGGCCCTGAGAAGGGCCGTTGGGTTGGCCCTGAGAAGGGCCGTTTGAATCGCCCTGGGAGGAGCGATTCGGGTTAAAATATGGGATAAAACGGCCAGACGCGTCACGCGCTGGCTTGCTCGACAATTTGTTAAAATTCGACATTTTCGTAAACGACGTCAGGATGTCTACGATTCACAGCGCACTTTAGCCGCCGGTCTGCCACTCCGTTACGGTGGTCAGACACGGCGTTGCCCAGGGGATACTACGAGGAAGTATGCACTGTGGGGGATCCCCCAACCTAACCTAACCTAACCTAACCTAACCTAACCTTTTTTTTTTTTTTTTTTTTTTTTTTTTTGTCGCTGAGAAATGCGTTACGCATCCCCGGCTCGTGGGGGACGAGTCGGGGTATGTGGGACTCCTGTCAGTAGCGACAGTATACCCACTAAAACTCAGCGGTGTTCCCGCATCGCCGTGATGGGAGGGTCATGGGAAACCGGCTCAGCCTTTACGTCCACAACCCTCCCGGCGCATGCCCGCCTAGCTGGCGGGCCCCGCATGCCCCCCAGGTTGGGGGGCTACGGGAATGGCCGGGAACACCTGGCCATTCCCGTCCGACACTGGTGGAGGTCTGTGCAATACAGGCAAGGGTGCCCCCGCACCCGTTGCCTGCTGGCCTCCACCTGGGAGGAGTCGGAGATGACTGTCGAACTGACGTCTTCTTCGACCCCTCCTCCGCCTTCGGAGCGGCGCCGCGGCAGGATCTTCCTCCCGCGCCCGCTCCGCCGCCTCCTTCTGGGACATGACGTGTTCGCAGAAGGAGGCGACTGCCGCCCAGGACCCCTCATCCCTCAGCATGGCGTTAACCACGCTGGGGAGCGAGAGGTCCGGTCCGATCGCCGCGACGAGACTGCGGCGCGGCTCGGACCACGACGGGCACACCTCGAGGGTGTGCTGCGCCGCGTCCTCCGCCGCGCCACAGTCGTGGCACGACGGCGTCTCCTCCCGTCCGATTCGGTGCAGGTACGATCCGAAAGAACCGTGTCCGGACAGCACCTGCACGAGACGGAAGGAGAGGAACCCGTGCGGACGCTCGAGCCAGTCTCGCAGGACCGGCCCGATTGCGTCGAGGGTTCGGCGGCCGAAGGCTGCGGTGGCGAGGTCGCCCGTCCAATGGACAACGATGGCGTCCCTCGCCTCCCGCCGGACGGCCTCCCGCTCTTCCGGAGCTGAGCGGACTCCTCTCGCCCTCCGCTCCGCCGTCCATTCGTACACTCTGGCGAGCACCCACGCCTCGAGCTCCCAAGGCGGGGTGCTGGCCAGAGCGCATGCTGCCGCATAGCCCACCGTGCGGTAAGCCCGCGCCGCCCGCTGGGCTATGGCCCTTTGAGGTGCTCGCAAGGCCGCGGCGTTCTCCCTCCTGTGGAGGGACTCTTCCCAGATAGGGGCCCCATAGAGGGAACCTAACCTAACCTAACCTAACCTAACCTAACCTAACCTAACCTTTTTTTTTTTTTTTTTTTTTTTTGTTCCGGGGTGGAAAATCCTCATGGATGTCCCCCGCCCTGGGGCGGGCGGAGGGGTCTGTCAGACTCTTACTGACTAAAAACCACCCCGGTGTTCCAACTCACACCTACGCCGGGGGTCGCGGTGGCGAAAGTGACGTCCACTATTGAGCCACCCTGCCGCCGCACGCATGTCTGGACGCTGCCTCTGTTCAAGAGGGAGAGTCCAGAGGAGGCCGCCCACATCTCCACTGCCCGCCCGCGGGCGTCGGTGGCCCGGTTGCCCCAGGTCACCGACTTGGCGTTCAGGTCTCCCAATACGGACACCTGACGCGGCGCCGCCCTGCCGACCACGGCGGCCAGGACTCCGAGATAGTTCTCGAAGTCCTGAAGAGGGCGGTTTGGGGAGAAATAGACGCCCACAAGGGCTAATTCTCCCCACGCGGCGGCCACGTATCCCGGTCCCCTCTCTAATAGCGAGAGGGGAGGGGAGTCTGTGGAAGACCGCGCCGCTAGTGCCCCCGAGTCGTCCTCATCACCCAGCCAGCTGCCGGGGATCGAGTAGGGCTCGGCGACCACCGCTACGTTCACCAACCACTCGGCCATGACCTGCACGACCAGGTCCTGGGCCGCTCTGCAGTGGTTGGTGTTCGCCTGGAGGATGCGGTAGTCGGAAATTGTTAATCCGACATCGCACCCCCCTCCTCAGCTACCGCCGCTGGAGCTACAGCGGCGACGGCGGCGACGGCAGTGGCAGCAGGGCGAACCTGCGCCGGCACTACGCCCTTCCTCACAGGGGCCTTGCAGCTCCTGCCCGACATCCTGTGGTCCGCGGGGCGGCCACTGGCGGCGCACGCCGCGCAATGTGGCTTGGGGGCGGTGCAGGCAGCCCACCCGTGTCCCTCCTGCCCGCATTGGAAGCACGTGTCTCCCCAGTCGGACTTGGAGGGACACGTGGCCCGGGTGTGGCCGAACGCGAAGCACTTGAAGCAGCGAACAGGCTGGTCTTCAAGTGCCCGGACCACAGCCGAGCCGAACCCCACAAGCATCCGTCCCTTGGTCGCAGCAAGGACGGCCCCAGCCGCAGCGACTGGGCACTCAACCTAACCTTTTTTTTTTTTTTTTTTTTTTTTTTTTTTTTTTTTTTGTCGCTGAGAAATGCGTTACGCATCCCCGGCTCGTGGGGGACGAGTCGGGGTATGTGGGACTCCTGTCAGTAGCGACAGTATACCCACTAAAACTCAGCGGTGTTCCCGCATCGCCGTGATGGGAGGGTCATGGGAAACCGGCTCAGCCTTTACGTCCACAACCCTCCCGGCGCATGCCCGCCTAGCTGGCGGGCCCCGCATGCCCCCCGGGTGGGGGGGCTACGGGAATGGCCGGGAACACCTGGCCATTCCCGTCCGACACTGGTGGAGGTCTGTGCAATACAGGCAAGGGTGCCCCCGCACCCGTTGCCTGCTGGCCTCCACCTGGGAGGAGTTGGAGATGACTGTCGAACTGACGTCTTCTTCGACCCCTCCTCCGCCTTCGGAGCGGCGCCGCGGTAGGATCTTCCTCCCGCGCCCGCTCCGCCGCCTCCTTCTGGGACATGACGTGTTCGCAGAAGGAGGCGACTGCCGCCCAGGACCCCTCATCCCTCAGCATGGCGTTAACCACGCCGGGGAGCGAGAGGTCCGGTCCGATCACCGCGACGAGACTGCGGCGCGGCTCGGACCACGACGGGCACACCTCGAGGGTGTGCTGCGCCGCGTCCTCCGCCGCGCCACAGTCGTGGCACGACGGCGTCTCCTCCCGTCCGATTCGGTGCAGGTACGATCCGAAAGAACCGTGTCCGGACAGCACCTGCACGAGACGGAAGGAGAGGAACCCGTGCGGACGCTCGAGCCAGTCTCGCAGGACCGGCCCGATTGCGTCGAGGGTTCGGCGGCCGAAGGCTGCGGTGGCGAGGTCGCCCGTCCAATGGACAACGATGGCGTCCCTCGCCTCCCGCCGGACGGCCTCCCGCTCTTCCGGAGCTGAGCGGACTCCTCTCGCCCTCCGCTCCGCCGTCCATTCGTACACTCTGGCGAGCACCCACGCCTCGAGCTCCCAAGGCGGGGTGCTGGCCAGAGCGCATGCTGCCGCATAGCCCACCGTGCGGTAAGCCCGCGCCGCCCGCTGGGCTATGGCCCTTTGAGGTGCTCGCAAGGCCGCGGCGTTCTCCCTCCTGTGGAGGGACTCTTCCCAGATAGGGGCCCCATAGAGGGCCATACTCCTTAGGATGCCGGCGTAAAGTTGCCGGCATCGCGCGCTGGGGCCCCCCAAGTTGGGAAGCAGCCAGGAGAGAGCGCCCGCGGCCTTCAGCAGGCGCGACGACAGCCCGCTAAAATGCGGACCGAAGCGCCACCTGCTGTCGAGTACAAGGCCCAGATACTTCATCTGGGCCTTCACCTCAATTCTGACGCCCTCCACGAAGATGTGGGCGTCAGGCGGTGGGGGGCGCTGCCGAGGGCCGTGGAAGAACACGGCCTCGGTCTTGTGCAGCGCCACCGTTAAACCTAGGCGGCGGATCCTCCCCGCGACCAAGGATCCGCCCGCCGAGGCCAAGTTGGCCGCCTCCCTGAAACTCCCCCCCCGGGCGGTGAGGAGAGTGTCATCCGCATAGCAGACGACACTCGTGCCTCGGAGGAGAGTTCCCCGCAAGAGCCAATCATAGCCGACGTTCCAGAGGAGAGGTCCTAAGACTGACCCCTGTGGAACGCCGGCTTCGACGGCGTACCGCCGGACTCGGCCAGTCCTGTTTACGAGGAGGATCGCCCGATCCTCCAGGTAGCTGGCCAGCAGACTGCGCATGTATCGAGGCACTCCGTGGAATCGGAGCGCCTCGAGGATGGTGCAGTGGGGAACGGAGTTGAAGGCGTTGGCAATGTCGAATGACACGGCCAACAGTCCGTCCCCCACCTCCATCGCCTCCTTAACCTGGCCTTTAAGGCAGGCCAGCGCGTCCACCGTGGACCGCTCAGCCCGAAAACCGAACTGAGCGTCCGACAAGTCCGGCCCGGTACTCCGCAGATGGCTCTTTAGGCGGGCAGCGATAATCCCCTCGAACATTTTACCGACCTCGTCGAGCAGAACGATGGGTCGGTATGCCGAGGGGGAGTCTGCTGGGCGGCCCTCCTTGCGAAGGAGGCACAGCTGCCCCTCCTTCCAAGGCTTCGGGAACCTTCCAGACGCAAGGCATGCGCTGAAGAGGTCCCGAAACCTCTCCTCCATTTGAGTGGCCGCGATCGCGACCACTCTCGCCGGAACACCGTCGGGGCCCGGAGCTGTCTTCTTGGCGCGGATGCGGAGAATCGCCGCGCCAAATTCCGACTCCGTGACAGGAGGGGGGGCCTCCTCTTCCTCCTCAGCTGGCGGCGGATCTGCCCCCCGCGGTGGGTCCATCACTGGTGGGGTGAAGTTGTCCCTGCACGGGAACAGGGACTGAACCACCCCATCCAGGAACGAGGGCTCCAGGGTCTCGGCCACCGGGGGACCAAAGGGGCGCAATTTGTTGCGCGCCGCCTTGTATGGCCTCCCGAATGGGTCGTTGTCAAGACCCTCCAGCATCTCCGCTCTCCCCGAGTCTCTGGCGGCGGCGATGGCTCGATCGAGGACCATTTTTGCCTCTATGTATACCTCATAGAGGTGGTCCCCGACGGCCTGGTCCCGTCGACGCCGCCGCCGGCTCCGCGTGTAGGCCCTCCTTGCCTCGACACACGCCGCTCGAAGCCCCGCCAGCTCCGCCGACCACCAGTACACGGCGCGTTTGGGTGGCGGTCGGCGAGACCGAGGCATGCTGGAGTTGCATACCTCGGTCAGAGACTCCCTCAGGTGCCCCGCCACGGTGTCCACGTCCATACCGGCGGAAGGCGGTGAAAGCCAGTCCTGGACGAACGCCGCCTCCCGCGCTGCCTCCCTGTCCAGGCGGGTGAGAGCCCACCTTGGGAACGGTGACGGCCCCGAGCGGGGCCGCGTCTCTCCGGGGCCACTGGTGGAGATGTCGAACCGCACGTAGCGGTGGTCCGACATAGTCTCCACCAGGTCCACCCGCCAGTTCAGCACGCGTGCGGCTAACGCAGCGGTGGCGAAAGTGACGTCCACTATTGAGCCACCCTGCCGCCGCACGCATGTCTGGACGCTGCCTCTGTTCAAGAGGGAGAGTCCAGAGGAGGCCGCCCACATCTCCACTGCCCGCCCGCGGGCGTCGGTGGCCCGGTTGCCCCAGGTTACCGACTTGGCGTTCAGGTCTCCCAATACGGAGACCTGACGCGGCGCCGCCCTGCCGACCACGGCGGCCAGGACTCCGAGATAGTTCTCGAAGTCCTGAAGAGGGCGGTTTGGGGAGAAATACACGCCCACAAGGGCTAAGTCTCCCCACGCGGCGGCCACGTATCCCGGTCCCCTCTCTAATAGCGAGAGGGGAGGGGAGTCTGTGGAAGACCGCGCCGCTAGTGCCACCGAGTCGTCCTCGTCGCCCAGCCAGCTGCCGGGGATCGAGTAGGGCTCGGCGACCACCGCTACGTTCACCAACCACTCGGCCATGACCTGCACCACCAGGTCCTGGGCCGCTCTGCAGTGGTTGGTGTTCGCCTGGAGGATGCGGTAGTCGGAAATTGTTAATCCGACATCGCACCCCCCTCCTCAGCTACCGCCGCTGGAGCTACAGCGGCGACGGCGGCGACGGCAGTGGCAGCAGGGCGAACCTGCGCCGGCACTACGCCCTTCCTCACAGGGGCCTTGCAGCTCCTGCCCGACATCCTGTGGTCCGCGGGGCGGCCACCGGCGGCGCACGCCGCGCAGTGTGGCTTGGGGGCGGTGCAGGCAGCCCACCCGTGTCCCTCTTGCCCGCATTGGAAGCATGTGTCTCCCCAGTCGGACTTGGAGGGACACGTGGCCCGGGTGTGGCCGAACGCGAAGCACTTGAAGCAGCGAACAGGCTGATCTTCAAGTGCCCGGACCACAGCCGAGCTGAAGCCCACCAGCAGGCGTCCTTTGGTCGCAGCAAGGACGGCCCCAGCCGCAGCAACTGGGCACTCGACGCGGATGGTGCCCAAGCCGCGGCGGCCGGGCCTGATGACTCCACCTTTCACCGCGCCAGCGTCGCAGCCTCCAGCCACCGCGACGGCCGCCACCACATCCTCTTTGGTGACCGAATCGTCCAGATCGGCCACCTCCAAGGCTGCGGTCTTGACAGGCCTGACGACCTTTGCCGCGTCCGCGATGACCTCTTGCAACTTTGTTGCGAAGAGGTCCGCATTTGTGCCGCGCTGTTCCCCCGAGAACTCGAAAATTCGAGCCCCGGTTAGGGTTCGGCGGCACTTGATGTTGCTGATCCCCAGCTGGGAGGGATCAGCATTGGTACGAGCCCGTCTCAGGACGGACTCGTACGTCTCGCCCCGCTCCGCGGCCTCCGGGGTGATGGTCACCACGACGGCCGCGGTTTTGGGAGGAACCAGCTTCCTCCCGCCTGCCTTTTTGGCTGGAGGACCAGTCGCAGCGGGTTTGGCTGCCGACTTTTTGCCCTTTTTCTTTTTCCCTCTCTTGCCCACTTCCGTCCACGGTTGGTTGGACGGGGTGGTGGAGGGAAGAAGGGCGTCTTCTTCCTTCTCCTTGAGGGCCTTCTGAAAGGTCCCCTTCAAATTCGAAGACTTTGAGGCGACCTCCAGAACCTCCTCCTTGTCTTCAAGCGCCATGCGCTCCAATTCCGCCAGGGAGTGGTCGGCATACAGTACATTGGATGCACCATAGCCAGCCCTCGACCTGGCAGCTTGCGCCTGCTGCTCCTTGGCGGCGACCCTCTCCTCCAGGTCTTGCTGGAGTTGCGCCCTCTTCGCCAGATTCAGCTGGCGCTCCGCATCCACCAAGCCCACCTTGTGGGAAGAAGGCGCAGTAGAAGTCGAAGCCTTTTTAGGCTTCGATTTTTTCTTCGCCTTACCGGACTCCGAGGAGCCCTCGGACCTCTTCCGCTTGAAGCGGTCGCTTTCGGACGCCGACGTGTCCATGACAGAGTCATCGGAGTCCGACAACTCATCCGGTCTTCTAAATAAGCTGGCCGCAGATGGTGTGCGGTCGGCTTCCGACGCCAAAGCGCCGCCGGCGGTGTGGCCCTGAGAAGGGCCGTTGGGTTGGCCCTGAGAAGGGCCGTTGGGTTGGCCCTGAGAAGGGCCGTTGGGTTGGTCCTGAGAAGGACCGTTGGATTGGCCCTGCGCCACAGTCGTGGCACGACGGCGTCTCCTCCCGTCCGATTCGGTGCAGGTACGATCCGAAAGAACCGTGTCCGGACAGCACCTGCACGAGACGGAAGGAGAGGAACCCGTGCGGACGCTCGAGCCAGTCTCGCAGGACCGGCCCGATTGCGTCGAGGGTTCGGCGGCCGAAGGCTGCGGTGGCGAGGTCGCCCGTCCAATGGACAACGATGGCGTCCCTCGCCTCCCGCCGGACGGCCTCCCGCTCTTCCGGAGCTGAGCGGACTCCTCTCGCCCTCCGCTCCGCCGTCCATTCGTACACTCTGGCGAGCACCCACGCCTCGAGCTCCCAAGGCGGGGTGCTGGCCAGAGCGCATGCTGCCGCATAGCCCACCGTGCGGTAAGCCCGCGCCGCCCGCTGGGCTATGGCCCTTTGAGGTGCTCGCAAGGCCGCGGCGTTCTCCCTCCTGTGGAGGGACTCTTCCCAGATAGGGGCCCCATAGAGGGCCATACTCCTTAGGATGCCGGCGTAAAGTTGCCGGCATCGCGCGCTGGGGCCCCCCAAGTTGGGAAGCAGCCAGGAGAGAGCGCCCGCGGCCTTCAGCAGGCGCGACGACAGCCCGCTAAAATGCGGACCGAAGCGCCACCTGCTGTCGAGTACAAGGCCCAGATACTTCATCTGGGCCTTCACCTCAATTCTGACGCCCTCCACGAAGATGTGGGCGTCAGGTGGTGGGGGGCGCTGCCGAGGGCCGTGGAAGAACACGGCCTCGGTCTTGTGCAGCGCCACCGTTAAACCTAGGCGGCGGATCCTCCCCGCGACCAAGGATCCGCCCGCCGAGGCCAAGTTGGCCGCCTCCCTGAAACTCCCCCCCCGGGCGGTGAGGAGAGTGTCATCCGCATAGCAGACGACACTCGTGCCTCGGAGGAGAGTTCCCCGCAAGAGCCAATCATAGCCGACGTTCCAGAGGAGAGGTCCTAAGACTGACCCCTGTGGAACGCCGGCTTCGACGGCGTACCGCCGGACTCGGCCAGTCCTGTTTACGAGGAGGATCGCCCGATCCTCCAGGTAGCTGGCCAGCAGACTGCGCATGTATCGAGGCACTCCGTGGAATCGGAGCGCCTCGAGGATGGTGCAGTGGGGAACGGAGTTGAAGGCGTTGGCAATGTCGAATGACACGGCCAACAGTCCGTCCCCCACCTCCATCGCCTCCTTAACCTGGCCTTTAAGGCAGGCCAGCGCGTCCACCGTGGACCCGCTCAGCCCGAAAACCGAACTGAGCGAACCTAACCTAACCTTTTTTTTTTTTTTTTTTTTTTTTTTTTTTTTTTGTTCCGGGGTGGAAAATCCTCATGGATGTCCCCCGCCCTGGGGCGGGCGGAGGGGTCTGTCAGACTCTTACTGACTAAAAACCACCCCGGTGTTCCAACTCACACCTACGCCGGGGGTCGCGGGAACTTGAAATCTTCCGCAACCCCCGGCTGGTGCCGGCCCGCCACCGCGGGCCTCCTCGGGTCAGGGGGGGGAGTGAGGTGTTTGACTCCCCCCGCGACGTCTAAGAGGGGCGCGCGTGAAACACTACGCGCCGCCACCTCGGGTCCTGATGTGTGGGGGGCGACGGACGTCCCCGAGTCCGTCGCCCCTGGACCCATTTAGGGGGGCTGGAAGAGGGCGTTGTCCGCCCTCCGCCGACGCCCGGTGCGCCTGCTGCGGGCCGGGTGAGTGGACAAGATCTCCCTCTCCCTTTCCGCAGCCTCCTTCTGCGAGACGACCGTCTCGCAGTAGGTAACCACCGCGTCCCAGGACTCGCCGCTGCCGACCATCGCATTCACTAGGGCCGGCAGCGACAAGTCACTGCCTACTTCTGAGATGAGGGCACGGCGTGGCTCCTCCCAAGCGGCACACTCTGCCAGCGTATGCCGCGCCGTGTCCTCCCGGCAGTCGACGCAGTGGTGACACCGGGCGTCCGGCTCCCTGTTTATGCGACACAGGTACTTCCCGAAGCAACCATGCCCCGAGAGCACCTGCGTCACCCGAAACGACAGGGAGCCGTGCCTCCTCCCGAGCCAGCGCTCGAGCACCGGCCGGACCGCCTCGATGATGTCGAGGCCGGCGGTAGGGCGTGAGAGCCTGTCCCGCCATTCCGCCACCAGGACCTCGCGAAGCTGAGACCGATGCAGCTCCATGTGTCGCTGCATCGGTCGCTCGCCCCGCGCCCTCGCTTCCTCGCGCCACCGATACGATGACGCGAGTACTTTCGCCTCCAGGTCCCAGGGCGGGGATCCGGCCAGTGCACAAGCCGCCTCGTAGGAGATCGTGCGATACCCCCTGATGACTCTGACGGCCATAGCTCTCTGCGGCTTGCGCAGAACCGCAATGCTACCGGCCGTCAGGTCAGCGGCCCAGATCGGGGCCCCGTACAGGGCCATCGATCGCACGATCCCCATGTAGAGCCGCCTACAAACTGCGCTCGGGCCCCCCAGATTGGGAAGCAGCGTTGACAGCGCCCCAGCAGCGCCCAGCAACTTGGGCGCCAGCCGTCGGAAGTGGGGCCCGAAGTCCCACCGGCTGTCGAGCACCAATCCTAGGTACTTCATGGTAGACTCGACAGCGATCCGAGCCCCCCCGACCACGATGTGTGAGCCGGGTGACGGCGCCCGCCGGGGGCCATGAAACACCATGGCCTCCGACTTGCTGAGGGCCACCTCCAGGCCTAGGCGACGTATGCGGCCCACCACCTGTGAGACCGCAGCCGTCGCCAACAACTTTTGAGGACTTCTCGAATTTTGGCGGCCAGAACGTCCGCCCTCTCCTGCCTTGCATCACCTGAGACCTCAAACACTTTGGCACCTGTGGCTGCCGTTCTAAAAACAAACCCACCCGGGGTGGCAAATTCGCTGAAGTTCAGCTTCTCTTTTACCTCCGCCAGGACCGACTTATAATTGATGCCCCTGTTTGAGGCTTCGGGCTGCAGGGTGATGATTACAGCCTCGGAGCGTGGGATCCTGACCTTGGGTGTCCTCGTGCCCTCTTTTAGAGCCCGGCCCTTGGCAGGCCCGGAGGGTGCCGGTACTGCCGCCTTCTTCTTGCGGCCCCGTTTAACCACCGTTGTCCAAACCTCTTGGGTGGGTGGCGCGGTCGCTGCGAGTGCAGGTGAGTGGGAAGGGGGCGCGGACATACCTGCCGCGGGCTTTTTTGGCCCCTCCGTGAGCTTTTTGGCCCCCTGTGCAGGCTTTTTTGCCACCTGCACGGGCTTCATCCTGGCGGACTCCTCCTTCCTCCACGTATCTGCCGCAAGCGGCGGCCGGAGGATTTCGGCCGGGGGGAGTCGCGTCTCCATGGCCTCCAGTCGGGCATTCACCATGCCTCCACACTGCAGCATGCAAATTCTTGCCACCCTCTGAATGTCGTAGTCCGACAGGGCAAGTCCAGGTGCAGGGGCCAATGAAGGCGCGGCAAGAGGGAGGCTGGTGCTTGTGGGAGCTGCTTGCTTATTCCTCTGAGCGGCAAACTCCCGCTTGAGGTCCTCCAACTCAGATCGGAGACGGCTGTTCTCCTCCCACAACTTCGCCGTCTCCTCTGAGGTCGTGCGATTAAGGAGGACTCCGACCGCCTCCTTAATTGCTTCTGCCGCCTCCTTAAGAGCTCGCGTAAACGTGCCCTTCAGGTTGCCAGACTTGGTGGCAACCTTCAGAACCACGTCCACGCTGTCCGTCACTTGGCGGCTTAGGGCCGCCGCCGATAGATCCTCAGCAGCGGTTAAGCGAGCAGACCGCTGCTCTCTGGCCTGATTGGCCATTTCGGACACCTCATCCAGAGCCACTGCCCGCCTCTCCTCTCTCCTAGCGGAGTTGATCTCCCCCTTTGTGCTGATCAAAGAGGGACTTTTGGTGGAAGCACCCTCGACTTGCTCGGTCCCCGAATCGCTTCCTCCGCTGGGTGCTGGCGTGTCGGGGCGTTTAAGAAAACGACCCAGAGGATCGCGCGATGACGACGAAGCTGACGCTCCAGCAATTGCGCGACCTCGCCCTCTCTTGCCTGTCGGCACTTTGGCAGCCGGTAGGTGCTCCTCACTCGAAGACAACCCCGCGTGCTCCTCATCCTCCTTGCGTGCGTGCGTCCTCCAAAATTTGGAAGCACGCTCATCCCCCTCCCCTTTCGTCCGCGAGCGCTTTGAGCTTACGCTCGCCACGCTCGCCACACTCATCCTATCAGATGCGGTGTCAGAATCTGACACCACACTCACACCCATCTGCTCGACCAACACGATCGGCAAATCCATTGTTGTGTTTTTTGTGTTTTTAATTGGTTTATCCATGTAAATCCCACGAGTAGATATAGGTACTACGTGTCCACCGGGCAGAGCCTAGATACCCGGTAAGCCTACATACTACAGAGTGCGGCAGGTGCTCTGTAGGGGAAGCGCTCGCGACTGGACTCCCTCCAGCCATTCATCCTCTCACCGCGATCGGTCACAGAGCCCCAAGATCATTGAGACGCACAAGCCCCACCACGACGACAACGTGGAGACACATTCGGTGGGGAACCTAACCTAACCTAACCTTTTTTTTTTTTTTTTTTTTGTTCCGGGGTGGAAAATCCTCATGGATGTCCCCCGCCCTGGGGCGGGCGGAGGGGTCTGTCAGACTCTTACTGACTAAAAACCACCCCGGTGTTCCAACTCACACCTACGCCGGGGGTCGCGGGAACTTGAAATCTTCCGCAACCCCCGGCTGGTGCCGGCCCGCCACCGCGGGCCTCCTCGGGTCAGGGGGGGGAGTGAGGTGTTTGACTCCCCCCGCGACGTCTAAGAGGGGCGCGCGTGGAACACTACGCGCCGCCACCTCGGGTCCTGATGTGTGGGGGGCGACGGACGTCCCCGAGTCCGTCGCCCCTGGACCCATTTAGGGGGGCTGGAAGAGGGCGTTATCCGCCCTCCGCCGACGCCCGGTGCGCCTGCTGCGGGCCGGGTGAGTGGACGAGATCTCCCTCTCCCTTTCCGAACCTAACCTAACCTTTTTTTTTTTTTTTTTTTTTTTTTTTTTTTTTTTTTTTTTTGTCGCTGAGAAATGCGTTACGCATCCCCGGCTCGTGGGGGACGAGTCGGGGTATGTGGGACTCCTGTCAGTGGGGACAGTATACCCACTAAAACTCAGCGGTGTTCCCACATCGCCGTGATGGGAGGGTCATGGGAAACCGGCTCAGCCTTTACGTCCACGACCCTCCCGGCGCATGCCCGCCTAGCTGGCGGGCCCCGCATGCCCCCCAGGTTGGGGGGCTACGGGAATGGCCGGGAACACCTGGCCATTCCCGTCCGACACTAGTGGAGGTCTGTGCAATACAGGCAAGGGTGCCCCCGCACCCGTTGCCTGCTGGCCTCCACCTGGGAGGAGTCGGAGATGACTGTCGTACTGACGTCTTCTTCGACCCCTCCTCCGCCTTCGGAGCGGCGCCGCGGCAGGATCTTCCTCCCGCGCCCGCTCCGCCGCCTCCTTCAGGGACATGACGTGTTCGCAGAAGGAGGCGACTGCCGCCCAGGACCCCTCATCCCTCAGCATGGCGTTAACCACGCCGGGGAGCGAGAGGTCCGGTCCGATCGCCGCGACGAGACTGCGGCGCGGCTCGGACCACGACGGGCACACCTCGAGGGTGTGCTGCGCCGCGTCCTCCGCCGCGCCGCAGTCGTGGCACGACGGCGTCTCCTCCCGTCCGATTCGGTGCAGGTACGATCCGAAAGAACCGTGTCCGGACAGCACCTGCACGAGACGGAAGGAGAGGAACCCGTGCGGACGCTCGAGCCAGTCTCGCAGGACCGGCCCGATTGCGTCGAGGGTTCGGCGGCCGAAGGCTGCGGTGGCGAGGTCGCCGGTCCAATGGACAACGATGGCGTCCCTCGCCTCCCGCCGGACGGCCGCCCGCTCTTCCGGAGCTGGGCGGACTCCTCTCGCCCTCCGCTCCGCCGTCCATTCGTACACTCTGGCGAGCACCCACGCCTCGAGCTCCCAAGGCGGGGTGCTGGCCAGAGCGCATGCTGCCGCATAGCCCACCGTGCGGTAAGCCCGCGCCGCCCGCTGGGCTATGGCCCTTTGAGGTGCTCGCAAGGCCGCGGCGTTCTCCCTCCTGTGGAGGGACTCTTCCCAGATAGGGGCCCCATAGAGGGCCATACTCCTTAGGATGCCGGCGTAGAGTTGCCGGCATCGCGCGCTGGGGCCCCCCAAATTGGGAAGCAGCCACGAGAGCGCGCCCGCGGCCTTCAGCAGGCGCGACGACAGCCCGCTAAAATGCGGACCGAAGCGCCACCTGCTGTCGAGTACAAGGCCCAGATACTTCATCTGGGCCTTCACCTCAATTCTGACGCCCTCCACGAGGATGTGGGCGTCAGGTGGTGGGGGGCGCTGCCGAGGGCCGTGGAAGAACACGGCCTCGGTCTTGTGCAGCGCCACCGTTAAACCTAGGCGGCGGATCCTCCCCGCGACCAAGGATCCGCCCGCCGAGGCCAAGTTGGCCGCCTCCCTGAAACTCCCCCCCCGGGCGGTGAGGAGAGTGTCATCCGCATAGCAGACGACACTCGTGCCTCGGAGGAGAGTTCCCCGCAAGAGCCAATCATAACCGACGTTCCAGAGGAGAGGTCCTAAGACTGACCCCTGTGGAACGCCGGCTTCGACGGCGTACCGCCGGACTCGGCCAGTCCTGTTTACGAGGAGGATCGCCCGATCCTCCAGGTAGCTGGCCAGCAGACTGCGCATGTATCGAGGCACTCCGTGGAATCGGAGCGCCTCGAGGATGGTGCATTGGGGAACGGAGTTGAAGGCGTTGGCAATGTCGAATGACACCGCCAACAGTCCGTCCCCCGCCTCCATCGCCTCCTTAACCTGGCCTTTAAGGCAGGCCAGCGCGTCCACCGTGGACCGCTCAGCCCGAAAACCGAACTGAGCGTCCGACAAGTCCGGCCCGATACGCCGCAGATGGCCCTTTAGGCGGGCAGCGATTATCCCCTCGAACATTTTACCGACCTCGTCGAGCAGAACGATGGGTCGGTATGCCGAGGGGGAGTCTGCTGGGCGGCCCTCCTTGCGAAGGAGGCACAGCTGCCCCTCCTTCCAAGGTTTCGGGAACCTTCCAGACGCAAGGCATGCGCTGAAGAGGTCCCGAAACCTCTCCTCCATTTGAGTGGCCGCGATCGCGACCACTCTCGCCGGAACACCGTCGGGGCCCGGAGCTGTCTTCTTGGCGCGGATACGGAGGATCGCCGCGCCAAGTTCCGACTCCGTGACAGGAGGGGCCTCCTCTTCCTCCTCAGCTGGCGACGGATCTGTCCCACGCGGAGGGTCCATCACTGGTGGGGTGAAGTTGTCCCTGCACGGGAACAGGGACTGAACCACCCCATCCAGGAACGAGGGCTCCAGGGTCTCGGCCACCGGGGGACCAAAGGGGCGCAATTTGTTGCGCGCCGCCTTGTATGGCCTCCCGAATGGGTCGTTGTCGAGACCCTCCAGCATCTCCGCTCTCCCCGAGTCTCTGGCGGCGGCGATGGCTCGATCGAGGACCATTTTTGCCTCTATGTATACCTCATAGAGGTGGTCCCCGACGGCCTGGTCCCGTCGACGCCGCCGCCGGCTCCGCGTGTAGGCCCTCCTTGCCTCGACACACGCCGCTCGAAGCCCCGCCAGCTCCGCCGACCACCAGTACACGGCGCGTTTGGGTGGCGGTGTGCGAGACCGAGGCATGCTGGAGTTGCATACCTCGGTCAGAGACTCCCTCAGGTGCCCCGCCACGGTGTCCACGTCCATACCGGCGGAAGGCGGTGAAAGCCAGTCCTGGACGAACGCCGCCTCCCGCGCTGCCTCCCTGTCCAGGCGGGTGAGAGCCCACCTTGGGAACGGTGACGGCCCCGAGCGGGGCCGCGTCTCTCCGGGGCCACTGGTGGAGATGTCGAACCGCACGTAGCGGTGGTCCGACATAGTCTCCACCAGGTCCACCCGCCAGTTCAACACGCGTGCGGCTAACGCAGCGGTGGCGAAAGTGACGTCCACTATTGAGCCACCCTGCCGCCGCACGCATGTCTGGACGCTGCCTCTGTTCAAGAGGGAGAGTCCAGAGGAGGCCGCCCACATCTCCACTGCCCGCCCTGCCGACCACGGCGGCCAGGACTCCGAGATAGTTCTCGAAGTCCTGAAGAGGGCGGTTTGGGGAGAAATAGACGCCCACAAGGGCTAATTCTCATTCACGTATCCCGGTCCCCTCTCTAATAGCGAGAGGGGAGGGGAGTCTGTGGAAGACCGCGCCGCTAGTGCCACCGAGTCGTCCTCGTCGCCCAGCCAGCTGCCGGGGATCGAGTAGGGCTCGGCGACCACCGCTACGTTCACCAACCACTCGGCCATGACCTGCACCACCAGGTCCTGGGCCGCTCTGCAGTGGTTGGTGTTCGCCTGGAGGATGCGGTAGTCGGAAATTGTTAGTCCGACATCGCACCCCCCTCCTCAGCTACCACCGCTGGAGCTACAGCGGCGACGGCGGCGACGGCGGTAGCAGCATGGCGAACCTGCGCCGGCACTACGCCCTTCCTCACAGGGGCCTTGCAGCTCCTGCCCGACATCCTGTGGTCCGCGGGGCGGCCACCGGCGGCGCACGCCGCGCAGTGTGGCTTGGGGGCGGTGCAGGCAGCCCACCCGTGTCCCTCTTGCCCGCATTGGAAGCATGTGCCTCCCCAGTCGGACTTGGAGGGACACGTGGCCCGGGTGTGGCCGAACGCGAAGCACTTGAAGCAGCGGACAGGCTGGTCTTCAAGTGCCCGGACCACAGCCGTGCAGAACCCCACAAGCATCCGTCCCTTGGTCGCAGCAAGGACGGCCCCAGCCGCAGCGACTGGGCACTCGACGCGGACGATGCCCATGCCGCGGCGGCCGGGCCTGATGGCTCCGCTCTTCACCGCGCCAGCGTCGCAGCCTCCAGCCGCCGCGACGGCCGCCACCACATCCTCTTTGGTGACCGAATCGTCCAGATCGGCCACCTCCAAGGCTGCGGTCTTGACAGGCCTGACGACCTTTGCCGCGTCCGCGATGACCTCTTGCAACTTTGTTGCGAAGAGGTCCGCATTTGTGCCGCGCTGTTCCCCCGAGAACTCGAAAATTCGAGCCCCGGTTAGGGTTCGGCGGCACTTGATGTTGCTGATCCCCAGCTGGGAGGGATCAGCATTGGTACGAGCCCGTCTTAGTACGGACTCGTACGTCTCGCCCCGCTCCGCGGCCTCCGGGGTGATGGTCACCACGACGGCCGCGGTTTTGGGAGGAACCAGCTTCCTCCCGCCTGCCTTTTTGGCTGGAGGACCAGTCGCAGCGGGTTTGGTGGCCGACTTTTTGCCCTTTTTCTTTTTCCCTCTCTTGCCCACTTCCGTCCACGGTTGGTTGGACGGGGTGGTGGAGGGAAGAAGGGCGTCTTCTTCCTGCGATATCTGGGGGGCTGCCTGAGTGGCAGATGACCCAGACGGTTCCTCCGTGGAGGCATGAGAAGCCACTTTGGTCCTCTTGCCCTTGCCCTTACCCTTGGAGGGCTGCGTACTCGATGCTGGGCCCGCTAGAGGCGCAGGTTCCGGCTCCCTCGGCGGTGGGCTCTTGTCCGCCGCTAGCGGCGGCCGGAGCCGCTTCTCCGGTAAGAGCCGGTCCTCGATGCCTGCGAAGCAGGCTCGGATGAAGGCCCTCTCCTCCATTACCACCCCGCGGATCGTTGCCTCAAGGCTGGCAGTTGAGGAGGAAGAGCCTCCTACCACCGGGCAGACTGGGGCGGATTGGGCAGGCCTGGCCGTGGCCTCAGCCAGCTTCTGGTGTAGCTGGCTGACTTCCGCCTGCAGGCGATCCACCTTCGCCTGCAGCTGCCGCGTCTCCTCCGTGGCCGTCCGCTTCACCAGCTCCATGACAATGCCATGCATGCTGGCGACCCGGCATTTGAGGGCCTTCTGAAAGGTCCCCTTCAAATTCGAAGACTTTGAGGCGACCTCCAGAACCTCCTCCTTGTCTTCAAGCGCCATGCGCTCCAATTCCGCCAGGGAGTGGTCGGCATACAGTACATTGGATGCACCATAGCCAGCCCTCGACCTGGCAGCTTGCGCCTGCTGCTCCTTGGCGGCGACCCTCTCCTCCAGGTCTTGCTGGAGTTGCGCCCTCTTCGCCAGATTCAGCTGGCGCTCCGCATCCACCAAGCCCACCTTGTGGGAAGAAGGCGCAGTAGAAGTCGAAGCCTTTTTAGGCTTCGATTTTTTCTTCGCCTTACCGGACTCCGAGGAGCCCTCGGACCTCTTCCGCTTGAAGCGGTCGCTTTCGGACGCCGACGTGTCCATGACAGAGTCATCGGAGTCCGACAACTCATCCGGTCTTCTAAATAAGCTGGCCGCAGATGGTGTGCGGTCGGCTTCCGACGCCAAAGCGCCGCCGGCGGTGTGGCCCTGAGAAGGGCCGTTGGGTTGGTCCTGAGAAGGACCGTTGGATTGGCCCTGAGAAGGGCCGTTGAGGGGTTGGCCCTGAGAAGGGCCGTTGAGGGGTTGGCCCTGAGAAGGGCCGTTGAGGGGTTGGCCCTGAGAAGGGCCGTTGAGGGGTTGGCCCTGAGAAGGGCCGTTGGGTTGGCCCTGAGAAGGGCCGTTGGGTTGGCCCTGAGAAGGGCCGTTTGAATCGCCCTGGGAGGAGCGATTCGGGTTAAAACTCGGGATAAAACGGCCAGACGCGTCACGCGCTGGCTTGCTCGACATACGGTTAAAATTCGACATATTCGTAGATTACAGCAGGATGTCTACGATTCACAGCGCACTTTAGCCGCCGGTCTGCCACTCCGTTACGGTGGTCAGACACGGCGTTGCCCAGGGGATACTACGAGGAAGTATGCACTGTGGGGGATCCCCCAACCTAACCTAACCTTTTTTTTTTTTTTTTTTTGTCGCTGAGAAATGCGTTACGCATCCCCGGCTCGTGGGGGACGAGTCGGGGTATGTGGGACTCCTGTCAGTAGCGACAGTATACCCACTAAAACTCAGCGGTGTTCCCGCATCGCCGTGATGGGAGGGTCATGGGAAACCGGCTCAGCCTTTACGTCCACAACCCTCCCGGCGCATACCCGCCTAGCTGGCGGGCCCCGCATGCCCCCCGGGTGGGGGGGCTACGGGAATGGCCGGGAACACCTGGCCATTCCCGTCCGACACTGGTGGAGGTCTGTGCAATACAGGCAAGGGTGCCCCCGCACCCGTTGCCTGCTGGCCTCCACCTGGGAGGAGTCGGAGATGACTGTCGAACTGATCCGAAAGAACCGTGTCCGGACAGCACCTGCACGAGACGGAAGGAGAGGAACCCGTGCGGACGCTCGAGCCAGTCTCGCAGGACCGGCCCGATTGCGTCGAGGGTTCGGCGGCCGAAGGCTGCGGTGGCGAGGTCGCCTTCCGCCGGACGGCCTCCCGCTCTTCCGGAGCTGAGCGGACTCCTCTCGCCCTCCGCTCCGCCGTCCATTCGTACACTCTGGCGAGCACCCACGCCTCGAGCTCCCAAGGCGGGGTGCTGGCCAGAGCGCATGCTGCCGCATAGCCCACCGTGCGGTAAGCCCGCGCCGCCCGCTGGGCTATGGCCCTTTGAGGTGCCCGCAAGGCCGCGGCGTTCTCCCTTCTGTGGAGGGACTCCTCCCAGATAGGAGCCCCGTAGAGGGCCATACTCCTCAAGATGCCGGCGTAAAGTTGCCGGCATCGCGCGCTGGGGCCCCCCAAGTTGGGAAGCAGCCAGGAGAGAGCGCCCGCGGCCTTCAGCAGGCGCGACGACAGCCCGCTAAAATGCGGGCCGAAGCGCCACCTGCTGTCGAGTACAAGGCCCAGATACTTCATCTGGGCCTTCACCTCAATTCTGACGCCCTCCACGAAGATGTGGGCGTCAGGTGGTGGGGGGCGCTGCCGAGGGCCGTGGAAGAACACGGCCTCGGTCTTGTGCAGCGCCACCGTTAAACCTAGGCGGCGGATCCTCCCCGCGACCAAGGATCCGCCCGCCGAGGCCAAGTTGGCCGCCTCCCTGAAACTCCCCCCCCGGGCGGTGAGGAGAGTGTCATCTGCATAGCAGACGACACTCGTGCCTCGGAGGAGAGTTCCCCGCAAGAGCCAATCATAGCCGACGTTCCAGAGGAGAGGTCCTAAGACTGACCCCTGTGGAACGCCGGCTTCGACGGCGTACCGCCGGACTCGGCCAGTCCTGTTTACGAGGAGGATCGCCCGATCCTCCAGGTAGCTGGCCAGCAGACTGCGCATGTATCGAGGCACTCCGTGGAATCGGAGCGCCTCGAGGATGGTGCAGTGGGGAACGGAGTTGAAGGCGTTGGCAATGTCGAATGACACCGCCAACAGTCCGTCCCCCGCCTCGTCAAGCAGCACTATGGGCCGGTACGCGGACGGCGAGTCCGCAGGGCGCCCCGCCTTCCTGAGCAGGACCAGACGACCAGATTTCCACAAAGTGGGAAACTGGCCCCGCTCAAGGCACGCTGTGTAGAGTCCTCTCAGTTGGGGCTCAAGCTCCTTCAGAGCGAGGGCTAACACGCAGCCGTGGATCCCGTCGGGCCCCGGAGCCACGTTCTTGGCCCGGAGCCGCATCACGGCTGCCCTCATCTCTGCCTGTGTCACCTCTGGGACGCTGATGGCGTTCTCGTCCTCCGTAGACTCTGCGGCTGTGGGCAAAGCCATCGGTGGCGGAGTATGCTCCGCTCTTGCCGGGAAGAGGGCTGCGACTACTTCCTCCAGCAGCTCGGGTTGGAGACTCTCCGTAAGTGGAGGCGCCGCGGCTCGAAGTTTTCCTCGAACCGCGCGATAAGGGCGCCCCCACGGATCCCCGTCTAGAGTCTCCAACATCTCCTCCCTGGCTCGCGTCCTCGACTCACCGATGGCCAGCCACAGAGTCTCCTTGGCCGCGCGGTACACCTCATACAGCGCGGCCTCTTCGTCAGGGACCCGACGACGTCTCCTCCGGTATCGGGTGTACTGGCGTCTAACCGCCACGCACGCGACGCGCATCTGCGCGATCTCGGCGGTCCACCAGTACACCTGGCGCCTTGCGGACTGTGCGTGGACCCGGGGCATGGACGCGTCGCAAATTTGCGTCATCGCCCCGCGGAACCACAGCGCCTCCTGCTCGACGTCGACGGGTCCGGTCGTTGCCGACTCCCGGCTCCAGGCCTGGACAATAGCGGCCTCCTCGAGAAGCTCCCTGTCGATGCGCTTACGCGCCCAGCGCGGACCGTCCGTTCGCGGGGCCGCATGACTGCGGCCGCCGGTGGTCTGGGCGGAGACGTCGAAACGGATGTATCGGTGATCCGACAACGTCTCCACCTCCACGGCGACACGCCAGTCGTGGACACGGCACGCGACAGCGGGGCTAGCGAACGAGACGTCCACTATAGACCCGCCCCGCTGACGCACGCACGTGTGGACCGAGCCCCGGTTTAAGACGGTCAAGCCAGTCGTGACCGCCCACTCCTCCAGCACCTCGCCCCTAGCATCGGTCACAGGGGATCCCCACGCCGCAGACTTGGCGTTGAGATCCCCCAGCAACAGCACCGGGCGAGGGTGGAGTCGGCCCACGACGGCACCCAACTCGACAAGGAACCTCTCGAAGTCGGCGAGACTCTTGTTGGGCGAAAAATACGCCCCAACCGTGCCAATGCCGTCCGCGAGGACGGCTACCCAGCCGTGACCTCGGGACGGGTTGACAAGAGCCCCGCCAATGATGGCCACCAAACCGTCCAAGTCTCCCACCCAGTTATCCCTGGGGGGGACAAAATACGGTTCGGCGACCACAGCCACGTGAATCGACCACTCTGCCATGCTCTGGAGCAAGAGATCCTGAGCTCTAGCAGAGTGGTTGATATTGCCCTGGAGGAAATGGTACAGCGCCATTAAGCGCAATCCATCCCCTCCGCACCATTCCTAGGCCGGGAGGTGGCTGGTGCACCACAAGCCTTTCCACCCGCTCTGTGTCCAGCGGGCCTCCCTGCAGCTGTACAGAGGCTGCAGTTTGGCTCCGCGGAACACTGGGCCGCCTTGTGGCCGGCCTGACCGCAGCGATAGCACTGCTCGCTGCGGTCTATTTCGGCGGTGCATCGTGCCCTGACATGCCCAATGTCGAGGCAACGGTAGCACCGCAAGGCCTTGGGTTGCAGCTGCTTCACCCTCGCTGCCACCCACCCCACCAAAAGACGCCCAGCGTCGGCGACTTTATTCGCCGCCGCCACCGGGCACCGCACCCAGATCGCGCCGAGCCCGGAGGCATCGACGCGAACTTCGCCCGTACGGACGTCTTCGGCCGGACATCCCCCGGTACGGGCGATGGCCGCCACGACCTCAGCCGGAGTCGTCGAATCGTCCAGCCCGTCGACGCGCAGTTCCGCGGTCTTCATCGGCCTGGACACCCGAACGTCCTCCGGATTGAGGACCTCCCTCAGCTTGGCGGCCAGGACGTCCGCCCTTTCGCCGCTAGAGGCACCCGACACCTCAAGAAGTCGCGCCCCCGTAATCGCCGGCCTCGCGTGAGGACCGCCTTATAGGACACGCCCCTTTCGACGGCTCCGGGCTGCAGCGTAATTACTACAGCCGCGGAGCGTGGGGCTCTGACCCTGGGCGGCCCTTGAGCCTTCTTGGGTGCCAGTGCCGGTGCTCCAGCGGGTACCGGTGGTGGCGGCGCCGTCTTCTTCTTGTTGCGGCGGCCCCTCTTGACGACCGTCGTCCAGGTATCCGCGGTGGACCCGGACGCGTTCGCCGAGGGAGTGGTTGCCGGTGGCGCGGCCGTCCGGGAAGTGGACGCGGGCGTGCTCGTCGCGGGCTTTTTTGCCGGAGCTGGCGGGTTGGACCTGGCCTTAGCGGGCTCCTCCTTCCTCCTCCTATCCGCAGCGAGCGGTGGCCGGAGAGTCTCTGCTGGGAGGAGCCTCGACTCCAGGCCCTGCAGACGGGCATTCATCATACCCCCACACTGCAGCATGCAGATGCGAACGATCTTCTCGATCTCTGCATCTGCAGGTGCGGGGGCACGGACTGATGACGGGGTCGACGACGGGGCCGGCGGTGTCAAGGCAACGACGGGAGCGGGAGCGGAACCAGTGGCCGCAGGACGCCTCTGCTGCCATTCCGCTCTCTGCGCGGCAAGCTCCCGCTTGAGGTCCTCGAGCTCAGATCTGAGACGGCTGTTCTCCTCCCACAGCTTCGCCGTCTCGTCTGAGCTTGTGCGACTAAGGAGGACCCCAACTGCCTCCTTGATGTCGCCAGCCGCCTCCTTCAGAGCGCGCGTGAACGTGCCCTTCAGGCTGCCAGATTTTGTGGCGACCTTCAGGACGACGTCCACGCCGTCCAAAACTTGGCGACTCAGCGCCACCGCCGACAGGCTCCCTCCGGCAGCCGCCTGAGCAGAGCGTCGCTCTCGGGCCAGTCGGGCCATTTCACCGACCTCGTCAGCTGCCACCGCCTTCCGCTGCATCCGCTTTGCGCTATTCACCTCCGCTTTGTTGCTGCAAAGCATCAGCGGGGACGCAGCGGAATCTTCACTCAGGGGGTCACCCATTGGAAGCATGTGTCTCCCCAGTCGGACTTGGAGGGACACGTGGCCCGGGTGTGGCCGAACGCGAAGCACTTGAAGCAGCGTACAGGCTGATCTTCAAGTGCCCGGACCACAGCCGAGCTGAAGCCCACCAGCAGGCGTCCTTTGGTCGCAGCAAGGACGGCCCCAGCCGCAGCAACTGGGCACTCGACGCGGATGGTGCCCAAGCCGCGGCGGCCGGGCCTGATGACTCCACCTTTCACCGCGCCAGCGTCGCAGCCTCCAGCCGCCGCGACGGCCGCCACCACATCCTCTTTGGTGACCGAATCATCCAGATCGGCCACCTCCAACGCTGCGGTCTTGACAGGCCTGACGACCTTTGCCGCGTCCGCGATGACCTCTTGCAACTTTGTTGCGAAGAGGTCCGCATTTGTGCCGCGCTGTTCCCCCGAGAACTCGAAAATTCGAGCCCCGGTTAGGGTTCGGCGGCACTTGATGTTGCTGATCCCCAGCTGGGAGGGATCAGCATTGGTACGAGCCCGTCTTAGGACGGACTCGTACGTCTCGCCTCGCTCCGCGGCCTCCGGGGTGATGGTCACCACGACGGCCGCGGTTTTGGGAGGAACCAGCTTCCTCCCGCCGGCCTTTTTGGCTGGAGGACCAGTCGCAGCGGGTTTGGCTGCCGACTTTTTGCCCTTTTTCCCTTTTTTGACCACTTCCGTCCACTGGTTGAACGGGGTGGTGGAGGGAAGAAGGGCATCTTCCTGCTGCGAGTTCTGGGGGGCTGCTGGAGTAGCAGTCGACCCAGACGCTCCGTCCGCGCTTGCGGTGGGGGCATGAGGAGCCGCCTTGGTCCTCTTGCCCTTGCCTTTGCCCTTGGCGGGCTGCGCATCCGATGCCGGGCCTGCTAGAGGCACAGGTTCCTGCTCCCTCGGCGGTGGGCTCTTGTCCGCCGCTAGTGGCGGCCGGAGCCGCTTTTCCGGTAAGAGCCGGTCCTCGATGCCTGCGAAGCAGGCTCGGATGAAGGCCCTCTCCTCCATTACCACCCCGCGGATCGTTGCCTCGAGGCAGGCAGTTGAGGAGGAAGAGCCTCCTACCACCGGGCAGACTGGGGCAGATTGGGCAGGCTTGCCCGTGGCATCAGCCAGCTTCTGGTGTAGCTGGCTGACCTCCGCCTGCAGGCGATCCACCTTCGCCTGCAGCTGCCGCGTCTCCTCCGTGGCCGTCCGCTTCACCAGCTCCATCACAATGCCGTGCATGCTGGCGGCCCGGCATTTAAGGGCCTTCTGGAAGGTCCCCTTCAAATTGGAGGACTTTGAGGCGACCTCCAGGACCTCCTCCCTATCTTCATGCGCCATGCGCTCCAGTTCCGCCAGGGAGTGGCCAGCATACAGCACACTGGATGCACCATAGCCAGCCCTCGACCTGGCAGCTTGTGCCTGCTGTTCCTTGGCGGCGACCCTCTCCTCCAGGTCTAGCTGGAGTTGCGCCCTCTTCGCCAGATTTAGCTGGCGCTCGGCATCCAGCAAGCCCACATTGTGGGAAGAAGCCGCAGTAGAAGTCGAAGCCTTTTTGGACTTCGACTTCTTCTTCGCCTTCACAGTAGACTCCGAGGAGCCCTCAGACCGCTTCCGCTTGAAGCGGTCACTCTCGCCTGCCGACGTGTCCATTATGGAGTCGTCGGAATCCGACAACTCGTCTGGCCTCCTGAATAATCTGGCCGCAGATGGTACGCGGTCAGCTTCCGACGCTAAAGCGCCGCCGGCGGTGTGGCCCTGAGAAGGACCGTTGGGATGGCCCTGAGAAGGGCCGTTGGGTTGGTCCTGAGAAGGACCGTTGGGTTGGCCCTGAGAAGGGCCGTTGGGTTGGCCCTGAGAAGGGCCGTTGGGTTGGCCCTGAGAAGGGCCGTTGGGTTGGCCCTGAGAAGGGCCGTTGGGTTGGCCCTGAGAAGGGCCGTTTGAATCGCCCTGGGAGGATCGATTCCGGATAAAACGGCCAGACGCATCACGCGCTGGCTTGCTCGACACTTGATTAAAATTTAAACTCGACATATTCGTAAACGACTGCAGGATGTCTACGAGTCACAGCGCACTTTAGCCGCCGGTCTGCCACTCCGTTACGGTGGTCAGACACGGCGTTGCCCGGGGGATACTGCGAGGAAGTATGCACTGTGGGGGATCCCCCAACCTAACCTTTTTTTTTTTTTTTTTTTGTTCCGGGGTGGAAAATCCTCATGGATGTCCCCCGCCCTGGGGCGGGCGGAGGGGTCTGTCAGACTCTTACTGACTAAAAACCACCCCGGTGTTCCAACTCACACCTACGCCGGGGGTCGCGGGAACTTGAAATCTTCCGCAACCCCCGGCTGGTGCCGGCCCGCCACCGCGGGCCTCCTCGGGTCAGGGGGGGGAGTGAGGTGTTTGACTCCCCCCGCGACGTCTAAGAGGGGCGCGCGTGGAACACTACGCGCCGCCACCTCGGGTCCTGATGTGTGGGGGGCGACGGACGTCCCCGAGTCCGTCGCCCCTGGACCCATTTAGGGGGGCTGGAAGAGGGCGTTATCCGCCCTCCGCCGACGCCCGGTGCGCCTGCTGCGGGCCGGGTGAGTGGACGAGATCTCCCTCTCCCTTTCCGCAGCCTCCTTCTGCGAGACGACCGTCTCGCAGTAGGAAACCACCGCGTCCCAGGACTCGCCGCTGCCGACCATCGCATTCACTAGGGCCGGCAGCGACAAGTCACTGCCTACTTCTGAGATGAGGGCACGGCGTGGCTCCTCCCAAGCGGCACACTCTGCCAGCGTATGCCGCGCCGTGTCCTCCCGGCAGTCGACGCAGTGGTGACACCGGGCGTCCGGCTCCCTGTTTATGCGACACAGGTACTTCCCGAAGCAACCATGCCCCGAGAGCACCTGCGTCACCCGAAACGACAGGGAGCCGTGCCTCCTCCCGAGCCAGCGCTCGAGCACCGGCCGGACCGCCTCGATGATGTCGAGGCCGGCGGTAGGGCGTGAGAGCCTGTCCCGCCATTCCGCCACCAGGACCTCGCGAAGCTGAGACCGATGCAGCTCCATGTGTCGCTGCATCGGTCGCTCGCCCCGCGCCCTCGCTTCCTCGCGCCACCGATATGATGACGCGAGTACTTTCGCCTCCAGGTCCCAGGGCGGGGATCCGGCCAGTGCACAAGCCGCCTCGTAGGAAATCGTGCGATAACCCCTGATGACTCTGACGGCCATAGCCCTCTGCGGCTTGCGCAGAACCGCAATGCTACCGGCCGTCAGGTCAGCCGCCCAGATCGGGGCCCCGTACAGGGCCATCGATCGCACGATCCCCACGTAGAGCCGCCTACAAGCGGCGCTCGGGCCCCCCAGATTGGGAAGCAGCGTTGACAGCGCCCCAGCAGCGCCCAGCAACTTGGGCGCCAGCCGTCGGAAGTGGGGCCCGAAGTCCCACCGGCTGTCGAGCACCAATCCTAGGTACTTCATGGTAGACTCGACAGCGATCCGAGCCCCCCCGACCACGATGTGTGAGCCGGGTGACGGCGCCCGCCGGGGGCCATGAAACACCATGGCCTCCGACTTGCTGAGGGCCACCTCCAGGCCTAGGCGACGTATGCGGCCCACCACCTGTGAGACCGCAGCCGTCGCCAACAACGCTGCCTCCCTGTGCGAGCTCCCCCGGGCAGTGACCAGCGTGTCATCCGCATAACACGTCAAGTCCACCCCGGCACCGAGCTCGCCCCTCAGCACCCAGTCGTACCCGATGTTCCACAGGAGCGGTCCTAAAACCGAGCCCTGTGGAACACCGCACGACATGCGGCGCTGGTTTCCGCCATCACGTCCCATGTAGGTGACACACCTCTCCGACAGATAAGCCCCAACGATGTGGCGGAGGTAGGGAGGCACCCCATGATAGCGCAGTGCCTCCCGAATACAACTCCAGGGCAGGGTGTTGAAGGCGTTGGAGATGTCCAAGGACACCGCCAACATCACCCCGCCCCGGGACACCGCTTCCTCCGCCAGGACCCTAACCCGCGACACAGCGTGGATCGTGGAGCGCCCATGCCGAAACCCGAACTGACTGTCGTCCAGGTCCGGCCCCTCTCTGCACAAGTGGCCGACGAGGCGGGCTGCGATTATACGCTCAAACAGCTTGCCCACCTCGTCAAGCAGCACTATGGGCCGGTACGCGGACGGCGAGTCCGCAGGGCGCCCCGCCTTCCTGAGCAGGACCAGACGACCAGATTTCCACAAAGTGGGAAACTGGCCCCGCTCAAGGCACGCTGTGTAGAGTCCTCTCAGTTGGGGCTCAAGCTCCTTCAGAGCGAGGGCTAGCACGCAGCCGTGGATCCCGTCGGGCCCCGGAGCCACGTTCTTGGCCCGGAGCCGCATCACGGCTGCCCTCATCTCTGCCTGTGTCACCTCTGGGACGCTGATGGCGTTCTCGTCCTCCGTAGACTCTGCGGCTGTGGGCAAAGCCATCGGCGGCGGAGTATGCTCCGCTCTTGCCGGGAAGAGGGCTGCGACTACTTCCTCCAGCAGCTCGGGTTGGAGACTCTCCGTAAGTGGAGGCGCCGCGGCTCGAAGTTTCCCTCGAACCGCGCGATAAGGGCGCCCCCACGGATCCCCGTCTAGAGTCTCCAACATCTCCTCCCTGGCTCGCGTCCTCGACTCACCGATGGCCAGCCACAGAGTCTCCTTGGCCGCGCGGTACACCTCATACAGCGCGGCCTCTTCGTCAGGGACCCGACGACGTCTCCTCCGGTATCGGGTGTACTGGCGTCTAACCGCCACGCACGCGACGCGCATCTGCGCGATCTCGGCGGTCCACCAGTACACCTGGCGCCTTGCGGACTGTGCGTGGACGCGGGGCATGGACGCGTCGCAAATTTGCGTCATCGCCCCGCGGAACCACAGCGCCTCCTGCTCGACGTCGACGGGTCCAGTCGTTGCCGACTCCCGGCTCCAGGCCTGGACAATAGCGGCCTCCTCGAGAAGCTCCCTGTCGATGCGCTTACGCGCCCAGCGCGGACCGTCCGTTCGCGGGGCCGGTGGACTGCGGCCGCCGGCGGTCTGGGCGGAGACGTCGAAACGGATATATCGGTGATCTCTCTTCTTTTTGTTGGCGGGCGCGCCACAGGCCTTACCACCCGCTCTGTGCCCGGCGGGCCTCCCTGCAGCTGTACAGAGGCTGCAGTTTGGCGCCGCGGAACACTGGGCCGCCTTGTGGCCGGCCTGACCGCAGCGATAGCACTGCTCGCTGCGGTCTATTTCGGCGGTGCACCGTGCCCTGACATGCCCAATGTCCAGGCACCGGTAGCACCGCAAGGCCCTGGGCTGCAGCAGCTTGACCCTCGCCGCAACCCACCCCACCAACAAACGCCTACCGTCAGCGACTTTATTCGCCGCCGCCACCGGGCACCGCACCCAAATCGTGCCGAGCCCGGAAGCGTCGGCGCGTATCTCGCCCGTCCGGACGTCTTCGGGCGGGCATCCACCGACTTTGGCGATGGCCGCCACGACCTCAGCCGGGGTCGTCGAGTCGTCCAGGCCATCGACGCGCAACTCAGCGGTCTTCATTGGCCTGGACACCCGGACGTCCTCCGGGTTGAGGACCGCCCTCAGCTTGGCGGCCAGGGTGTCCGCCTTTTCGCCGCTGGAGGCACCCGACACCTCGAGTAGCCGCGCCCCCGTAATCGCCGGCCTCATTTTGAAGCCGGACGGTGTGCCGAGGTCGGGGAACGCGACTTTGGCTTTTGCCTCCGTAAGGACCGCCTTGTATGTGACGCCCCTTTCGGCGGCCCCGGGCTGCAGCGTTATTACTACAGCCGCGGAGCGTGGGGCTTTTACCCTAGGCGATCCCTTTACCTTCTTCGGTGCCGGTGCCGGTGCTCCAGCGGGCGCCGGAGGCGCCGTCTTCCTCGTCCTCGTCTTCCTTCCGACAACGGTCACCCAGGCCTCCGTGGTAGGCCCTGGCGCGGCCGCTTCCGGTGCAGCGGGTGGCGCAGCTGGCGGCGCAGCCGCCCGGGATGCGGGCACGGACGTACCCTCCGCGGGCTTTTTGGTCCCCCTCACGGATCGGCTCGACTCAGCTGCCGCCTCTTTCCTCCGCTTGTCCACAGCGAGCGGTGGGCGGAGATTTTGAGCCGGCAGGAGCCTATTCTCTATTGCCTCCAGTCGGGCACCCACCATCTTCCCACACTGCATCATGCAGATGCGCGCGATTTTTTCCAGCTCCGCATCCGCAAGTGCAGGTGTCGAAGACGGGACCGGCGAAGATAGCGCCACGATGGAAGAGGAGCCGGCTGCCACGGGAGCTGCCCTCTGGGCGGCAACCTCCCGCTTGAGATCCTCCAACTCGGATCGGAGACGGCCGTTCTCCTCCCACAGCTTCGCCGTCTCCTCCGTGCTTGTGCGATTAAGGAGGACCTCAACCGCCTCCTTAATTCCTTCAGCCGCCTCTTTCAGAGCACGCGTGAAAGTGCCCTTCAGATTGCCCGACTTGGTGGCAACCTTCAGGACCACATCCACGCCGTCCAAAACTTGGCGACTAAGCGCCACCGCCGTTACGCTCCCGCCGTCAGCCATGCGAGCAGAGCGCCGCTCTCGGGCTTGTTGGGCCAACTCGCTGACTTCGTCAGCCGCGACAGTCCTTTGCTGCGACCTCTTCGCAGCGTTGGCCTCCGCTCTATTAGTTCCCAGCAGGGAGATAATGGGCCCCCCCCCAAGGTCCGCCACCGTGGGCTCGAGGACCACTTCCTTGGACCCCGAGTCGCTTCCTCCGCTGGGTGCCGGCGTGTCGGGGCGTTTAAGGAAACGCCCCAGAGGATCGCGCGATGACGAAAAAGCTGATGCTCCAGCAATTGCGCGACCCCGACCTCTCTTGCTCGTCGACACCTTAGCAGCCGGTAGGTTATCCTCACTAGAAGAGAACCCCGCGTGCTCCCCATCCTCCCTGCGAGCGTGCGTCCTCCAAAATTTTGAAGTACGCTCAACCCCCTCCCCTTTCGTCCGCGAGCGCTTTGAGCTTACGCTCGCCACGCTCGCCACACTCATCCTATCTGATGTGGTGTCAGAATCTGACACCACACCCCCACCCATCTGCTCGACCAATACGATCGGCACCTCCTTTGTAGTTTTGTTTATTTTATTTATTTTATCCATAGTTAATCCCACGAGTCGATATAGGTCAAAATGTCCACCGGGCAGAGCCTAGATACCCGGTAAGCCTACATACTGCAGAGTGCGGCAGGTGCTCTACAGGGGAAGCGCTCACGACTGGACTCCCTCCAGCCATTCATCCTCTCACCGCGCTTCAAAGCTTAGGATTGGGTGGTTTTTTATCTTAGAGGTGGCCTTCCTCTGGGCCAGGCAATTAAGCCAAGCCCCCGGCGGCGGCATTAGACATGCCACCGTTCGCTGTCCGGCCAACCCGACTCAGCGAACCCGCCGAAAGTTCTCTCGTTGAAGACTACTCCTCAACGAGAGAAACACGCGCCACTTTGGTGCGCCTGCACCGCAGTGGCATGGTCGCGTCATCTGTCGATCGACTATCGTCGATCGATCAGGAGCGACCCCGTCCCGGTGTCTCTCTTAGTCTGGTCTCTCACTTGGGCCTTTCCGGCATGAGTAACTCTACCGGCAGAGCCCCAAGATCATTGAGACACACAAGCCCCACCACGACGACAACGTGGAGACACATTCGGTGGGGAACCTAACCTAACCTAACCTAACCGAGTTCCCCCCCAGCCCTCGTGGTGATCGGATCGTTTTTAGAGTCGCTCTGTACATAAAAATTCGGAAAAGTGGTAAAAAGTGCTCGGATTTTTAAAATTTAAGTGTTATTGTGCGGAGGAAAGTTGCCTTCACACCCCTTAGTTAAAATCGCAACTGGATTGCAGTGCTGGGCAGTGTGAAAATTTAAAAACCTTCAGTTTAGAGGTTAAGTTTTTAAAAACTGTAATATTTGACGCATTTGCAGCGGAACAAGACCGACGACCCCAAATTTTCCTCTTGGAAAACACAGTGGAAAAACGTTACCCTTGTTCTGGACCACTCTGAAGACACCTTGATCCAGGATTTTTACAGTTATTCAAGAAAAACTAAAAAGCACGTGGTCTGAAAAACCTAAACGAGACACAGCAGCCGCTTGAAATTCTGCAGCACGCAAGAGGCCCCTGGGGGAAGACGATATTTGCAAGTACAATAATTTTATGTTACCTACTTTTTGTTTTATAATTATTTGAAAGTTGAAAGTTTGGACCGCTATAGCTCCTGAAAAAACTAAAAATTAATAAATCTTCAATTGCTATCTTTTGCGCGCTAATTAGAAGAGGACATCCCGAAGAAACTAGATTTTTATCTTTCTTAGTTTTAATGTAATTAATAAAAAACTGTAAAAATTGCTTAAATATAAATTCTATAGTTTTAACTCATAATTTTTTTAAATGCTTAATATTATCGTATAGTGTGTCATTTGACGATAATTTTAACATTTTTTTCAATTTTTTTCGATAAGCGGTTCTAAAGTTATTAAATTTTTTGTTATTTTTTCGTATTAAATAGAAATAAATAGGAATAATTTTCTTTTGACAATTGTATTGACTTATATAGGTGTATAGTGAATAGTTTAAGCCCAAAGTAGCGCCCAATAACTTCAAAATTGACGGATATAGCGTTTTCAGCCATTTTGGTTTTAATTGGTCATAACATAAAACTACCAATATCTACGAAGTTATTGGACGTAGAAGACCCGGATTTACACGGTTCTCAGCAGGATACTTGCAGGAACATTTTGTATTTGTTTTCAGGCGTTTTTCAGTCCTGAAAGTTTTCAGTGCTGAAGCCATTTTTGGTATACGCGGGGGGTCACGCCAGGCCCCAGGTTTGAAACCGCAGCTCTCTCCGATACACGGTTGCGGAGTCACAGCCATTTGAAGTTGGTATTTGACAGCTGGGCGGCCATTTTGGAAAACTTTGAACCCACGTAGATTCGGACTTAGTGGTCGTAGAGAGTTCCCGTTTTTATATTGTTGTTCGGGGGGATAAATTCTTTCTGGCGAAATAGTTTTCAGGCTATTTCAGGCTGAAAATTTTCAGGGACCTGAAAATCACCTCTCGTGAAGGGCGAGTCTAGGCAATCCAGAAAAGTCCAAACTCGGGCGTTCTGCGACCGTCAGACGTGGAGATATCACCTGTCAAAGATTGACTTTGACAGCTAAGCCGCCATTTTGTGAAAATTTTAAACACCCATATCTCCGCAACGTGGGGTCGTAGAGCGACGGGATTTGTTTTGCGGGGCTCGACTTGCTTTTGTCCAACAAGTGGGCTGGCTTTCAGGAGTTTTCAGGAGAAAAACTTTTTTCTGCCTGAAAGATATATCGCTGCGTAGATCTCGTTGAGCACAGTAAAATAAGCCCAGGCACGGTGCAATTCGGTCTCGTGGTTGCGGAGTAGTCGAGTTTTAACCACATTCTGGCCGCCATCTTGGATTGTAACCAGAATTTTCTAACTGCGATTGCTCTGTAACCCTAAGAGCTGGGTGCCTCGTGTTTGGGATTGTTGAAACGGGCTCGGCGGGCTCTATCCAGTGGATGCATCAGGTGGACTCTACATAGAGCCATTAAGGAAAAAGTACTAAAATTGATTTTTAGAGCTGGAATTGACGTTTGGATCTTTATTATAGAGCCCTTGATTACTACCCAGAATTTTGCAACTCTTGGTAGAGTTTTAAAAAGAGACCGATTATAACTTTTGTTGTAATAAATAAAATAAAATAAAATATTTCTTGATCGACCATAGCTCCAGAATAATTTAGCCTATTTGACCGCGTTTTTCGGGCGTATTGGACATAGGGTCTGCGACCCAGTTTTAGTTTTAAGGATAACTATAGCTCTTTTGAGCTAAAGTTACTATATTAAGAAAATTGTGTTTGACAAAATTTTATTAGATTTTAAAACTTAGACTGTGTTAGTGTCAATCAGGAGCCTGATACTGGTAACCTATAAGGTCACTTATAAAATAACACAACACCCATATATCTTGGGTGTAGATATTGGAAGGCCCCCAATACATAAATATAAAAACACTTACACTAACACATACATAATTAAACTAAGATACGGCTTAATAAATTGTGACAATGTTCCGAACGCCATCAAAATCTGACGCATCGCCATCTGGAGATAACGTGACGAGGGCGGGCCCCTCAAAAATAACTCAGGAGCGGAAGAGTACCAGTGACATCGAGGCAAAAGCGAGATCTTCTCCAACACAAAAGCCGAAACTCTCTGCACCGGTTACTGAGGCGCGTGCCCTCATGCTGAAAGCAAAGGCACAGCTAGACATATCAGGGAACATTAAGACCACCATAAAACAGACTGTGTTAGACTGTTTGAAGTCGCTCTACGAGATCGTAAAGAGAATTGATAGACCGGAGGCCATAGAGGGAAAAGACAAAAGTGAGAGAGAAAACAAACAGGTAGGAGAATCTGAAGACAGAAGTTCGAGAATACTAAATGAAATTCTGGAAGTTAAAGAAATCTTGAAGAAAAATGAAAAAGAAGAACTCCCTGCCAAAATAGAAATATTGAAAGGAGAGCTAAGCAACAAAATAGATGCGCAGATGGTAGAAATTAAGGAACTGAAGGCGGAGTCAAAGATACAAGCTGAAAAAGTAGAAACCCAAATCGGAAGCCTTGGAACATACGCACAAGTCGCAGCAATGCCATCACAGCCATCGGCTAGGAAAAATATGCACTCGATCATAGTGTCATCATCACACGAGGGTGACACATCAGACACTGTAGTCGAAAAAATAAGAGCGACCATCGATGCAAAAGGCACAGGGATACGGATAGACCATCTGCGCAGAGCAAAAAACCAGTCAGTGGTTATAAGCTGCTCTGAAAAAGAAGATATAGGAAAGGTATCGACAAAGCTCAGGAATTCCAGGGGGGATCTGAAAGTTGAGGAGGCCATAAACAAAAACCCGCTAGTGGTCGTCAGAGACGTGATGAATTACGTTACTGATGATGACATAGTGATGGCAATAAGATCCCAAAACGGACACCTCCTGGAAGGAGCCGAAATCAGTGAGGGAGACATCCGGGTCATGTATAGGCGAAGGGCGAGGAATCCGCTGACGAGCCACGTGGTGCTGCGGGTCAAACCAGTGATTTGGCAGCGGTTGACCTCGGCGGGCCGAATCCACGTGGACCTGCAAAGAGTGGTTGTAAGAGACCAGAGCCCGCTGATCCAGTGCACAAAGTGCCTCGGATACGGACACAGTAGAAAATACTGCAAAGAACCAGCAGTCCTTTGCAGCCACTGCGGTGACCCGCATACTAGAGCGGAGTGTCCAGGGTTCACCCTCAAGGAAGAACCTAAGTGCAGAAACTGCAGTCAGACAAATAAAGACGCAGCACACAATGCTTTTGATAGCGAGTGTCCCACACGGAAAAAGTGGGATGCACTGGCCAGATCGTCTATAGCGTATTGCTAAGGTGGTGGTGGGGATGGGAGCTGAAAAGGACAATATAAAGTATCGTGTCGTACAGGCGAACCTCCAAAAGAAAAAACTTGCAACTGAGGAACTCATACTCGAAGCTGGGCGCAGGAAAATCAGGTACGCTCTTGTACAGGAACCCTATGTCGGGGCGAAGGGGGAAATGAAGACCTTTCCCGGGACAAGAGTAATCCAAGGAACAAAAATGGGCGACAAAGTCATCAAAGCCGCAATAGTCATCTTCGACAGTAACATTGACGCAGTGGTGTGCCCGACACTGACGACCGAAAACATAGCAGTTGCGAGGTTGACGGTGGAGGACACCACCGCCGTGGTGGCGTCCGTCTACTTCGAGGACTATCTCGACATGGAACCATACCTCGACCAGCTGAGGGAAATAGTGACAAAAACACAAGGGGCGAAATTACTAGTGGGGGGAGATGTGAACGCATGGAGTACATGGTGGGGGAGCGAGAGAGAGGATGAAAGGGGAAGACTACTATCTGGAACCCTAGACGAACTAAACCTACATGTACTCAATTGCGGAAACATACCAACATTTGATACCATTCGAGGGGGAAAGCGGTACAAGAGCACGGTGGACATCACGGCCTGTTCAGACGAAATGCTTCGACACGTGGAAGAATGGAGAGTAGAAACAGAAATGACGAGCTCGGATCACAATGCGGTAGTACTCAAAATGACAACAAAAAAAGGAATCGGAAATAAAATTAAGTACAGTAATACTAGGGTATATAATACTAAAAAAGCAGATTGGGAAAGTTTTCGGAAAGAATTGGCAAAATCGTTGTTGGAAAATAAAATCGATAAAACACATATAGATAATATTAATAGTTTTGAAAAGTTAGAAAAATGTACAGAGGATCTTACAAAATTTATTACAGAATCTTGCGACAAGACAGTACCTAGAATAAAGAAAGTAGACAAAATATACTTACCGTGGTGGAGTGAAGAACTCGATCAGCTCAAAAATTCCATGTGCACGAAGAAGCGAAGAATCCGTTGCGCAGCTCCGCGCCGTCGGGAATGGGTTGTGATGGAGTACCTAAGGGCAAAGGAAGAGTATGAGATTAGAGCAAGTAAGGCACAAACTGACAGTTGGAAAAACTTTTGCGGAAAGCAGGACAGGGAGAGCGTTTGGGATGGCATATATAGAGTCATCCTAAAGACAAAGAAGAGGCATGAAGATCTGCCAATAGTTCAAAATGGCGAGGCCTTAGACTCAGATGAATCTGCCAGGGTCTTGGCAGAAACCTTCTTCCCAGATGATAGTGAAAAGGAAGACAACCCTGAACACGCCAAGATTAGAGAAGAAGCGGCACGTTCCGAGGAAGGCGCAACAGAGGACAAAATGGACCCACCCTTCACTCTAGCCGAGCTCAGATATGCATCAAGGAGTTTTAACCCGAAGAAGGCGCCGGGCCCTGACGGGTTCACTGCAGACATCTGCGAGGCCGCCATTAGCAACAATGAACAAGTGTTCTTGGCCATAACAAACAAGTGTCTCACGCTGTCCTGCTTCCCGGAAAAGTGGAAAGAAGCGGCGGTCGTCGTGCTAAGAAAACCTGGAAAGGAGGACTATACCCATCCAAAATCTTACCGACCGATCGGACTCCTGCCTATCCTCGGAAAAATACTAGAGAAGATGCTGGTGCGGAGACTAAGGTGGCACATGCTGCCCCAGATGAACCCACGGCAATACGGGTTTGTGCCGCAGCGAAGCACGGAGGACGCTCTGTACGACATGATGCAGTATATAGATTTAAGGTTGAAGGAGAAGAACCTTGTGGTAGTTGTCTCGCTGGACATAGAGGGGGCGTTTGACAGTGCGTGGTGGCCAGCAATAAAAAGTCGCCTGGTGGAGAAGCACTGTCCACTTAACCTCCGAAAACTGGTGGGAAACTACCTGGAAAACAGAAGGGTCGCGGTGAGATATGCTGGAGCAGAGTATAAGAAGAGAACCTCAAAAGGATGCGTGCAAGGATCGATTGCAGGGCCCACGTTCTGGAATCTTCTCCTGAATCCACTGTTGGACGAACTAGAGGAGAGGAACTCATACTGCCAGGCATTTGCGGACGACGTTGTTCTTATTTTCTCGGGAAAAACGGCTCTGAATCTGGAGGTTGAAGCCAATGCCTGCCTGGCACATGTGCAGCAGTGGGGTGTCCGAAACAAATTAAAGTTTGCACCGCATAAAACTCAGGCTATGCTGCTAACAAAGAAGCTTAAATTCGACACACCACGGCTGCACATGGGCGGGGTTGACATTGCGCTCGTCGAGGAGATCAAGCTGCTGGGACTTATAATTGACCGGAAGATGACCTTCCGGAGCCACGTCACATACGTCTGCAAAAAAGCCGTCAACATATTCAGGCAGCTGTCCGGTGCGGCAAGGGTAACCTGGGGACTAAACCCGGAAGTTGTAAGGGTTATCTACACTGCGGTTGTGGAGCCGGTTATCCTATATGCAGCCAGCGTATGGGCCGGAGCGGCGGATAAGATCTACGTTCAAAACCAGCTAAACACTGTTTTGAGGGGCTTTGCCCAGGAAATAAGCAAGTCTTATAGGACAGTCTCACTTAATTCGGCTCTAATTTTGACAGGATTGCTGCCGCTTGACCTGAGAGTCAAGGAAGCAGCATCCCTCTACGAGGCGAAGAGAGGAAAGCCTCAGCCAATTCTAAGAGGCCGATCGGTCGAGGAGAAAGCTAGTTTTCTGGCGAGGCCTCATCCAGCGGATGAAGAGGTCCTGGGCTTCCAATGCTTGGAGAGCGACGTAGAGGTACAGCAGCGCATGAAAGAGGGTGCAGTACAAATATTTACAGACGGGAGCAAAATTGAGGGAAAAGTTGGGGCTGCCCTATCCTGGTGGAATGGGTCAGTCGAAACTAAAACTAAGAAATTTAAGCTCGAGGAATACTGTACCGTCTTTCAAGCGGAGCTGTATGCAGTACACAAAGCAATGGAGATGATCGCGCACAGTCTGGAAGAAGAGTTCAGCATCTTCAGCGACTCCAGGTCTACCCTGGAGTTACTGGGGAACGGTGACACCAGTAACCCACTCGCCATAGAGGTAAAGAAGAACGTTAAACAAATAAAGAACTCGGGGAAAAACGTTCAACTTTACTGGGTTAAAGCTCACGTCGGAATACAAGGAAACGAAAGAGCTGACGAACTGGCGAAAACAGCGGCGCTAAAAATCAAAAGGAGACCTGATTTTGATAAATGCCCTCTCTCATCTGTCAAGCGAACCATTAGAAGCGATTCGATTGACAAATGGGAAAATAGATATCAACAGGAGAGCAAAGCTGGTGTCACTAAAATATTTTTCCCCTCAGCCACAGACGCCTACAGACTGAGCAGAAAGCTTCACCTCACATACCTGCACACACAACTCTTTACAGGACACGGGGGCTTCTCCCAATACCTACACCGTTTTAAGAAGAAGGACTCACCTGCATGTATTTGCGACCCTGCAGTCGCGGAGGAATCAATCTTGCACCTGATTGTTGAGTGCCCAGTGTTTGGGCTTGCCAGATACAACCTGGAAAACAAAATAAACGAAAATATATATGAATATAATATAAGCAAAATTATGACAAACAAAGACATTCGAAGCGTATTTTTAGATTTTTGTTTAAGTATAATTAAAAGTGTTATAGATAGAAATAAAACGTAGAATAAGAAATTAACACCGTAAATATATTATGATATATTCTATTGAGTGTTAAAGTAAAGAAAAGAAAAAAAAAAAAAAAAAAAAAAAAAAAAAAAATGTACATGAACAAAAAAAAAAAAAAAAAACCGCTAATATATGTCATGTAGATATTAAGATTATTATAGATGTAACATAGAATAAGAAGAAGTCTGATAACGCTCTGTAGTCCAAATGTGCAGCTACCATAGTAAGTAGAAATTGTAAATATACCACCTAACAATGACAGCAAACAAAGCAATGTATAGCCTTAGAAATATAAAATTAGATAAATAAGCCTCCGACCGCAATATCGGAGAAAGCCGTGTCTGTAAGGCAGGAGTGTGGTTTTAGCCGGTAAGAGTCCGGCACTGCCCAGACTGGGTCATCTGTGACGCAGTCTGGGCGTCCATGAGGATTTCCCACTCCTGCCAAACCAAAAAAAAAAAAAAAAAAAAAAAACCTAACCTAACCTAACCTAACCTAACCTTTTTTTTTTTTTTTTTTTTTTTTTTTTTTTTTTTTTTTTTTTTTTTTTTTTTGTTCCGGGGTGGAAAATCCTCATGGATGTCCCCCGCCCTGGGGCGGGCGGAGGGGTCTGTCAGACTCTTACTGACTAAAAACCACCCCGGTGTTCCAACTCACACCTACGCCGGGGGTCGCGGGAACTTGAAATCTTCCGCAACCCCCGGCTGGTGCCGGCCCGCCACCGCGGGCCTCCTCGGGTCAGGGGGGGGAGTGAGGTGTTTGACTCCCCCCGCGGGTCCTCGGGTCCTGATGTGTGGGGGGCGACGAACGTCCCCGAGTCCGTCGCCCCTGGACCCATTTAGGGGGGCTGGAAGAGGGCGTTGTCCGCCCTCCGCCGACGCCCGGTGCGCCTGCTGCGGGCCGGGTGAGTGGACGAGATCTCCCTCTCCCTTTCCGCAGCCTCCTTCTGCGAGACGACCGTCTCGCAGTAGGAAACCACCGCGTCCCAGGACTCGCCGCTGCCGACCATCGCATTCACTAGGGCCGGCAGCGACAAGTCACTGCCTACTTCTGAGATGAGGGCACGGCGTGGCTCCTCCCAAGCGGCACACTCTGCCAGCGTATGCCGCGCCGTGTCCTCCCGGCAGTCGACGCAGTGGTGACACCGGGCGTCCGGCTCCCTGTTTATGCGACACAGGTACTTCCCGAAGCAACCATGCCCCGAGAGCACCTGCGTCACCCGAAACGACAGGGAGCCGTGCCTCCTCCCGAGCCAGCGCTCGAGCACCGGCCGGACCGCCTCGATGATGTCGAGGCCGGCGGTAGGGCGTGAGAGCCTGTCCCGCCATTCCGCCACCAGGACCTCGCGAAGCTGAGACCGATGCAGCTCCATGTGTCGCTGCATCGGTCGCTCGCCCCGCGCCCTCGCTTCCTCGCGCCACCGATATGATGACGCGAGTACTTTCGCCTCCAGGTCCCAGGGCGGGGATCCGGCCAGTGCACAAGCCGCCTCGTAGGAGATCGTGCGATAACCCCTGATGACTCTGACGGCCATAGCCCTCTGCGGCTTGCGCAGAACCGCAATGCTACCGGCCGTCAGGTCAGCCGCCCAGATCGGGGCCCCGTACAGGGCCATCGATCGCACGATCCCCACGTAGAGCCGCCTACAAGCGGCGCTCGGGCCCCCCAGATTGGGAAGCAGCGTTGACAGCGCCCCAGCAGCGCCCAGCAACTTGGGCGCCAGCCGTCGGAAGTGGGGCCCGAAGTCCCACCGGCTGTCGAGCACCAATCCTAGGTACTTCATGGTAGACTCGACAGCGATCCGAGCCCCCCCGACCACGATGTGTGAGCCGGGTGACGGCGCCCGCCGGGGGCCATGAAACACCATGGCCTCCGACTTGCTGAGGGCCACCTCCAGGCCTAGGCGACGTATGCGGCCCACCACCTGTGAGACCGCAGCCGTCGCCAACAACGCTGCCTCCCTGTGCGAGCTCCCCCGGGCAGTGACCAGCGTGTCATCCGCATAACACGTCAGGTCCACCCCGGCACCGAGCTCGCCCCTCAGCACCCAGTCGTACCCGATGTTCCACAGGAGCGGTCCTAAAACCGAGCCCTGTGGAACACCGCACGACATGCGGCGCTGGTTTCCGCCATCACGTCCCATGTAGGTGACACACCTCTCCGACAGATAAGCCCCAACGATGTGGCGGAGGTAGGGAGGCACCCCATGATAGCGCAGTGCCTCCCGAATACAACTCCAGGGCAGGGTGTTGAAGGCGTTGGAGATGTCCAAGGACACCGCCAACATCACCCCGCCCCGGGACACCGCTTCCTCCGCCAGGACCCTTACCCGCGACACAGCGTGGATCGTGGAGCGCCCATGCCGAAACCCGAACTGACTGTCGTCCAGGTCCGGCCCCTCTCTGCACAAGTGGCCGACGAGGCGGGCTGCGATGATACGCTCAAACAGCTTGCCCACCTCGTCAAGCAGCACTATAGGCCGGTACGCGGACGGCGAGTCCGCAGGGCGCCCCGCCTTCCTGAGCAGGACCAGACGACCAGATTTCCACAAAGTGGGAAACTGGCCCCGCTCAAGGCACGCTGTGTAGAGTCCTCTCAGTTGGGGCTCAAGCTCCTTCAGAGCGAGGGCTAACACGCAGCCGTGGATCCCGTCGGGCCCCGGAGCCACGTTCTTGGCCCGGAGCCGCATCACGGCTGCCCTCATCTCTGCCTGTGTCACCTCTGGGACGCTGATGGCGTTCTCGTCCTCCGTAGACTCTGCGGCTGTGGGCAAAGCCATCGGCGGCGGAGTATGCTCCGCTCTTGCCGGGAAGAGGGCTGCGACTACTTCCTCCAGCAGCTCGGGTTGGAGACTCTCCGTAAGTGGAGGCGCCGCGGCTCGAAGTTTCCCTCGAACCGCGCGATAAGGGCGCCCCCACGGATCCCCGTCTAGAGTCTCCAACATCTCCTCCCTGGCTCGCGTCCTCGACTCACCGATGGCCAGCCACAGAGTCTCCTTGGCCGCGCGGTACACCTCATACAGCGCGGCCTCTTCGTCAGGGACCCGACGACGTCTCCTCCGGTATCGGGTGTACTGGCGTCTAACCGCCACGCACGCGACGCGCCTCCTGCTCGACGTCGACGGGTCCAGTCGTTGCCGACTCCCGGCTCCAGGCCTGGACAATAGCGGCCTCCTCGAGAAGCTCCCTGTCGATGCGCTTACGCGCCCAGCGCGGACCGTCCGTTCGCGGGGCCGGTGGACTGCGGCCGCCGGCGGTCTGGGCGGAGACGTCGAAACGGATATATCGGTGATCCGACAACGTCTCCACCTCCACGGCGACACGCCAGTCGCGGACACGGCTCGCGACAGCGGGGCTAGCGAACGAGACGTCCACTATAGACCCGACACCTCGAGTAGCCGCGCCCCCGTAATCGCCGGCCTCATTTTGAAGCCGGACGGTGTGCCGAGGTCGGGGAACGCGACTTTGGCTTTTGCCTCCGTAAGGACCGCCTTGTATGTGACGCCCCTTTCGGCGGCCCCGGGCTGCAGCGTTATTACTACAGCCGCGGAGCGTGGGGCTTTTACCCTAGGCGATCCCTTTACCTTCTTCGGTGCCGGTGCCGGTGCTCCAGCGGGCGCCGGAGGCGCCGTCTTCCTCGTCCTCGTCTTCCTTCCGACAACGGTCACCCAGGCCTCCGTGGTAGGCCCTGGCGCGGCCGCTTCCGGTGCAGCGGGTGGCGCAGCTGGCGGCGCAGTCGCCCGGGATGCGGGCACGGACGTACCCTCCGCGGGCTTTTTGGTCCCCCTCACGGATCGGCTCGACTCAGCTGCCGCCTCTTTCCTCCGCTTGTCCACAGCGAGCGGTGGGCGGAGATTTTGAGCCGGCAGGAGCCTATTCTCTATTGCCTCCAGTCGGGCACCCACCATCTTCCCACACTGCCATCTTCCCACAAACCTAACCTAACCTTTTTTTTTTTTTAAAAACCGGTGTTCCAACTCACACCTACGCCGGGGGTCGCGGGAACTTGAAATCTTCCGCAACCCCCGGCTGGTGCCGGCCCGCCACCGCGGGCCTCCTCGGGTCAGGGGGGGGAGTGAGGTGTTTGACTCCCCCCGCGACGTCTAAGAGGGGCGCGCGTGGAACACTACGCGCCGCCACCTCGGGTCCTGATGTGTGGGGGGCGACGGACGTCCCCGAGTCCGTCGCCCCTGGACCCATTTAGGGGGGCTGGAAGAGGGCGTTGTCCGCCCTCCGCCGACGCCCGGTGCGCCTGCTGCGGGCCGGGTGAGTGGACGAGATCTCCCTCTCCCTTTCCGCAGCCTCCTTCTGCGAGACGACCGTCTCGCAGTAGGAAACCACCGCGTCCCAGGACTCGCCGCTGCCGACCATCGCATTCACTAGGGCCGGCAGCGACAAGTCACTGCCTACTTCTGAGATGAGGGCACGGCGTGGCTCCTCCCAAGCGGCACACTCTGCCAGCGTATGCCGCGCCGTGTCCTCCCGGCAGTCGACGCAGTGGTGACACCGGGCGTCCGGCTCCCTGTTTATGCGACACAGGTACTTCCCGAAGCAACCATGCCCCGAGAGCACCTGCGTCACCCGAAACGACAGGGAGCCGTGCCTCCTCCCGAGCCAGCGCTCGAGCACCGGCCGGACCGCCTCGATGATGTCGAGGCCGGCGGTAGGGCGTGAGAGCCTGTCCCGCCATTCCGCCACCAGGACCTCGCGAAGCTGAGACCGATGCAGCTCCATGTGTCGCTGCATCGGTCGCTCGCTCCGCGCCCTCGCTTCCTCGCGCCACCGATACGATGACGCGAGTACTTTCGCCTCCAGGTCCCAGGGCGGGGATCCGGCCAGTGCACAAGCCGCCTCGTAGGAGATCGTGCGATAACCCCTGATGACTCTGACGGCCATAGCCCTCTGCGGCTTGCGCAGAACTGCAATGCTACCGGCCGTCAGGTCAGCCGCCCAGATCGGGGCCCCGTACAGGGCCATCGATCGCACGATCCCCACGTAGAGCCGCCTACAAGCGGCGCTCGGGCCCCCCAGATTGGGAAGCAGCGTTGACAGCGCCCCAGCAGCGCCCAGCAACTTGGGCGCCAGCCGTCGGAAGTGGGGCCCGAAGTCCCACCGGCTGTCGAGCACCAATCCTAGGTACTTCATGGTAGACTCGACAGCGATCCGAGCCCCCCCGACCACGATGTGTGAGCCGGGTGACGGCGCCCGCCGGGGGCCATGAAACACCATGGCCTCCGACTTGCTGAGGGCCACCTCCAGGCCTAGGCGACGTATGCGGCCCACCACCTGTGAGACCGCAGCCGTCGCCAACAACGCTGCCTCCCTGTGCGAGCTCCCCCGGGCAGTGACCAGCGTGTCATCCGCATAACACGTCAGGTCCACCCCGGCACCGAGCTCGCCCCTCAGCACCCAGTCGTACCCGATGTTCCACAGGAGCGGTCCTAAAACCGAGCCCTGTGGAACACCGCACGACATGCGGCGCTGGTTTCCGCCATCACGTCCCATGTAGGTGACACACCTCTCCGACAGATAAGCCCCAACGATGTGGCGGAGGTAGGGAGGCACCCCATGATAGCGCAGTGCCTCCCGAATACAACTCCAGGGCAGGGTGTTGAAGGCGTTGGAGATGTCCAAGGACACCGCCAACATCACCCCGCCCCGGGACACCGCTTCCTCCGCCAGGACCCTTACCCGCGACACAGCGTGGATCGTGGAGCGCCCATGCCGAAACCCGAACTGACTGTCGTCCAGGTCCGGCCCCTCTCTGCACAAGTGGCCGACGAGGCGGGCTGCGATGATACGCTCAAACAGCTTGCCCACCTCGTCAAGCAGCACTATAGGCCGGTACGCGGACGGCGAGTCCGCAGGGCGCCCCGCCTTCCTGAGCAGGACCAGACGACCAGATTTCCACAAAGTGGGAAACTGGCCCCGCTCAAGGCACGCTGTGTAGAGTCCTCTCAGTTGGGGCTCAAGCTCCTTCAGAGCGAGGGCTAACACGCAGCCGTGGATCCCGTCGGGCCCCGGAGCCACGTTCTTGGCCCGGAGCCGCATCACGGCTGCCCTCATCTCTGCCTGTGTCACCTCTGGGACGCTGATGGCGTTCTCGTCCTCCGTAGACTCTGCGGCTGTGGGCAAAGCCAACGGCGGCGGAGTATGCTCCGCTCTTGCCGGGAAGAGGGCTGCGACTACTTCCTCCAGCAGCTCGGGTTGGAGACTCTCCGTAAGTGGAGGCGCCGCGGCTCGAAGTTTCCCTCGAACCGCGCGATAAGGGCGCCCCCACGGATCCCCGTCTAGAGTCTCCAACATCTCCTCCCTGGCTCGCGTCCTCGACTCACCGATGGCCAGCCACAGAGTCACCTCAATTCTGACGCCCTCCACGAAGATGTGGGCGTCAGGTGGTGGGGGGCGCTGCCGAGGGCCGTGGAAGAACACGGCCTCGGTCTTGTGCAGCGCCACCGTTAAACCTAGGCGGCGGATCCTACCCGCGACCAAGGATCCGCCCGCCGAGGCCAAGTTGGCCGCCTCCCTGAAACTCCCCCCCCGGGCGGTGAGGAGAGTGTCATCCGCATAGCAGACGACACTCGTGCCTCGGAGGAGAGTTCCCCGCAAGAGCCAATCATAGCCGACGTTCCAGAGGAGAGGTCCTAAGACTGACCCCTGTGGAACGCCGGCTTCGACGGCGTACCGCCGGACTCGGCCAGTCCTGTTTACGAGGAGGATCGCCCGATCCTCCAGGTAGCTGGCCAGCAGACTGCGCATATATCGAGGCACTCCGTGGAATCGGAGCGCCTCGAGGATGGTGCAGTGGGGAACGGAGTTGAAGGCGTTGGCAATGTCGAATGACACCGCCAACAGTCCGTCCCCCCCCTCCATCGCCTCCTTAACCTGGCCTTTAAGGCAGGCCAGCGCGTCCACCGTGGACCGCTCAGCCCGAAAACCGAACTGAGCGTCCGACAAGTCCGGCCCGGTACTCCGCAGATGGCTCTTTAGGCGGGCAGCGATTATCCCCTCGAACATTTTGCCGACCTCATCGAGCAGAACGATGGGCCGGTATGCCGAGGGGGAATCTGCAGGGCGGCCCTCCTTGCGAAGGAGGCACAGCTGCCCCTCCTTCCACGGTTTCGGGAACCTCCCAGACGCAAGGCATGCGCTGAAGAGGTCCCGAAACCTCTCCTCCATTTGAGTGGCCGCGATCGCGACCACTCTCGCCGGAACACCGTCGGGGCCCGGAGCTGTCTTCTTGGCGCGGATACGGAGAATCGCCGCGCCAAGTTCCGACTCCGTGACAGGAGGGGCCTCCTCTTCCTCCTCAGCTGGCGGCGGATCTGTCCCCCGCGGAGGGTCCATCACTGGTGGGGTGAAGTTGTCCCTGCACGGGAACAGGGACTGAACCACCCCATCCAGGAACGAGGGCTCCAGGGTCTCGGCCACGGGGGGACCAAAGGGGCGCAATTTGTTGCGCGCCGCCTTGTATGGTCTCCCGAAGGGGTCGTTGTCGAGACCCTCCAGCATCTCCGCTCTCCCCGAGTCTCTGGCGGCGGCGATGGCTCGATCGAGGACCATTTTTGACTCTATGTATACCTCATAGAGGTGGTCCCCGACGGCCTGGTCCCGTCGACGCCGCCGCCGGCTCCGCGTGTAGGCCCTCCTTGCCTCGACACACGCCGCTCGAAGCCCCGCCAGCTCTGCCGACCACCAGTACACGGCGCGTTTGGGTGGCGGTCGGCGAGACCGAGGCATGCTGGAGTTGCATACCTCGGTCAGAGACTCCCTCAGGTGCCCCGCCACGGTGTCCACGTCCATACCGGCGGAAGGCGGTGAAAGCCAGTCCTGGACGAACGCCGCCTCCCGCGCTGCCTCCCTGTCCAGGCGGGTGAGAGCCCACCTTGGGAACGGTGACGGCCCCGAGCGGGGCCGCGTCTCTCCGGGGCCACTGGTGGAGATGTCGAACCGCACGTAGCGGTGGTCCGACATAGTCTCCACCAGGTCCACCCGCCAGTTCAACACGCGTGCGGCTAACGCAGCGGTGGCGAAAGTGACGTCCACTATTGAGCCACCCTGCCGCCGCACGCATGTCTGGACGCTGCCTCTGTTCAAGAGGGAGAGTCCAGAGGAGGCCGCCCACATCTCCACTGCCCGCCCGCGGGCGTCGGTGGCCCGGTTGCCCCAGGTCACCGACTTGGCGTTCAGGTCTCCCAATACGGACACCTGACGCGGCGCCGCCCTGCCGACCACGGCGGCCAGGACTCCGAGATAGTTCTCGAAGTCCTGAAGAGGGCGGTTTGGGGAGAAATAGACGCCCACAAGGGCTAATTCTCCCCACGCGGCGGCCACGTATCCCGGTCCCCTCTCTAATAGCGAGAGGGGAGGGGAGTCTGTGGAAGACCGCGCCGCTAGTGCCCCCGAGTCGTCCTCATCACCCAGCCAGCTGCCGGGGATCGAGTAGGGCTCGGCGACCACCGCTACGTTCACCAACCACTCGGCCATGACCTGCACGACCAGGTCCTGGGCCGCTCTGCAGTGGTTGGTGTTCGCCTGGAGGATGCGGTAGTCGGAAATTGTTAATCCGACATCGCACCCCCCTCCTCAGCTACCGCCGCTGGAGCTACAGCGGCGACGGCGGCGACGGCAGTGGCAGCAGGGCGAACCTGCGCCGGCACTACGCCCTTCCTCACAGGGGCCTTGCAGCTCCTGCCCGACATCCTGTGGTCCGCGGGGCGGCCACTGGCGGCGCACGCCGCGCAATGTGGCTTGGGGGCGGTGCAGGCAGCCCACCCGTGTCCCTCCTGCCCGCATTGGAAGCACGTGTCTCCCCAGTCGGACTTGGAGGGACACGTGGCCCGGGTGTGGCCGAACGCGAAGCACTTGAAGCAGCGAACAGGCTGGTCTTCAAGTGCCCGGACCACAGCCGAGCCGAACCCCACAAGCATCCGTCCCTTGGTCGCAGCAAGGACGGCCCCAGCCGCAGCGACTGGGCACTCGACGCGGACGATGCCCATGCCGCGGCGGCCGGGCCTGATGGCTCCGCTCTTCACCGCGCCAGCGTCGCAGCCTCCAGCCGCCGCGACGGCCGCCACCACATCCTCTTTGGTGACCGAATCGTCCAGATCGGCCACCTCCAAGGCTGCGGTCTTGACAGGCCTGACGACCTTTGCCGCGTCCGCGATGACCTCTTGCAACTTTGTTGCGAAGAGGTCCGCATTTGTGCCGCGCTGTTCCCCCGAGAACTCGAAAATTCGAGCCCCGGTTAGGGTTCGGCGGCACTTGATGTTGCTGATCCCCAGCTGGGAGGGATCAGCATTGGTACGAGCCCGTCTTAGGACGGACTCGTACGTCTCGCCTCGCTCCGCGGCCTCCGGGGTGATGGTCACCACGACGGCCGCGGTTTTGGGAGGAACCAGCTTCCTCCCGCCGGCCTTTTTGGCTGGAGGACCAGTCGCAGCGGGTTTGGCTGCTGACTTTTTGCCCTTTTTCCCTTTTTTTTACCACTTCCGTCCACTGGTTGGACGGGGTGGTGGAGGGAAGAAGGGCATCTTCCTGCTGCGAGTTCTGGGGGGCTGCTGGAGTAGCAGTCGACCCAGACGCTCCGTCCGCGCTTGTGGTGGGGGCATGAGAAGCCGCCTTGGTCCTCTTGCCCTTGCCTTTGCCCTTGGCGGGCTGCGCATCCGATGCCGGGCCTGCTAGAGGCGCATGTTCCGGCTCCCTTGGCGGTGCACTCTTGTCCGCCGCTAGCGGTGGGCGGAGTCGCTTTTCCGGCAAGAGCCGGTCCTCGATGCCTGCGAAGCAGGCCCGGATGAAGGCCCTCTCCTCCATCCGCGGATTGTTGCCTCAAGACTGGCAGGGGAGGAGGAGGAGCCTCCTGCCACCAGGCAGACTGGGGCAGATTGGGCAGGCCTGGCCGTGGCCTCAGCCAGCTTCTGGTGTAGCTGGCTGACCTCCGCCTGCAGGCGATCTACCTTCGCCTGCAGCTGCCGCGTCTCCTCCGTGGCCGTCCGCTTCACCAGCTCCATCACAATGCCGTGCATGCTGGCGACCCGGCATTTAAGGGCCTTCTGGAAGGTCCCCTTCAAATTGGAGGACTTTGAGGCGACCTCCAGGACCTCCTCCCTATCTTCGTGCGCCATGCGCTCCAGTTCCGCCAGGGAGTGGTCAGCATACAGCACACTTGATGCACCATAGCCAGCCCTCGACCTGGCAGCTTGCGCCTGCTGCTCCTTGGCGGCGACCCTCTCCTCCAGGTCTAGCTGGAGTTGCGCCCTTTTCGCCAGGTTTAGCTGGCGCTCGGCGTCCAGCAAGCCCACATTGTGGGAAGAAGTCGAAGCCTTTTTAGACTTCGACTTCTTCTTCGCCTTCACGGTAGACTCCGAGGAGCCCTCGGAGTCTACCTTTCGCCCGCCGACGTATCCATGATGGAGTCGTCAGAGTCCGACAACTCATCTGGCCTTCTGAACAAGTCGGAAGCTGACCGCACACCATCTGCGGCCAGCTTCCGACGCCAAAGCGCCACCGGCGTGGCCCTGAGAAGGGCCGTTGGGTTGGTCCTGAGAAGGACCGTTGGGTTGGTCCTGAGAAGGACCGTTGGGTTGGCCCTGAGAAGGGCCGTTTGGTTGGTCCTGAGAAGGACCGTTGGCTTGGCCCTGAGAATCTGACTAATCTTAATTGACTTTTACACGAAAAAATTTTTTCGTTTCAGGACATAGAAAAATTTTCAATATTTTTCTTTACGAAAAATTAAATTAATTTTTATCTTAAAATCTCTCTGCAAAACCACATTTGTTTTAGTTTAAATAGATACTTGCCTGCCTTACCTGTATTCTGGTGCGCGTTCCGCGTGCTCGAGTCCCGTTTGGTAGTCGTAATTCCCGGTTTTAACATACTTTTCGGTCGAAAAACCCGTTTTTTGACCAAAAGTCTAAAATTTTCTTCAGCATAAATTACAGTAATATCACAGAACGCTAGCCCGCGCGGAGACGCGTCTTTTGACACCTCGCACGTGCGCCTAGCTAACATAGAAATTCGAAATCTTTAAAATCAAGTAAATTCATATATAGTCGAAATCCACCTAAGCAATATAGTATTTACAGCAAACCGTTATAACTTTGCATCCAGGTGACGCATTTTGAAGCTGTTTTCAGCCAATTTGATCTTAAATAGGTTCCGTCCTACTATCTGACTAATCTTAATTGACTTTTACACGAAAAAATTTTTTCGTTTCAGGACATAGAAAAATTTTCAATATTTTTCTTTACGAAAAATTAAATTAATTTTTATCTTAAAATCTCTCTGCAAAACCACATTTGTTTTAGTTTAAATAGATACTTGCCTGCCTTACCTGTATTCTGGTGCGCGTTCCGCGTGCTCGAGTCCCGTTTGGTAGTCGTAATTCCCGGTTTTAACATACTTTTCGGTCGAAAAACCCGTTTTTTGACCAAAAGTCTAAAATTTTCTTCAGCATAAATTACAGTAATATCACAGAACGCTAGCCCGCGCGGAGACGCGTCTTTTGACACCTCGCACGTGCGCCTAGCTAACATAGAAATTCGAAATCTTTAAAATCAAGTAAATTCATATATAGTCGAAATCCACCTAAGCAATATAGTATTTACAGCAAACCGTTATAACTTTGCATCCAGGTGACGCATTTTGAAGCTGTTTTCAGCCAATTTGATCTTAAATAGGTTCCGTCCTACTATCTGACTAATCTTAATTGACTTTTACACGAAAAAATTTTTTCGTTTCAGGACATAGAAAAATTTTCAATATTTTTCTTTACGAAAAATTAAATTAATTTTTATCTTAAAATCTCTCTGCAAAACCACATTTGTTTTAGTTTAAATAGATACTTGCCTGCCTTACCTGTATTCTGGTGCGCGCTCCGCGTGCTCGAGTCCCGTTTGGTAGTCGTAATTCCCGGTTTTAACATACTTTTCGGTCGAAAAACCCGTTTTTTGACCAAAAGTCTAAAATTTTCTTCAGCATAAATTACAGTAATATCACAGAACGCTAGCCCGCGCGGAGACGCGTCTTTTGACACCTCGCACGTGCGCCTAGCTAACATAGAAATTCGAAATCTTTAAAATCAAGTAAATTCATATATAGTCGAAATCCACCTAAGCAATATAGTATTTACAGCAAACCGTTATAACTTTGCATCCAGGTGACGCATTTTGAAGCTGTTTTCAGCCAATTTGATCTTAAATAGGTTCCGTCCTACTATCTGACTAATCTTAATTGACTTTTACACGAAAAAATTTTTTCGTTTCAGGACATAGAAAAATTTTCAATATTTTTCTTTACGAAAAATTAAATTAATTTTTATCTTAAAATCTCTCTGCAAAACCACATTTGTTTTAGTTTAAATAGATACTTGCCTGCCTTACCTGTATTCTGGTGCGCGTTCCGCATGCTCGAGTCCCGTTTGGTAGTCGTAATTCCCGGTTTTAACATACTTTTCGGTCGAAAAACCCGTTTTTTGACCAAAAGTCTAAAATTTTCTTCAGCATAAATTACAGTAATATCACAGAACGCTAGCCCGCGCGGAGACGCGTCTTTTGACACCTCGCACGTGCGCCTAGCCAACATAGAAATTTGAAATCTTTTAATTCAATTAAATTCTTATATAGTCGAAATCCACCTTAGGAGAACAGTATTTGGGGTGCGAGCAGAAAACCTCCCCGTGTGCCTGATGCCTGCTGGTCCCTTATGGATACGTCCGAGGGGAAGAGCAGTCGTTGGGCCGGTGCACTCTGGGCATGGACAATACACTCTTCGAAAAAGGTAGCGGAGTTTTTTGGCGAGGGTATTGTTTATGGCGAATTTCTGCGAGGAGGAGAGCGTTACGTTCCTCCAGGGTGGATGGTGGCCTACTCCCCCCTCTGCTTACAGAGGGACGGTCGAGTGGGCGAGGTTAGGACCTGGAGGTCCGTAGAGGAGGGATCTCCATGTTGGAGAAGCAGGGGCGGGGCTCGTTGTGCACTCACCCTGCCAACGAGCTGGCAGCGGGAGAATTTATTCTCCTGATTGCACCCGTCGATATCGTAATCCGGAAAGAGTTCACGGTCATGTTTTGTGACTCGGAACGGGACGAGGATCTTGGCTTAACCGCCCGGATCGCGAGGATGTAAACCTCTATAAAAAATTCCTCTAATACCAAGTTTTGGTGCGTGGCGAGGGTATGGATGGCTGAGGAGTAGTGCCATCTGTGACTTTTAGTTGCAGGTGGTGCATCAGTCGTTAGCGCACCCCCAGCCGGGGACCAGTGGAATCCTTGGGTTGGGTTACAAATGTACACTTACCTAGGGACAGGGGGTAACCCTAGGAATGACGTTGTATATCCCCCACACTCGTGGGATCAATTATGACCAAGACAAAAAACAAAAACAAAATAAAAAGCGTAGAGATGGTGAGCGATTCGGGGTCGGAATCCGACTCCGCATCTGGCGCGAAGGGCTCTTCTGAGAGCCCGGAGCGCGTTGAGACGGGGGCCGCAAAGAAGAGCGACTTCTTCAAGCGGTCCAAACCAGAGGGGTCGTCCTCTGATGGCGAGCTGAATGCGGCTCGCAAAAAGCTCATAAAGCGGGGCGGGCCTCGGGAACGGGGTGTGGCCAGACGGCTCACTACCCCGGAGGACAGCGAGCCAAACAGAGGCTCTGAGTCCTCGGGCGGTGAGCCGGACGCCGCTGGCAGCTCCGAGCTGAAGGAAGCGGCCAGCAGCTTCGAGGAGGTCGTGGCAACAGCCATCCGGGCTGTGGGCTTGAAGAGGATTCAGTCCTCTAAAGACAAGGCCATGCCCGCTGCCACGGCCTCCATAATGGCGGCAGCGAAGGCCCTTCAGGTCGGGCCTCCATCGGACGCACTGTCCGAGATGCGGGCGGAGGTCGGCCGCTTGACGGCCACTATCGAGCTTCTCCGAAAGGAGAACGAGGAGCTCCGAGCGGACCTGGCCCGGCTTCGAGGAGCTGGCCCCCGGGAGGTGCCCCAGGGGGGAGCGATGCAGTCGCAGGCGGAGGACCGGGTTTTGACCCTGGTGCGGCAGGAGCTGGCCGCACTCAGCAGCCGGTTTTCCGTGATGGAGGGCATTGTCCTGCGCCCTCCGCTAGCGGCGAGCAGGCCGGCAACTTTTGCCGCCGCCGTGGCTACTCCGGCCACGCCTGCGGCCAAGCTTGCGGCCAAGTCCGCGGCCAAGCCAGCGGCCAAGCCCGCGGCTAAGCCAGCGGCCAAGTCCGCGGCCAAGCCGGCGCCTCGGGCGAAAGTTGCGCCGTCCAAGCCCACAAAGGGCGGGACGGCTGCGCGAAAGGGGACCCCAGCTGTGGCGGCAGGACGGTCGCCCCCGGCCCCGCCTCTTAATCCCTCTCTGGCCGACGCCGAATGGCAAGTAGCCGGGGAGAAAAGGCAGGCGGGAAAAGCCAAAAGGGCGGCCAATCGGAAGGAGAGGCAGCAGCAGCGCAAAAAGCGAAGCGCCGCGGCTAGGCTCCGCTCCCCGAAGTCCGCAGCTGTAGTAATCACACTACAGCCGGAAGCGGAGAAGAAGGGCGTGACCTACCGTCAGGTGCTCGCTAAGGCGTGGGCGGCAGTGAACCTGGAGGAGATCGGCGTCGCCGATGGCTTCCGGATGAAGGTCACTGCGACGGGGGCTCGGATGCTGGAGATCCCCGGTGCGGCCAGCGGCCCGACCGCGGACGCCCTGGCCGAAAGGCTCAGGGCGTCCTTCAATGCGGAGGAGGCCCGAGTCTCCAGGCCCACCAAGTGCGCTGACATGCGCATCCTGGGCCTGGACGACTGCGTGACGGCGGAAGATGTTGTGGCCGCCGTGGCTAGGACCGGAGGGTGCTCTGCCGAGCAGGTGAGGGCAGGCACTATCCGTCCTGACAACACGGGCATGCAAACCATAACGGTGAGCTGCCCCGTGTCGGCGGCCCAAAAGATAGCCGGGGAGGGCCAAAGGCTCCGGGTGGGCTGGGTATCCGCGCAGGTGAAACTGCTGGAACCCAGACCACTGAGGTGCTTCCGCTGCCGGGTGGGGCACCACGTAGGAGCGCAGTGCACCTCGGAGGTGGACCGCAGCGAGGAATGCTTCCGCTGTGGTCGGCCCGGTCACAAGGCCGGCTCGTGCAATGCCACGCCGCACTGTTATGCGTGTGCGGCGGCTGGCAAGCCGGCCGATCACCGGGCCGGGAGCAAGGCCTGCGCTCCACCTGCCAAATCCAGGGGCAGGGGCAAGCCTTCCGCCACCGCCGTCACCGCCGCAGCCGCCACCGTTGCCGCTGCCGTTGCCGCCTCTACTGGCGCCGTCGTCGCCGCTAGCACCGCGGCAGGGCCATCACAGGGGGCCCGGGAGGAGGCTGAAATGGATTGCCATTGATGGCCCCATTACGCCTCCTTCAGGCGAACATCAACCACTGCGCCGCCGCTCAGGATCTGTTGCTCCAGAGCATGGCGCAGTGGTCGATTAACATCGCCGTGGTCGCTGAGCCGTACTTTGTCCCGCCCAGGGATGACTGGGTGGAGGACCTGAGCGGCTCAGTGGCCATAATTTCGTCGGCCGCCGCCGGTACCACGTCCCTCGAGGCCGTCAAGAGGGGACCGGGTTGCGTGGCAGCACGGTTCGGGGAGATTGTCGTGGTAGGAGCGTACTTCTCCCCGAACCGAACTCTCGCCGAGTTCCACAACTCCCTTGGGGAGTTGAGAGTCGTCGTCGTCGGGTACCATCCCCTGCCCGTGATCGTCCTCGGGGACTTCAATGCCAAAAACGTGGCTTGGGGTTCCCGGTATACGGACACACGGGGCAGGATGGTGGAGGACTGGGCTCTGGAGACGGGCCTGGTCGTCCTAAACCGGGGTTCTGTCCCCACGTGTGTGCGGATGCGGGGTGAATCAGTGGTGGACATCTCGTTCGCCAGCCCCGCTCTGTCGCCGCGTGTCATCGACTGGCGCGTCATGGAGGGGGTGGAGACCTATTCCGATCACCGGTACATTCGGTTTGAGGTCTCCGCCCAGACGTCGGGCGCGCCGGTCCGACAGACCCTGAGTGGTCCGCGGTGGGCGCTGAAGCAGCTGGACCGGGAGCTCCTCCTGGAGGCCTCGATCGTGCAGGCCTGGGTGTCATCACCGGACAGGCCTGCCGACATCAATGACGAGGCGGAGTGGTTCCGGGAGGCCATGTCCGTAATATGTGACGTGGCAATGCCCCGGGTCCAGCCCGGAAGTGCTCGGCGCCAGGTGTACTGGTGGTCGCGTGAGCTGACCGCTCTACGCGCGGCGTGCGTTGATGCGCGCCACCGGTACTCCAGGCACCGCAGGCTCCGTATCCGCCCTCCGGATACGGAAGCCATTGAGGCGGAGCTGTACGAAGGGTACAGAGCGGCGAAGACTGCCCTCCGAGCGGAGATCGGGCGGGCCAGAGGAGTGGCCCGCGAGGAGTCGCTGGAGACTCTGAACAGAGATCCGTGGGGACGCCCATACAAATGGGTGCGAGATAAACTCCGCCCATGGGCTCCCCCGCTGACGCAGAGTCTCCGGCCCCAGCTCGTGGAGGACGTGGTGAGCGCTCTGTTCCCTTCGCGAGGGGAACACACTCCCCCGCCCATGGCTCCGCCTCCTGCGGTGCCCGATGCGGACCACACCACTGACGACGACGATGAACCTCCGGAGGTGACCGAGGTAGATTTGAGAGTGGCGGTACGTAGGCTGAGTGCCAAAAATACCGCCCCAGGACCCGACGGCTTACCTGGAAAAGCCTGGGTTCTGGCCTTAGAGGCTCTCGGGCCTCGACTTAGGGGGCTCCTAAGCGCATGCTTGGAGAGAGGCCAGTTCCCACTTCGTTGGAAGACAGGGAAACTGGTCCTCATTAAGAAGCCGGGGCGCCCGGCGGACTCTCCGTCCGCTTACCGGCCCATCGTGCTGCTCGACGAGGTGGGCAAGCTCTTTGAAAGAGTAATTGCAGACCGCCTTGTCGGGCGGCTGGAGCGAGTGGGGCCGGATTTGGCGGACAGCCAGTTTGGTTTCCGCAAGGGGCGCTCTACGGTGGATGCCATCATGCGCGTTCGAGCCCTCACGACGGGGGATGCTGTTGCCCGGGGTGGGGTCGTCTTGGCGGTGTCTCTCGACATCGCCAATGCCTTCAACACCCTGCCCTGGAGTTGCATTAGGGAGGCACTCCGGTATCACCGGATGCCGACCTACCTCTGTCGAGTGGTCGAGGCCTATTTGACGGATAGGGCCGTCATCTACCCCGGTCACCACGGAGAGTGGAACCGGCGAGAGATGTCGTGCGGTGTCCCGCAGGGATCGGTCCTGGGGCCGCATCTGTGGGACATCGGCTACGACTGGGTGCTGCGCGCCGACCTCCCTAGCGGCGTCAGCGTGGTCTGCTACGCTGACGACACGCTGGTCCTGGTGCAGGGGAGGTCGCATGAGGCGGCGGCCGAACTAGCGACACGTTGGGTTGCGACAATCGTCGATAGGATCCGGCAACTGGGACTCGAGGTGGCCTTGCACAAGTCCGAGGCCATGTGTTTCTATGGTCCTCGGAATGCGCCACTGTCGGGTTCCCAGATAACGGCGGGAGGGGTTCACATCGGCGTCGAGTCGACGATGAAGTACCTGGGACTCGTCCTCGACAGCCGGTGGAACTTCGTGGAGCACTTCCGACGTTTGGCTCCCAAACTGGATAGGGCCGGGGCTGCTTTGAAGCGGCTCCTGCCCAACCTAGGGGGTCCAAACGCCTCCTGCCGGAGGCTTTACGCGGGGGTCGTGCGGTCCATGGCCCTTTACGGGGCACCGGTGTGGGCGCGTTCACTGCGGCTGCGACCGGCCCAGCGGTTGAACGCGTCCCAAAGGGTCATGGCCATAAGGCTGGTCCGGGGATACCGCACGGTCTCCCGTGAGGCGGCGAGCCTCCTTGCCGGACTACCGCCATGGGATCTGGAGGCGAAAGTCCTCGCGCAGATGTGGGAGTTGCGCGAGGAGGCGAAACGCCGGGGTGTAACTCCGCTGCCGCGAGAGATCACGGCACAGCGGACGGAGCTCCGGCGGGATCTCATGGCGGCATGGAGTGTGCGATTGTCGCAACCCAGCGCTGGGCACGCCACAATTGTGGCGATAAGTCCCCTCTTTGAGGAGTGGCTTGAGAGGCGCCATGGCGTCCTCACCTTCCGCCTGACGCAGGTCCTCACCGGACACGGTTGTTTCGGGAGGTTCCTGTTCCGCGTAAGGCGGGAGGAAACGCCCGGGTGTCACCACTGTGTGGATCGCCCGGAGGACACGGTGGAGCATACGGTGGAGGTCTGCCCGGCTTGGGCGGAGCACCGCCGTGTCCTCACGGAGGCGATCGGCGGCGGCGATCTCTCGCGTCCAGCCCTGGTTCAGGCCATGGTTCGGAGCGAGAGTGCATGGGAGGCCGTCACCTCCTTCTGCGAAGCAGTTATGCTCGCGAAGGAGGAGGCGGAGCGCGCGAGGGAGATGCAAGCTGCACGCCCTCGCGGCCCTAGTCGCCGCAGGAGACGCCCCGGGCGTCGGGAGTCAAGAGCCGACTTCCGGCCACCGTAGGCGCGGGCCTGCGGACGGTGAGCAATGGGCAGCTCGCCGTCCGATCAGGACCAGGCCCGTGTCGACGGCGCGTTGTGTTCCACGCGCGCCTCAAAGAGATGTCAGCATCAACCGACGGGGTCGAAAGACCAATGCCTGCTGGGGTTGCGGGTTTGTCTGAAAGGGATATCGCGGCCCCGGCACACAGGCAACGGAAGGAACACGGGTGGGTTTTAGTCAGTAAAAGTCTGACACACCCTCTCGCTCTGCCCAGAGCGGGAGAAGTCATTTGATGATTTCCCATCCAAAAAAAAAAAAAAAAAAAGGTGACGCATTTTGAAGCTGTTTTCAGCCAATTTGATCTTAAATAGGTTCCGTCCTACTATCTGACTAATCTTAATTGACTTTTACACGAAAAAATTTTTTCGTTTCAGGACATAGAAAAATTTTCAATATTTTTCTTTACGAAAAATTAAATTAATTTTTATCTTAAAATCTCTCTGCAAAACCACATTTGTTTTAGTTTAAATAGATACTTGCCTGCCTTACCTGTATTCTGGTGCGCGTTCCGCGTGCTCGAGTCCCGTTTGGTAGTCGTAATTCCCGGTTTTAACATACTTTTCGGTCGAAAAACCCGTTTTTTGACCAAAAGTCTAAAATTTTCTTCAGCATAAATTACAGTAATATCACAGAACGCTAGCCCGCGCGGAGACGCGTCTTTTGACACCTCGCACGTGCGCCTAGCTAACATAGAAATTCGAAATCTTTAAAATCAAGTAAATTCATATATAGTCGAAATCCACCTAAGCAATATAGTATTTACAGCAAACCGTTATAACTTTGCATCCAGGTGACGCATTTTGAAGCTGTTTTCAGCCAATTTGATCTTAAATAGGTTCCGTCCTACTATCTGACTAATCTTAATTGACTTTTACACGAAAAAATTTTTTCGTTTCAGGACATAGAAAAATTTTCAATATTTTTCTTTACGAAAAATTAAATTAATTTTTATCTTAAAATCTCTCTGCAAAACCACATTTGTTTTAGTTTAAATAGATACTTGCCTGCCTTACCTGTATTCTGGTGCGCGTTCCGCGTGCTCGAGTCCCGTTTGGTAGTCGTAATTCCCGGTTTTAACATACTTTTCGGTCGAAAAACCCGTTTTTTGACCAAAAGTCTAAAATTTTCTTCAGCATAAATTACAGTAATATCACAGAACGCTAGCCCGCGCGGAGACGCGTCTTTTGACACCTCGCACGTGCGCCTAGCTAACATAGAAATTCGAAATCTTTAAAATCAAGTAAATTCATATATAGTCGAAATCCACCTAAGCAATATAGTATTTACAGCAAACCGTTATAACTTTGCATCCAGGTGACGCATTTTGAAGCTGTTTTCAGCCAATTTGATCTTAAATAGGTTCCGTCCTACTATCTGACTAATCTTAATTGACTTTTACACGAAAAAATTTTTTCGTTTCAGGACATAGAAAAATTTTCAATATTTTTCTTTACGAAAAATTAAATTAATTTTTATCTTAAAATCTCTCTGCAAAACCACATTTGTTTTAGTTTAAATAGATACTTGCCTGCCTTACCTGTATTCTGGTGCGCGTTCCGCGTGCTCGAGTCCCGTTTGGTAGTCGTAATTCCCGGTTTTAACATACTTTTCGGTCGAAAAACCCGTTTTTTGACCAAAAGTCTAAAATTTTCTTCAGCATAAATTACAGTAATATCACAGAACGCTAGCCCGCGCGGAGACGCGTCTTTTGACACCTCGCACGTGCGCCTAGCTAACATAGAAATTCGAAATCTTTAAAATCAAGTAAATTCATATATAGTCGAAATCCACCTAAGCAATATAGTATTTACAGCAAACCGTTATAACTTTGCATCCAGGTGACGCATTTTGAAGCTGTTTTCAGCCAATTTGATCTTAAATAGGTTCCGTCCTACTATCTGACTAATCTTAATTGACTTTTACACGAAAAAATTTTTTCGTTTCAGGACATAGAAAAATTTTCAATATTTTTCTTTACGAAAAATTAAATTAATTTTTATCTTAAAATCTCTCTGCAAAACCACATTTGTTTTAGTTTAAATAGATACTTGCCTGCCTTACCTGTATTCTGGTGCGCGTTCCGCGTGCTCGAGTCCCGTTTGGTAGTCGTAATTCCCGGTTTTAACATACTTTTCGGTCGAAAAACCCGTTTTTTGACCAAAAGTCTAAAATTTTCTTCAGCATAAATTACAGTAATATCACAGAACGCTAGCCCGCGCGGAGACGCGTCTTTTGACACCTCGCACGTGCGCCTAGCTAACATAGAAATTCGAAATCTTTAAAATCAAGTAAATTCATATATAGTCGAAATCCACCTAAGCAATATAGTATTTACAGCAAACCGTTATAACTTTGCATCCAGGTGACGCATTTTGAAGCTGTTTTCAGCCAATTTGATCTTAAATAGGTTCCGTCCTACTATCTGACTAATCTTAATTGACTTTTACACGAAAAAATTTTTTCGTTTCAGGACATAGAAAAATTTTCAATATTTTTCTTTACGAAAAATTAAATTAATTTTTATCTTAAAATCTCTCTGCAAAACCACATTTGTTTTAGTTTAAATAGATACTTGCCTGCCTTACCTGTATTCTGGTGCGCGTTCCGCGTGCTCGAGTCCCGTTTGGTAGTCGTAATTCCCGGTTTTAACATACTTTTCGGTCGAAAAACCCGTTTTTTGACCAAAAGTCTAAAATTTTCTTCAGCATAAATTACAGTAATATCACAGAACGCTAGCCCGCGCGGAGACGCGTCTTTTGACACCTCGCACGTGCGCCTAGCTAACATAGAAATTCGAAATCTTTAAAATCAAGTAAATTCATATATAGTCGAAATCCACCTAAGCAATATAGTATTTACAGCAAACCGTTATAACTTTGCATCCAGGTGACGCATTTTGAAGCTGTTTTCAGCCAATTTGATCTTAAATAGGTTCCGTCCTACTATCTGACTAATCTTAATTGACTTTTACACGAAAAAATTTTTTCGTTTCAGGACATAGAAAAATTTTCAATATTTTTCTTTACGAAAAATTAAATTAATTTTTATCTTAAAATCTCTCTGCAAAACCACATTTGTTTTAGTTTAAATAGATACTTGCCTGCCTTACCTGTATTCTGGTGCGCGTTCCGCGTGCTCGAGTCCCGTTTGGTAGTCGTAATTCCCGGTTTTAACATACTTTTCGGTCGAAAAACCCGTTTTTTGACCAAAAGTCTAAAATTTTCTTCAGCATAAATTACAGTAATATCACAGAACGCTAGCCCGCGCGGAGACGCGTCTTTTGACACCTCGCACGTGCGCCTAGCTAACATAGAAATTCGAAATCTTTAAAATCAAGTAAATTCATATATAGTCGAAATCCACCTAAGCAATATAGTATTTACAGCAAACCGTTATAACTTTGCATCCAGGTGACGCATTTTGAAGCTGTTTTCAGCCAATTTGATCTTAAATAGGTTCCGTCCTACTATCTGACTAATCTTAATTGACTTTTACACGAAAAAATTTTTTCGTTTCAGGACATAGAAAAATTTTCAATATTTTTCTTTACGAAAAATTAAATTAATTTTTATCTTAAAATCTCTCTGCAAAACCACATTTGTTTTAGTTTAAATAGATACTTGCCTGCCTTACCTGTATTCTGGTGCGCGTTCCGCGTGCTCGAGTCCCGTTTGGTAGTCGTAATTCCCGGTTTTAACATACTTTTCGGTCGAAAAACCCGTTTTTTGACCAAAAGTCTAAAATTTTCTTCAGCATAAATTACAGTAATATCACAGAACGCTAGCCCGCGCGGAGACGCGTCTTTTGACACCTCGCACGTGCGCCTAGCTAACATAGAAATTCGAAATCTTTAAAATCAAGTAAATTCATATATAGTCGAAATCCACCTAAGCAATATAGTATTTACAGCAAACCGTTATAACTTTGCATCCAGGTGACGCATTTTGAAGCTGTTTTCAGCCAATTTGATCTTAAATAGGTTCCGTCCTACTATCTGACTAATCTTAATTGACTTTTACACGAAAAAATTTTTTCGTTTCAGGACATAGAAAAATTTTCAATATTTTTCTTTACGAAAAATTAAATTAATTTTTATCTTAAAATCTCTCTGCAAAACCACATTTGTTTTAGTTTAAATAGATACTTGCCTGCCTTACCTGTATTCTGGTGCGCGTTCCGCGTGCTCGAGTCCCGTTTGGTAGTCGTAATTCCCGGTTTTAACATACTTTTCGGTCGAAAAACCCGTTTTTTGACCAAAAGTCTAAAATTTTCTTCAGCATAAATTACAGTAATATCACAGAACGCTAGCCCGCGCGGAGACGCGTCTTTTGACACCTCGCACGTGCGCCTAGCTAACATAGAAATTCGAAATCTTTAAAATCAAGTAAATTCATATATAGTCGAAATCCACCTAAGCAATATAGTATTTACAGCAAACCGTTATAACTTTGCATCCAGGTGACGCATTTTGAAGCTGTTTTCAGCCAATTTGATCTTAAATAGGTTCCGTCCTACTATCTGACTAATCTTAATTGACTTTTACACGAAAAAATTTTTTCGTTTCAGGACATAGAAAAATTTTCAATATTTTTCTTTACGAAAAATTAAATTAATTTTTATCTTAAAATCTCTCTGCAAAACCACATTTGTTTTAGTTTAAATAGATACTTGCCTGCCTTACCTGTATTCTGGTGCGCGTTCCGCGTGCTCGAGTCCCGTTTGGTAGTCGTAATTCCCGGTTTTAACATACTTTTCGGTCGAAAAACCCGTTTTTTGACCAAAAGTCTAAAATTTTCTTCAGCATAAATTACAGTAATATCACAGAACGCTAGCCCGCGCGGAGACGCGTCTTTTGACACCTCGCACGTGCGCCTAGCTAACATAGAAATTCGAAATCTTTAAAATCAAGTAAATTCATATATAGTCGAAATCCACCTAAGCAATATAGTATTTACAGCAAACCGTTATAACTTTGCATCCAGGTGACGCATTTTGAAGCTGTTTTCAGCCAATTTGATCTTAAATAGGTTCCGTCCTACTATCTGACTAATCTTAATTGACTTTTACACGAAAAAATTTTTTCGTTTCAGGACATAGAAAAATTTTCAATATTTTTCTTTACGAAAAATTAAATTAATTTTTATCTTAAAATCTCTCTGCAAAACCACATTTGTTTTAGTTTAAATAGATACTTGCCTGCCTTACCTGTATTCTGGTGCGCGTTCCGCGTGCTCGAGTCCCGTTTGGTAGTCGTAATTCCCGGTTTTAACATACTTTTCGGTCGAAAAACCCGTTTTTTGACCAAAAGTCTAAAATTTTCTTCAGCATAAATTACAGTAATATCACAGAACGCTAGCCCGCGCGGAGACGCGTCTTTTGACACCTCGCACGTGCGCCTAGCTAACATAGAAATTCGAAATCTTTAAAATCAAGTAAATTCATATATAGTCGAAATCCACCTAAGCAATATAGTATTTACAGCAAACCGTTATAACTTTGCATCCAGGTGACGCATTTTGAAGCTGTTTTCAGCCAATTTGATCTTAAATAGGTTCCGTCCTACTATCTGACTAATCTTAATTGACTTTTACACGAAAAAATTTTTTCGTTTCAGGACATAGAAAAATTTTCAATATTTTTCTTTACGAAAAATTAAATTAATTTTTATCTTAAAATCTCTCTGCAAAACCACATTTGTTTTAGTTTAAATAGATACTTGCCTGCCTTACCTGTATTCTGGTGCGCGTTCCGCGTGCTCGAGTCCCGTTTGGTAGTCGTAATTCCCGGTTTTAACATACTTTTCGGTCGAAAAACCCGTTTTTTGACCAAAAGTCTAAAATTTTCTTCAGCATAAATTACAGTAATATCACAGAACGCTAGCCCGCGCGGAGACGCGTCTTTTGACACCTCGCACGTGCGCCTAGCTAACATAGAAATTCGAAATCTTTAAAATCAAGTAAATTCATATATAGTCGAAATCCACCTAAGCAATATAGTATTTACAGCAAACCGTTATAACTTTGCATCCAGGTGACGCATTTTGAAGCTGTTTTCAGCCAATTTGATCTTAAATAGGTTCCGTCCTACTATCTGACTAATCTTAATTGACTTTTACACGAAAAAATTTTTTCGTTTCAGGACATAGAAAAATTTTCAATATTTTTCTTTACGAAAAATTAAATTAATTTTTATCTTAAAATCTCTCTGCAAAACCACATTTGTTTTAGTTTAAATAGATACTTGCCTGCCTTACCTGTATTCTGGTGCGCGTTCCGCGTGCTCGAGTCCCGTTTGGTAGTCGTAATTCCCGGTTTTAACATACTTTTCGGTCGAAAAACCCGTTTTTTGACCAAAAGTCTAAAATTTTCTTCAGCATAAATTACAGTAATATCACAGAACGCTAGCCCGCGCGGAGACGCGTCTTTTGACACCTCGCACGTGCGCCTAGCTAACATAGAAATTCGAAATCTTTAAAATCAAGTAAATTCATATATAGTCGAAATCCACCTAAGCAATATAGTATTTACAGCAAACCGTTATAACTTTGCATCCAGGTGACGCATTTTGAAGCTGTTTTCAGCCAATTTGATCTTAAATAGGTTCCGTCCTACTATCTGACTAATCTTAATTGACTTTTACACGAAAAAATTTTTTCGTTTCAGGACATAGAAAAATTTTCAATATTTTTCTTTACGAAAAATTAAATTAATTTTTATCTTAAAATCTCTCTGCAAAACCACATTTGTTTTAGTTTAAATAGATACTTGCCTGCCTTACCTGTATTCTGGTGCGCGTTCCGCGTGCTCGAGTCCCGTTTGGTAGTCGTAATTCCCGGTTTTAACATACTTTTCGGTCGAAAAACCCGTTTTTTGACCAAAAGTCTAAAATTTTCTTCAGCATAAATTACAGTAATATCACAGAACGCTAGCCCGCGCGGAGACGCGTCTTTTGACACCTCGCACGTGCGCCTAGCTAACATAGAAATTCGAAATCTTTAAAATCAAGTAAATTCATATATAGTCGAAATCCACCTAAGCAATATAGTATTTACAGCAAACCGTTATAACTTTGCATCCAGGTGACGCATTTTGAAGCTGTTTTCAGCCAATTTGATCTTAAATAGGTTCCGTCCTACTATCTGACTAATCTTAATTGACTTTTACACGAAAAAATTTTTTCGTTTCAGGACATAGAAAAATTTTCAATATTTTTCTTTACGAAAAATTAAATTAATTTTTATCTTAAAATCTCTCTGCAAAACCACATTTGTTTTAGTTTAAATAGATACTTGCCTGCCTTACCTGTATTCTGGTGCGCGTTCCGCGTGCTCGAGTCCCGTTTGGTAGTCGTAATTCCCGGTTTTAACATACTTTTCGGTCGAAAAACCCGTTTTTTGACCAAAAGTCTAAAATTTTCTTCAGCATAAATTACAGTAATATCACAGAACGCTAGCCCGCGCGGAGACGCGTCTTTTGACACCTCGCACGTGCGCCTAGCTAACATAGAAATTCGAAATCTTTAAAATCAAGTAAATTCATATATAGTCGAAATCCACCTAAGCAATATAGTATTTACAGCAAACCGTTATAACTTTGCATCCAGGTGACGCATTTTGAAGCTGTTTTCAGCCAATTTGATCTTAAATAGGTTCCGTCCTACTATCTGACTAATCTTAATTGACTTTTACACGAAAAAATTTTTTCGTTTCAGGACATAGAAAAATTTTCAATATTTTTCTTTACGAAAAATTAAATTAATTTTTATCTTAAAATCTCTCTGCAAAACCACATTTGTTTTAGTTTAAATAGATACTTGCCTGCCTTACCTGTATTCTGGTGCGCGTTCCGCGTGCTCGAGTCCCGTTTGGTAGTCGTAATTCCCGGTTTTAACATACTTTTCGGTCGAAAAACCCGTTTTTTGACCAAAAGTCTAAAATTTTCTTCAGCATAAATTACAGTAATATCACAGAACGCTAGCCCGCGCGGAGACGCGTCTTTTGACACCTCGCACGTGCGCCTAGCTAACATAGAAATTCGAAATCTTTAAAATCAAGTAAATTCATATATAGTCGAAATCCACCTAAGCAATATAGTATTTACAGCAAACCGTTATAACTTTGCATCCAGGTGACGCATTTTGAAGCTGTTTTCAGCCAATTTGATCTTAAATAGGTTCCGTCCTACTATCTGACTAATCTTAATTGACTTTTACACGAAAAAATTTTTTCGTTTCAGGACATAGAAAAATTTTCAATATTTTTCTTTACGAAAAATTAAATTAATTTTTATCTTAAAATCTCTCTGCAAAACCACATTTGTTTTAGTTTAAATAGATACTTGCCTGCCTTACCTGTATTCTGGTGCGCGTTCCGCGTGCTCGAGTCCCGTTTGGTAGTCGTAATTCCCGGTTTTAACATACTTTTCGGTCGAAAAACCCGTTTTTTGACCAAAAGTCTAAAATTTTCTTCAGCATAAATTACAGTAATATCACAGAACGCTAGCCCGCGCGGAGACGCGTCTTTTGACACCTCGCACGTGCGCCTAGCTAACATAGAAATTCGAAATCTTTAAAATCAAGTAAATTCATATATAGTCGAAATCCACCTAAGCAATATAGTATTTACAGCAAACCGTTATAACTTTGCATCCAGGTGACGCATTTTGAAGCTGTTTTCAGCCAATTTGATCTTAAATAGGTTCCGTCCTACTATCTGACTAATCTTAATTGACTTTTACACGAAAAAATTTTTTCGTTTCAGGACATAGAAAAATTTTCAATATTTTTCTTTACGAAAAATTAAATTAATTTTTATCTTAAAATCTCTCTGCAAAACCACATTTGTTTTAGTTTAAATAGATACTTGCCTGCCTTACCTGTATTCTGGTGCGCGTTCCGCGTGCTCGAGTCCCGTTTGGTAGTCGTAATTCCCGGTTTTAACATACTTTTCGGTCGAAAAACCCGTTTTTTGACCAAAAGTCTAAAATTTTCTTCAGCATAAATTACAGTAATATCACAGAACGCTAGCCCGCGCGGAGACGCGTCTTTTGACACCTCGCACGTGCGCCTAGCTAACATAGAAATTCGAAATCTTTAAAATCAAGTAAATTCATATATAGTCGAAATCCACCTAAGCAATATAGTATTTACAGCAAACCGTTATAACTTTGCATCCAGGTGACGCATTTTGAAGCTGTTTTCAGCCAATTTGATCTTAAATAGGTTCCGTCCTACTATCTGACTAATCTTAATTGACTTTTACACGAAAAAATTTTTTCGTTTCAGGACATAGAAAAATTTTCAATATTTTTCTTTACGAAAAATTAAATTAATTTTTATCTTAAAATCTCTCTGCAAAACCACATTTGTTTTAGTTTAAATAGATACTTGCCTGCCTTACCTGTATTCTGGTGCGCGTTCCGCGTGCTCGAGTCCCGTTTGGTAGTCGTAATTCCCGGTTTTAACATACTTTTCGGTCGAAAAACCCGTTTTTTGACCAAAAGTCTAAAATTTTCTTCAGCATAAATTACAGTAATATCACAGAACGCTAGCCCGCGCGGAGACGCGTCTTTTGACACCTCGCACGTGCGCCTAGCTAACATAGAAATTCGAAATCTTTAAAATCAAGTAAATTCATATATAGTCGAAATCCACCTAAGCAATATAGTATTTACAGCAAACCGTTATAACTTTGCATCCAGGTGACGCATTTTGAAGCTGTTTTCAGCCAATTTGATCTTAAATAGGTTCCGTCCTACTATCTGACTAATCTTAATTGACTTTTACACGAAAAAATTTTTTCGTTTCAGGACATAGAAAAATTTTCAATATTTTTCTTTACGAAAAATTAAATTAATTTTTATCTTAAAATCTCTCTGCAAAACCACATTTGTTTTAGTTTAAATAGATACTTGCCTGCCTTACCTGTATTCTGGTGCGCGTTCCGCGTGCTCGAGTCCCGTTTGGTAGTCGTAATTCCCGGTTTTAACATACTTTTCGGTCGAAAAACCCGTTTTTTGACCAAAAGTCTAAAATTTTCTTCAGCATAAATTACAGTAATATCACAGAACGCTAGCCCGCGCGGAGACGCGTCTTTTGACACCTCGCACGTGCGCCTAGCTAACATAGAAATTCGAAATCTTTAAAATCAAGTAAATTCATATATAGTCGAAATCCACCTAAGCAATATAGTATTTACAGCAAACCGTTATAACTTTGCATCCAGGTGACGCATTTTGAAGCTGTTTTCAGCCAATTTGATCTTAAATAGGTTCCGTCCTACTATCTGACTAATCTTAATTGACTTTTACACGAAAAAATTTTTTCGTTTCAGGACATAGAAAAATTTTCAATATTTTTCTTTACGAAAAATTAAATTAATTTTTATCTTAAAATCTCTCTGCAAAACCACATTTGTTTTAGTTTAAATAGATACTTGCCTGCCTTACCTGTATTCTGGTGCGCGTTCCGCGTGCTCGAGTCCCGTTTGGTAGTCGTAATTCCCGGTTTTAACATACTTTTCGGTCGAAAAACCCGTTTTTTGACCAAAAGTCTAAAATTTTCTTCAGCATAAATTACAGTAATATCACAGAACGCTAGCCCGCGCGGAGACGCGTCTTTTGACACCTCGCACGTGCGCCTAGCTAACATAGAAATTCGAAATCTTTAAAATCAAGTAAATTCATATATAGTCGAAATCCACCTAAGCAATATAGTATTTACAGCAAACCGTTATAACTTTGCATCCAGGTGACGCATTTTGAAGCTGTTTTCAGCCAATTTGATCTTAAATAGGTTCCGTCCTACTATCTGACTAATCTTAATTGACTTTTACACGAAAAAATTTTTTCGTTTCAGGACATAGAAAAATTTTCAATATTTTTCTTTACGAAAAATTAAATTAATTTTTATCTTAAAATCTCTCTGCAAAACCACATTTGTTTTAGTTTAAATAGATACTTGCCTGCCTTACCTGTATTCTGGTGCGCGTTCCGCGTGCTCGAGTCCCGTTTGGTAGTCGTAATTCCCGGTTTTAACATACTTTTCGGTCGAAAAACCCGTTTTTTGACCAAAAGTCTAAAATTTTCTTCAGCATAAATTACAGTAATATCACAGAACGCTAGCCCGCGCGGAGACGCGTCTTTTGACACCTCGCACGTGCGCCTAGCTAACATAGAAATTCGAAATCTTTAAAATCAAGTAAATTCATATATAGTCGAAATCCACCTAAGCAATATAGTATTTACAGCAAACCGTTATAACTTTGCATCCAGGTGACGCATTTTGAAGCTGTTTTCAGCCAATTTGATCTTAAATAGGTTCCGTCCTACTATCTGACTAATCTTAATTGACTTTTACACGAAAAAATTTTTTCGTTTCAGGACATAGAAAAATTTTCAATATTTTTCTTTACGAAAAATTAAATTAATTTTTATCTTAAAATCTCTCTGCAAAACCACATTTGTTTTAGTTTAAATAGATACTTGCCTGCCTTACCTGTATTCTGGTGCGCGTTCCGCGTGCTCGAGTCCCGTTTGGTAGTCGTAATTCCCGGTTTTAACATACTTTTCGGTCGAAAAACCCGTTTTTTGACCAAAAGTCTAAAATTTTCTTCAGCATAAATTACAGTAATATCACAGAACGCTAGCCCGCGCGGAGACGCGTCTTTTGACACCTCGCACGTGCGCCTAGCTAACATAGAAATTCGAAATCTTTAAAATCAAGTAAATTCATATATAGTCGAAATCCACCTAAGCAATATAGTATTTACAGCAAACCGTTATAACTTTGCATCCAGGTGACGCATTTTGAAGCTGTTTTCAGCCAATTTGATCTTAAATAGGTTCCGTCCTACTATCTGACTAATCTTAATTGACTTTTACACGAAAAAATTTTTTCGTTTCAGGACATAGAAAAATTTTCAATATTTTTCTTTACGAAAAATTAAATTAATTTTTATCTTAAAATCTCTCTGCAAAACCACATTTGTTTTAGTTTAAATAGATACTTGCCTGCCTTACCTGTATTCTGGTGCGCGTTCCGCGTGCTCGAGTCCCGTTTGGTAGTCGTAATTCCCGGTTTTAACATACTTTTCGGTCGAAAAACCCGTTTTTTGACCAAAAGTCTAAAATTTTCTTCAGCATAAATTACAGTAATATCACAGAACGCTAGCCCGCGCGGAGACGCGTCTTTTGACACCTCGCACGTGCGCCTAGCTAACATAGAAATTCGAAATCTTTAAAATCAAGTAAATTCATATATAGTCGAAATCCACCTAAGCAATATAGTATTTACAGCAAACCGTTATAACTTTGCATCCAGGTGACGCATTTTGAAGCTGTTTTCAGCCAATTTGATCTTAAATAGGTTCCGTCCTACTATCTGACTAATCTTAATTGACTTTTACACGAAAAAATTTTTTCGTTTCAGGACATAGAAAAATTTTCAATATTTTTCTTTACGAAAAATTAAATTAATTTTTATCTTAAAATCTCTCTGCAAAACCACATTTGTTTTAGTTTAAATAGATACTTGCCTGCCTTACCTGTATTCTGGTGCGCGTTCCGCGTGCTCGAGTCCCGTTTGGTAGTCGTAATTCCCGGTTTTAACATACTTTTCGGTCGAAAAACCCGTTTTTTGACCAAAAGTCTAAAATTTTCTTCAGCATAAATTACAGTAATATCACAGAACGCTAGCCCGCGCGGAGACGCGTCTTTTGACACCTCGCACGTGCGCCTAGCTAACATAGAAATTCGAAAAATTGCCCTCCCACCCACCCTTTACTCACTAGCCAGGTAAACTTTTCAGATCCAGGCAAAAAAAGTTAGTTTTAGTTTTAAGCTTTTACAGTTACAGAACTACCTTTCGGTAACAGTAGGTAGGGGAATTGACGGTTTCAAGACCTTTTAGTGCCTCCTAAAGGCATTTCTTTTGAAATATTTTAATTTTTCTGACCGAGTCCTTCTGTAGGGCTCGTTTTCATTACAACTGACTGATCCCCCCTTTACAGGGATTCAGCTCATATACTCGTGTCCCCTGACAAATACTTTTCATCAGTCCCGTCCCAACTTAGTTAGAATGTTTGGTATTAGGACACCAGTCACCAAGACAAAAACCTCAGAGGAGATTTCGGTCACGGGGAGGCAAAGACTGGCACAGGCTGGCCCGTCTGTGAGGCGTAGTATTGGTGAGTGGGAAGCCCCTCCTTCCACGGTTTCGGGAACCTCCCAGACGCAAGGCATGCGCTGAAGAGGTCCCGAAACCTCTCCTCCATTTGAGTGGCCGCGATCGCGACCACTCTCGCCGGAACACCGTCGGGGCCCGGAGCTGTCTTCTTGGCGCGGATACGGAGAATCGCCGCGCCAAGTTCCGACTCCGTGACAGGAGGGGCCTCCTCTTCCTCCTCAGCTGGCGGCGGATCTGTCCCCCGCGGAGGGTCCATCACTGGTGGGGTGAAGTTGTCCCTGCACGGGAACAGGGACTGAACCACCCCATCCAGGAACGAGGGCTCCAGGGTCTCGGCCACCGGGGGACCAAAGGGGCGCAGTTTGTTGCGCGCCGCCTTGTATGGCCTCCCGAATGGGTCGTTGTCGAGACCCTCCAGCATCTCCGCTCTCCCCGAGTCTCTGGCGGCGGCGATGGCTCGATCGAGGACCATTTTTGCCTCTATGTATACCTCATAGAGGTGGTCCCCGACGGCTTGGTCCCGTCGACGCCGCCGCCGGCTCCGCGTGTAGGCCCTCCTTGCCTCGACACACGCCGCTCGAAGCCCCGCCAGCTCCGCCGACCACCAGTACACGGCGCGTTTGGGTGGCGGTCGGCGAGACCGAGGCATGCTGGAGTTGCATACCTCGGTCAGAGACTCCCTGAGGTGCCCCGCTAAACCTAACCTAACCTAACCTAACCTTTTTTTTTTTTTTTTTGTTCCGGGGTGGAAACTCCTCATGGATGTCCCCCGCCCTGGGGCGGGCGGAGGGGTCTGTCAGACTCTTACTGACTAAAAACCACCCCGGTGTTCCAACTCACACCTACGCCGGGGGTCGCGGGAACTTGAAATCTTCCGCAACCCCCGGCTGGTGCCGGCCCGCCACCGCGGGCCTCCTCGGGTCAGGGGGGGGAGTGAGGTGTTTGACTCCCCCCGCGACGTCTAAGAGGGGCGCGCGTGGAACACTACGCGCCGCCACCTCGGGTCCTGATGTGTGGGGGGCGACGGACGTCCCCGAGTCCGTCGCCCCTGGACCCATTTAGGGGGGCTGGAAGAGGGCGTTATCCGCCCTCCGCCGACGCCCGGTGTGCCTGCTGCGGGCCGGGTGAGTGGACGAGATCTCCCTCTCCCTTTCCGCAGCCTCCTTCTGCGAGACGACCGTCTCGCAGTAGGAAACCACCGCGTCCCAGGACTCGCCGCTGCCGACCATCGCATTCACTAGGGCCGGCAGCGACAAGTCACTGCCTACTTCTGAGATGAGGGCACGGCGTGGCTCCTCCCAAGCGGCACACTCTGCCAGCGTATGCCGCGCCGTGTCCTCCCGGCAGTCGACGCAGTGGTGACACCGGGCGTCCGGCTCCCTGTTTATGCGACACAGGTACTTCCCGAAGCAACCATGCCCCGAGAGCACCTGCGTCACCCGAAACGACAGGGAGCCGTGCCTCCTCCCGAGCCAGCGCTCGAGCACCGGCCGGACCGCCTCGATGATGTCGAGGCCGGCGGTAGGGCGTGAGAGCCTGTCCCGCCATTCCGCCACCAGGACCTCGCGAAGCTGAGACCGATGCAGCTCCATGTGTCGCTGCATCGGTCGCTCGCCCCGCGCCCTCGCTTCCTCGCGCCACCGATATGATGACGCGAGTACTTTCGCCTCCAGGTCCCAGGGCGGGGATCCGGCCAGTGCACAAGCCGCCTCGTAGGAAATCGTGCGATAACCCCTGATGACTCTGACGGCCATAGCCCTCTGCGGCTTGCGCAGAACCGCAATGCTACCGGCCGTCAGGTCAGCCGCCCAGATCGGGGCCCCGTACAGGGCCATCGATCGCACGATCCCCACGTAGAGCCGCCTACAAGCGGCGCTCGGGCCCCCCAGATTGGGAAGCAGCGTTGACAGCGCCCCAGCAGCGCCCAGCAACTTGGGCGCCAGCCGTCGGAAGTGGGGCCCGAAGTCCCACCGGCTGTCGAGCACCAATCCTAGGTACTTCATGGTAGACTCGACAGCGATCCGAGCCCCCCCGACCACGATGTGTGAGCCGGGTGACGGCGCCCGCCGGGGGCCATGAAACACCATGGCCTCCGACTTGCTGAGGGCCACCTCCAGGCCTAGGCGACGTATGCGGCCCACCACCTGTGAGACCGCAGCCGTCGCCAACAACGCTGCCTCCCTGTGCGAGCTCCCCCGGGCAGTGACCAGCGTGTCATCCGCATAACACGTCAAGTCCACCCCGGCACCGAGCTCGCCCCTCAGCACCCAGTCGTACCCGATGTTCCACAGGAGCGGTCCTAAAACCGAGCCCTGTGGAACACCGCACGACATGCGGCGCTGGTTTCCGCCATCACGTCCCATGTAGGTGACACACCTCTCCGACAGATAAGCCCCAACGATGTGGCGGAGGTAGGGAGGCACCCCATGATAGCGCAGTGCCTCCCGAATACAACTCCAGGGCAGGGTGTTGAAGGCGTTGGAGATGTCCAAGGACACCGCCAACATCACCCCGCCCCGGGACACCGCTTCCTCCGCCAGGACCCTAACCACCGCGAACCTAACCTAACCTAACCTAACCTTTTTTTTTTTTATTTTTTTCTGTGTAGAGTCCTCTCAGTTGGGGCTCAAGCTCCTTCAGAGCGAGGGCTAGCACGCAGCCGTGGATCCCGTCGGGCCCCGGAGCCACGTTCTTGGCCCGGAGCCGCATCACGGCTGCCCTCATCTCTGCCTGTGTCACCTCTGGGACGCTGATGGCGTTCTCGTCCTCCGTAGACTCTGCGGCTGTGGGCAAAGCCATCGGCGGCGGAGTATGCTCCGCTCTTGCCGGGAAGAGGGCTGCGACCACTTCCTTCAGCAGCTCGGGTTGGAGACTCTCCGTAAGTGGAGGCGCCGCGGCTCGAAGTTTCCCTCGAACCGCGCGATAAGGGCGCCCCCACGGATCCCCGTCTAGAGTCTCCAACATCTCCTCCCTGGCTCGCGTCCTGGACTCGCCGATGGCCAGCCACAGAGTCTCCTTAGCCGCGCGGTACACCTCATACAGCGCGGCTTCTTCGTCAGGGACCCGACGACGTCTCCTCCGGTATCGGGTGTACTGGCGTCTAACCGCCACGCGACGCGCATCTGCGCGATCTCAGCGGTCCACCAGTACACCTGGCGCCTTGCGGACTGTGCGTGGACCCGGGGCATGGACGCGTCGCAAATTTGCGTCATCGCCCCGCGGAACCACAGCGCCTCCTGCTCGACGTCGACGGGTCCGGTCGTTGCCGACTCCCGGCTCCAGGCCTGGACAATAGCGGCCTCCTCGAGAAGCTCCCTGTCGATGCGCTTACGCGCCCAGCGCGGACCGTCCGTTCGCGGGGCCGGTGGACTGCGGCCGCCGGCGGTCTGGGCGGAGACGTCGAAACGGATATATCGGTGATCCGACAACGTCTCCACCTCCACGGCGACACGCCAGTCGCGGACACTGTGTCCAGCGGGCCTCCCTGCAGCTGTACAGAGGCTGCAGTTTGGCTCCGCAGAGCACTGGGCCGCCTTGTGGCCGGGCTGGCCACAGCGATAGCACTGCTCGCTGCGGTCAATTTCGGCGGTGCACCGCGCCCTGACATGCCCAATGTCCAGGCACCGGTAGCACCGCAAGGCCCTGGGCTGCAGCATCTTGACAGTCGCCGCAACCCACCCCACCAACAAACGCCCACCGTCAGCGACTTTATTTGCCGCCACTACCGGGCACCGCACCCAGATCGTGCCGAGCCCGGAAGCGTCAGCGCGTATCTCGCCCGTCCGGACGTCTTCGGGTGGACATCCACCGACTTTTGCGATGTTCGCCACAACCTCAGCCGGGGTCGTCGAGTCGTCCAGGCCATCGACGCGCAACTCAACGGTCTTCATTGGCCTGGACACTCGGACGTCCTCCGGGTTGAGGATCGCCCTCAGCTTGGTGGCCAGGATGTCCGCCTTCTCGCCGCTAGAGGCACCCGACACCTCAAGTAGCCGCGCCCCCGTAATCGCCGGCCTCTTTTTAAGCCGGATGGTGTGCCAAGGTCGGGAAACGCGACATTGGCTTTCGCTGTTGTTAGGACCGCCTTGTACGTAACGCCCCTTTCGACGGCTCCGGGCTGCAGCGTAATTACTACAGCCGCGGAGCGTGGGGCTTTTACCCTAGGCGATCCCTTTACCTTCTTAAGTGCCGGTGCCGGTACTCCAGCGGGCGCTGGAGGCGCCGTCTTCCTCGTCCTCGTCTTCCTTCCGACAACGGTCACCCAGGCTTCCGTGGTAGGCCCGGGTGCGGCCGCCTCCGGTGCAGCCGGTGGCGCAGCTGGCGGCGCAGCCGCCCGGGAAGCGGGCACGGACGTACCCACCGCGGGCTTTTTGGTCCCCCTCACGGACCGGCTCGACTCAACCGCCGCCTCTTTCCTCCGCTTGTCCGCAGCGAGCGGTGGGCGGAGATTTTGAGCCGGAAGGAGCCTATTCTCTATTGCCTCCAATCGGGCACCCACCATCTTCCCACACTGCATCATGCAGATGCGAGCGATTATTTCCAGCTCGGCATCCGCAAGTGCAGATGTCGAAGACGGGACCGGCGACGATAGCGCCACGATGGAAGAGGAGCCGGCTGCCGCGGGAGCTGCCCTCTGGGCGGCAACCTGCCGCTTGAGGTCCTCCAACTCGGATCGGAGACGGCCATTCTCCTCCCATAGCTTCGCAATCTCCTCCGAGCTTGTGCGATTAAGGAGGACCTCAACCGCCTCCTTAATTCCATCAGCCGCCTCCTTCAGAGCACGCGCGAATGTGCCCTTCAGATTGCCCGACTTGGTGGCAACGTTCAGGACGACATCCACGCCGTCCAAAACTTGGCGACTAAGCGCCACCACCGTTACGCCCCCGCCGTCAGCCATGCGAGCCGAGCGCCGCTCTCGGGCCTGTTGGGCCAACTCGCTGACTTCGTCAGCCGCTACTGTCCTTTGCTGCGACCGCTTTGCAGCATTGGCCTCCGCTCTATTTGCTCCCAGCAGGGAGATAATGGGCCCCCCCGCAAGGTCCGCCACCGTGGGCTCGAGGACCACTTCCTTGGACCCTGAGTCGCTTCCTCCGCTGGGTGCCGACGTGTCGGGGCGTTTAAGGTAACGCTCCAGAGGATCGCGTGATGACGAAAAAGCTGACGCTCCAGCAATTGCGCGACCCCGACCTCTCTTGCTCGTCGACACCTTAGCAGCCGGTAGGTTATCCTCACTAGAAGAGAACCCCGCGTGCTCCCCATCCTCCCTGCGTGCGTGCGTCCTCCAAAATTTAGAAGTACGCTCAACCCCCTCCCCTTTCGTCCGCGAGCGCTTTGAGCTTACGCTCGCCATGCTCGCCACACTTATCCTATCAGATGTGGTGTCAGAATCTGACACCTATTATTTATTTTTTCCATATTATATCCCACGAGTAGATATAGGTCAAAAATGTCCACCGGGCAGAGCCTAGATACCCGGTAAGACTACATACTGCAGAGTGCGGCAGGTGCTCTACAGGGGAAGCGCTCCGCTGGGTGCCGGCGTGTCGGGGCGTTTAAGAAAACGACCCAGAGGATCGCGCGATGACGACGAAGCTGACGCTCCAGCAATTGCGCGACCTCGCCCTCTCTTGCCTGTCGGCACTTTGGCAGCCGGTAGGTGCTCCTCACTCGAAGACAACCCCGCGTGCTCCTCATCCTCCTTGCGTGCGTGCGTCCTCCAAAATTTGGAAGCACGCTCATCCCGCTCCCCTTTCGACCGCGAGCGCTTTGAGCTTACGCTCGCCACGCTCGCCACACTCATCCTATCAGATGTGGTGTCAGAATCTGACACCACACTCACACCCATCTGCTCGACCAACACTATCGGCAAATCCTTTGTTGTTTTTTTATGTTTTTAATTGGTTTATCCATGTAAATCCCACGAGTAGATATAGGTACTACATGTCCACCGGGCAGAGCCTAGATACCCGGTAAGCCTACATACTACAGAGTGCGGCAGGTGCTCTGTAGGGGAAGCGCTCGCGACTGGACTCCCTCCAGCCATTCATCCTCTCACCGCGCTTCAAAGCTTAGGATTGGGTGGTTTTTTATCTTACAGGTAGCCTTCCTCTGGGCCAGGCAATTAAGCCAAGCCCCCGGCGGCGGCATTAGACATGCCTCCATTCGCTGTCCGGCCAACCCGACTCAGCAAACCCGCCGAAAGTTCTCTCGTTGAAGACTACTCCTCAACGAGAGAAACACGCGCCACTTTGGTGCGCCTGCACCGCAGCGGCATGGTCACGTCATCAGGAGCGACCCCGTCCCAGTATCTCTCTTAGTCTGGTCTCTCACTTTTTTTTTTTTTTTTTGTTCCGGGATGGAAAATCCTCATGGATGTCCCCCGCCCTGGGGCGGGCGGAGGGGTCTGTCAGACTCTTACTGACTAAAAACCACCCCGGTGTTCCAACTCACACCTACGCCGGGGGTCGCGGGAACTTGAAATCTTTCGCAACCCCCGGCTGGTGCCCGCCCGCCACCGCGGGCCTCCTTGGGTCAGGGGGGGGAGTGAGGTGTTTGACTCCCCCCGCGACGTCTCAGAGGGGCGCGCGTGGAACACTACGCGCCGCCACCTCGGGTCCTCATGTGTGGGGGGCGACGGACGTCCCCGAGTCCGTCAAGTCAAAGTCGAAGTCGAAGTCGAAGTCGAAGTCGAAGTCGAAGTTGAAGTAGAAGTAAAACTCAAAGTCATGAATTTTGTTTTTATCATTTATATACGTCGTCGTATGTTAGATGATGACATCACAGGCGACTACCGTAAGGCTCGCTCGTTTTTTTTTTTTTTTCCTCGCACAATGCATAGTAAAACGTTGTATGATACACGTGCGTAAGATGATTTTCGCACTTATAGCATAAATAACTATTGTAATTCATAGTATCATTATGAAATAAAAAAATTCTTTGCGATGCTTAAAATGAAAAATAATGATTTTCTTGGTTTGTTTAATTTATTTGCTAAATACTATTACTCCGTTCCGTAAATACTATTACTCCGTTATCGTACTATAATAGTACGGAACCCTTTGTTTGCGAGTCCGACTCGCACTTGGCCGGTTTTTATATTGAACGAGTTTACAAATGGCGGCGACAAGTTTTAACGAATTGTTAACAAAAACTCGCGAGCGGTATAATGATGCAACTTGTGAGCCGAATCGCTGCGAAGTCACGTTCCCGAGGCGCCACCCGCGCCACCATCGTTTCTGCGGAGCATATCGTACACAGTACACGCCTACTGTGGAGTGTGCGTGAGGACAGCCGCTCTGTTTACCCGCTGTCAATACAGTTGAACAAGGCGCGTGTTTGTGCAGCGCTGAATAGTATTTAGAACACGCTGAACTCGCGGCACACAATACGCGCCCTACTTCCCCGAGTGACGTCATCACGCGACGCACACGTGTCGCGCGGATGAGCAGCGCCGCTCTTCGCGCCTCTCACACGCAGCACCGTCACGAGCCTATCCTGGTGATAATAAATCGCAGTTCCTACCTCCTTCAGTATCGTGGATTGTTGTTGTACAGGACGGTGGTTATAGTGAGCCAGCCTGTTTTCAGTTAAAGAAAAAGGCAATTAGCAGTAATTATAAACTAATTGTTTTAGTTACAATTTCAGCTTATACCTTGATCTAGACACATGCACGCAGAACAGAAAGTATATTCATTAACATTAAGATAAGGTAACATATTTATTTTACAAATATGGGTAGGTACCTACTTACAAACACGGTGACATAAAAAAATATTTGTCTATTTTTTGTTTTACAATGTACGAGTACGTAATAGGCCGCATAAGGTTTTTATGGAAAGGAGAAACCCAAACTCTATAGAAACTTGGGCCTGGCGTTACAGGGCTGGAATTTGGCCATAAATTAGAGCATTTAGGAAGGATGGCCAAATTGGTAAAATCAGACAATGTTTAGTTTTTAGGTTATTTTATTATTTGAGTTATTACAATAAAAAGTGGTACTTTTAGGCTTTGTTTCCTACGTAAATCGGAAACGCACGTGCGTTATACTTCCTACAGCGCCTGCAGCCTATTACGATGAGGTTTTAGGTAGGTACACACGGCTACACATCCAGCTATAGTTTTCCAGTCTAAGCTGATCTCGCATTGTATAGGATTTCCATACAATGCGAGGTCAGCTTAAGCTGGATGGTATAGCCAAGTACATAAAAAACGCTTAGTGGGTGACTTCTGATATAGTATCGGATTGATTTACTGAAAAACTCAGCTGAAAACGATGCTTACTTAACAAATGCAAGCCACTAGTGTTATTATTGGGTTATAACACTACTGGCTTGCATTTGTTAATATTGTATCTACTAGGGGATTAGGTGCAATATCAGATTACAGTCATCTGAGATTGCAAAGATATAAGTATTAAAATAAAAAACACATAATTGAAAGAAAAGAAAGAAAGAAAGAATAATGTTTATTTGGACACAGTTTGTGAAACACTAAATACAAAATAAAAAAAAGTGAAAATAATATTTTGACAATAATAGTGTGTGCCTCACGGCTGCGCCAAAAAGGTTCATTTCAGCATTAATGCCAGGCAGATGCTGTCTGACGCTGATTTTCTAATGAACCTATATGTAGGGACAAGTGACGGCGAGTACAAAACAGTTTCAACATACCTAATACATAATTTGTATACTTTTAAATAAATAAATAAACTAGTAATCAAATATAAATTACAAAAACAAAAATAAAAAATATGTATATGAAAACAACAGGAACTGTCCACGCAAAACCTGTTATTAACGATTAGCTAGACTAGATTGATTCGTGCACTCACAAAGCGCAACAGGCCGCTAATTGTGATAAATGTTTTTATTAATCACCTTCTATTTTTGGATCATCATAATATAATATAGTATCCAGAAATTTGCCTATTTTCTACACTTGGCCATTGCTATTAAAGCTAAGATTTAAATGGGTTAATTAAGCAAAATAGACAATATTTTTGGCACATATCTGATTCGTGTAACGGTTAGGCCCAGAACCGGGTTTCTCCTTTAGTATGTTCGTGTGTGTGATGTTCAGGTGTGTGTACGGAGAGAATTTAAAGGTTGTTATAATTTTGGATATTTCTTTTACTCACGAAACGTTTTACAATAGAGTACTCGTAGATGGATGGTAAGCGCGTCTATAGCGAGCGGTGGTTATGGGCAAACTGTCGTCGCCGATCGCTGCACGTATGAAATGAATACAAGACGAATGTGCAAATTGTACAAATTTTTGTAGGAACTCTGGTTCCTACAAAAATTTGAAAAGTGTCCCGCGAAAATGGATATGGGGAAAACTTAAACGTACGTTCTATGGGATTTTTATATGAATGGTTGAAAATTCGACAGAACAACGTCGGGTCAGCTAGGTTATAATAAAACGCATGTTGTCATTTGGTTTTGGTACCAAAATACTTGAAACAAATTGGTTTTCACATGCAGGAATGAATCCTGCTCCTTCTAAATAATTCGGTCTTCATTAGCCGCGGAAGTTGTTCTACCACGGATGATGTAAATGGTATTTCTAATGTTAATAGAATTTAAATAAACGGCCCGCGTACTAAACTGCATCTCCCTGCGTACCCAACTAGAGGGGCTCGTGGCTAATTAATAATAGCCGCACGGGTCGATCGGAGGTTAAGCTACACTTGCCGTGGTCGGTTCGTTGATGGGTGACCATCCATTACATAGCAAGACTCGTCCGTGTCTAGGCGTGAGGAAACCGGTATGCCTGAGAGATATTTCTCGACGGCATGTGAAGCCAAGTCGGAGGCCTTTTTTTTTTTTCTTTGAGGATGGGAAATCATCTAATGACTTCTCCCGCTCTGGGCGGAGCGGGAGTGCGTGTCAGACTTTTACTTTACTGACTAAAACCCACCCGTGTTCCTTCCGTTGCCCGTGTGCCAGGGCCGCGATATCCCTTTCGGACAAACCCGCAACCCCAGCAGGCATTAGTCCTTACGGACCCCGTCAGTTGGTGCTGAAATCTCTTTGAGGCGCGCGTGGAAAACAACGCGCCGTCGACCCGGGCCTGGTCCTTATCGGACGGCGAGCTACCCATTGCTCACCGTCCGCAAGCCCGCGCCTACGGTGGCCGGAAGTCGGCTCGCGACTCCCGACGCCCGGGGCGTCTCCTGTGGCGACTAGAGGCGCGAGGGCGCGCATCTTGCATCTCCCTCGCGCCCTCCGCCTCCTCCTTCGCGAGCATAACTGCTTCGCAGAAGAAGGTGACGGCCTCCCATGAACTATCGCTCCGAACCGTGGCCTGAACCAGGGCCGGACGCGAGAGATCGTCGCCGCCGATCGCTTCCGTGAGAACACGGCGGTGCTCCGCCCAAGCCGGGCAGATCTCCACCGTATGCTCCAGCGTGTCCTCCGGGCGATCCACACAGTGGTGACACCCGGGCGTTTCTTCCGCCTTATGCGGAATAGGAACCTCCCGAAACAGCCGTGTCCGATGAGGACCTGCGTCAGGCGGAAGGTGAGGGCGCCGTGGTGCCTCTCTAGCCACTCCTCAAAGAGGGGACTTATTGCCACAATTGTGGCGTGCCCAGCGCTGGGTTGCGACAATCGCACTCTCCATGCCGCCATGAGATCCCGCCGGAGCTCTGTCCGCTGTGCCGTGATTTCTCGCGGCAGCGGAGTTACACCCCGGCGTTTCGCCTCCTCGCGCAACTCCCACATGTGCGCGAGGTCTCTCGCCTCCAGATCCCATGGCGGTAGTCCGGCAAGGAGGCTCACCGCCTCACGGGAGACCGTGCGGTATCCCCGGACCAGCCTAATGGCCATGACCCTTTGGGACGCGTTCAACCGCTGGACCGGTCGCAGCCTCAATGTGCGCCCACACCGGTGCCCCGTAATGGGCCATGAACCGCACGATCCCCGCGTAGAGCCTCAGGCAGGAGGCGTTTGGACCCCCTAGATTGGGCAAAAGCCGCTTCAGAGCAGCCCCAGCCCCAGCCCAAATGTGGAGTAGTTTTGATAATTTGGGGATCTGTAAACGCACACTATAACATACTTATCTAGCTCAACACAGGACAATTCATTGTTATGTTCAACCGACAGATCAACTATGTCTTTACGAGTCTTAGATTTAATAGAATTTTTAACTATGCTTAGTGAACTCCCACGTTGCATAGACTTTCGGTTGAAACAATTGCCCGCACTATATTTTTTATAATTAATTAGCATTTCATAATCTTTCAACCAATGTTAAACAAATAATTTCAAACATGGTTTTTTCTAAAAATAATTCAATTTCTAATTGTTTAGAAGAAAAACCTTGAATATTTTGATGAAATAATTTCAAGGTATTCTGCATAGACTTTTTTTTACAATTAACTATTTGAGAGCAAGAAGACACCATGTTCTTGGTAGGTATAACTATAGTGTTACTGGTATCTTCTGTTGTCTTACTATCTAGTTTAAATTGCCATCCAGAGTGAGCCCCGAGACTCCCATGCCATCACCAGGCAATGAGATCCTACTACTTGTGGACCCCACATTATGACAGGAATTTGCCATAGTGACACATGGATCCTCCTTCGTACAATTATTGTAAACGTGTATAGCACTTCTGCTACAGTTACTGGTGGCCACCTGTACTTTAGAATTATTACTAATAATTGAGGTGTTCATTATACATTTAGTAAGTACTACACTTCGACATACTACTTATGTCTGAGTTAATATAGCTAATAGCCTAGCTATTTTAAGTCTAAACCTAATGGGCAGAAACACTGTATTCCTTGTCGATTTCAATCTATCAACTAAATTGTTGGTGTCACTACAGTGACCAACTTATATAGTTGGTCACTGTAGTGACTTACTAGGAACTGGATATGCTTATTAAGCATATGTATATAATTGTTTTTTCTATTTGATAACCTCTCAAAATATGGAAAAGCACACAAGATAACTTTATTACAATTTAGCTTTAAAATCTCAGTAACACTGTCAGTGATATCTTCTTTTCTGACCTGGGAACTATTTCCTACAAATACAGTTATGTTGGTATTAGAATCATATTGATTTCTTGTAATTGATGTCATTATTTCTTTGAAGGATATCCCAGGTAAACAATAGTTTTGAGTAGAAAAACTCAAGTTGTTACTAACTAATTTCCCTAACCCTCTTCCTATACTATCTGAAAACATAACTGACTGATAGCAAACTTGACTACTACAAGAGGAAATACTACTAGCTACTGACTTTACCCCTTGAGATAATTCTTGCACAATAACAGGTATATCTTGGTTGAGGATACAGTCTTGAGACAAACTCTCAGTCTGGGACGGGTCCTCCATTGCCTCAGGCTGGACAGCACCAGGGTTTGAAACCTTCTGACAAGTACCCTGACACATAACTAACTCATTAGCAGCAAGAATATGTTCTTTAATTTGGTTCTGAGACCACATATTTAATGAAAAGGGAACTAAGTCTGCCCTAAAGTTCCTGTATGTCGGACTGTAAGCGCTGTGTATCAATTTCATAGATGTTTTTGCTGTCTTCTAATTTGATTTGATAATTATTTAATTTATTGATTAGATCAATACGTTCCTTTCTCCGTGGAATATTTTTGGAAAAGTGTTTTTGTTGTCTCCTAATTTGATTACATTTTTTAATTATTCTATTCAGTTTTGCATATTTTTTCATTTTATTATGACTAACTTTATAACTATAGGTCTTTTTTATTTGGGTAGGCCGCATCAACTACTCAAACTGCCAGACCATCATTAAAACTAACTGAGAAAGAAAAAATAAATGAAAACGAACGAACGAACGGATGTGGGTAGGTTGCCTAGATATTAAAGTTATTATTTGATATTACAGTATAAATACAATGCAAAACTAACGATCATGGATGTTTTTACTGTTGTATATATATTATATTAAAGATAAGATTGAGAGTAGCAGTATCTTCGCTAAGTTTCGTCTTCTACGATGTAAACAATGTCATTTAAAGCTAATGCAAAGTGCTAAATAAGCGAACTATTTATGTGAAGACTTAACGAGAACGTGTAACAGAGTTAATGTGAAGATTGTGTGTTAATAAAAAATAAAAGTAAAGCAATACTCCCCGTTTAAATCCGCAGTTCAAACGTCAGCTGTTAATTTTAGGTTACCGGTTCGTAACCAAACACTGTGTTTTACTTATATATTTACAGGAAAACAATAATTCTACGTATTTATGCAATTATATTACGTTTACACATAAAATTACAACTTAATTACTAATTTAATTTAATTTCAAAATACGGAACAAAAATTTGACATGTCACTCGGGCAGTGTTGCCACTTCCTTCCACATCCACAAAGGGGTTAATTTAAATCATTCCACTTTGCCCCACCAACTCGCCCCACTACTGGTCCAAAGTGGAATGCCAAAAAAATTCAGTGGAATCTTGATGGATTACTTGCCCCACTGGCTGTTGTAACCCCACTAGGTGTAATTTTTTTTTAAATCTTTTGATTTGTTTCCATTATTCGAATGGTATACTAATTTGTATGGGGTAGGTACCATAACAAAAAATTTGAAAATAAAATGATGGCGATATGGTGTCAAACGCACATAGTGTGTGTAATATTTGTTTTATTATTTTAATTTATTTCTTGATCAAAAATTTTGATTGTAAAATACTAAACCAGATAAAATAACTAAGCAATAAATGATGGTGGCACATAGATCCGAGTCGTAAACTAGCTGCGAGTGCTTTCTGAGGACTGTGTGCAGAACGAAAGTTTGTCTTATAGATAGTACATCCCACTTTTTGTACAAGTCGACTGTAGGAAAGCGGAAGGGAAGGCCAGCAGCAACCTTAAGTAGTGAGCTCTTTCCGCCTCTATCAAGACGTTTTTAAGTGGTTTGCAGCTGAGAAATTAGTCCAATATAACTCCAAGTGCAAAACGACGCTGTCTCACGGCAACGGTTGCCAGGGCTGCGCCACATTGTCATACAGCGGCGGCGCGGCGTCTCAGACCGCCAGCGCGACTGCGCCGCTGTCATCGTGCAGAAGTCAAGCTTTCCATTTAATATGTCATATTTGTTATTTTATTTAGATTGTATAGTTTAATGGTGTTTTATTTATAAGGAAAATTGTGTAAGTAGTCTTTGTTTTTTTATTTATGTTAAACAATGACGACAGTAGTGACGCCGTACGAAGCGCCAGTCAACCTGCCACATCGCTGAATGCCTTAGTGAGATGCCCGCATTGTCCCCAAGCACGGTTTTTTAAGGGTGAGTGAGGCTTGAAGGTACATTTGGGTAAGAAACACAAACCCCACAATGTACCTTCATCCTGCCCGACAATATCCCCTTCCCTAACACCTAATTCACCCGCTCAACCATTCTGGAAAACACTGGCAAAATTGAAAAATTCAACTCCTGTTTTAAAGAGAGTTCCTCGTGGCGCGAGACCGTCCATGGCTTCAAGTTTAGCGCGCTGTATCCGTCTCGCCACCAGAGAGAACTCCCAAAGTGCTTGGGAGCAATTGCTCACCTTCCCGTTTAGAATTCTACATGTGCAAAAAAATTTGGCTAATAAAAAAACATTAACAGCACAAATAAAGGATAACTGTAACATTTTGGCCCAAAGTTTTGACCCCAAATTAACAGCACGCCTCCCCGAAAGAGGTTTATTGCACCATGTGGAGTCTAAACTAGGGGAGGGTGATATCAAAGGTGCAGCTAGGATCATCTTTAGTAGCGATGTGGTTGCGCCATACTCCCCAGAGTCACTTACAGCTCTGGAGAGCAAGCACCCTGCCCCAGCGGATGACCTCTCCTTCCCTGACCCACCCGATCCGGAATCCAACTCACTTGAAATTACAGCTCAACAAGTACGTGCGGCCGTGTGGTCCTTTCGTAGTGGCTCCGCCGGCGGCCTTGACGGCCTGATACCCCAACATCTGAAGGACTTAATGTGTTCAGGCGCCGGGGAGGCTGGTGAGTCCCTTTTGAAGGAGCTGACGGCCCTCATCAATCTCATGCTCTCCGGCAATGTGAACGAAGCCGTCATTGATATTTTGTATGGGGCAAACCTATGTGCCCTGCACAAGAAGGATGGCGGCATTCGTCCCAGTGCCGTAGGGTCCATTTACCGTCGTACCGCAGCCAAAATTTGCTGCATTTTCTACAGCGAAACACTGGCCAGCAAATTCCAGCCCCTACAGCTAGGCTTCGGGTCTAAAGGGGGCTGTGAGGCTGCGGTACACGCATTATCCACTTACCTCAATAGCGGTAAAGGTGAGGTCATCCTAAAGGTTGACATTAAGAACGCTTTCAATTCCGTAAACAGGGACACCTTGTTGACAGAAGTTCAAAAAGAAATACCCAAAATTTACAGTTTTCTTTATCAATGCTACAGGCACCACTCTAAATTACTTTATAAAGACAACCTTTTGGAATCAGCCGTCGGATGTCAACAGGGTGACCCCCTTGGGCCAGTCATTTTTAGTTTGGCTATAAATCCAATTATTCGACAACTAAATTCGGAATTCAACGTATGGTATTTGGATGACGGAACCCTAGGAGGTGATGTAGACACAGTCCTAAAAGATTTAACATTTTTAAAAGAAAAATTCAGTTCCATTGGCCTAGACCTTAACCTATCAAAATGCGAAATTTATCTTCCCCAAACCACTGACAGAAATACTACCATAGCAAAATTTAATACTATAGCACCAAACATCAAAATTACAGAAAGTAACGCTCTGCACCTCCTGGGGTCCCCAATCTTTGACGAATCCTTTCCAACGTTTATTGAGCAGAAAATACAAAATTTTAACGATATCTCGGAAAGACTTTTCAAAATTAATATTCATTCGGCCTTCACACTCATTCGATACTGTTGCTTTGGACCAAAATTCACGTACAGCCTTCGTTCCTCCCATCTGTGGAAGCATCCACAACTTTTAGAAAAAGTGGACCAAATTATTAGAAATACATTAACCTCAATCCTAAATGTGGCCCTGGACGACTGAGCGTGGCAGCAAGCCACACTTCCCATCCGCCTGGGTGGTCTTGGTGTCCGCAAAATTTCAAGTATAAGTTTACCGGCCTTCCTCTCCTCGGTCCACAGTACCGATAAATTAACCAGGAACATTTTATCTTCCTCACTGGTCGATTTTGAGGTACCGTGTTTGACCGATGCGTTGAACGCTTGGAAAATGGCTTGTCCCAATACGGATTTTCCTGATAACCCGTCCTCCCAGAAACGGTGGGACGTGCTGCTCTGCAGTATTATACGGAATTCCCTGGTAAACACGTGACCTAATACTGTTGAGCGTGCCCGTCTGGTAGCTGTGGGAGAATGGGAGTCAGGTTTGTGGCTTCAAGCGCTCCCGTCATCCACCATAGGCACCATGATGGATGACTCATCGTTTCGGCTCGCTACGTGTCTCCGCTTGGGCGCACCTTGTGTTGCACCGCATCGGTGTCTCTGCGGTGAAGCTGTAGACAGTCTCGGGCACCATGGCCTGTCCTGTTACAGGAGTGCAGGTCGCATTGCACGGCACGCCAGCATCAACGATATTTTTCGTCGAGCCCTTGTCACCGCCGGCGTACCAGCGGTATTAGAACCAAACGGCTTGGTACGTGACGATGGGAAGAGACCAGACGGCATGACGGTGTTGCCTTGGAAGGTGGGTAGGCCTCTGGTGTGAGCGCAACCTGTGTCGACACCCTTGCACCATCTCATGTTCCTAGCACGGTGGGCTGTGCTGGCGCCGCTGCGGCGGCTGCTGAGACCCTCAAGCGGCGCAAATACTGTAACCTTATGGGTAACTACAGTTTTGAGCCGTTTGGGGTCGAAACGCTCGGGTCATGGGGTCCGAGTGCGCGTGTCCTTTTCAAGCAAATTTCTCGCCGACTGGTCGACACTTCACGCGACCAGAGGGCTGGCTTGTTCTTTGGCCAAAGAATTAGCATTGCCATTCAACGTGGCAATGCTGCCAGTCTTCTGGGCACGTTTCCGGATGACAGCGATGCGGACGAATACTTCGACGCCTAAGTGTCCTTTTGTTTTTTGTATCTATTTGTGTAGTTAGTTATTGTATTTAGTACCTAGTGTTAATAGTTTTTAAAAAATAAATACTTTTTAACAAAAAAAACAACCGACCTAAAAAAAAAAACTAAAATAACTTTTATACAAAACAAAAACCACCGAACTCCACAAAAATACACTTAAAAGTGAAAAATAACTTTAATTTCGGAAGTCGGTGGCAAAAACGAAAATACAGAACATTTTAGTATTATACATTAAGATAAGCCGTGATATAGTTATATCCTTAGGGATATAGTTATGAATCGCTTTCATATATAACTATATTACGGTATATTTTGGTATATACTTAGTATAAAATATTTTCGTTTTTGCCACCGACTTCCGAAATTAAAGTTATTTTTCACTTTTAAGTGTAATTTTGTGGAGTTCGGTGGTTTTTGTTTTGTAAAAAAGTTATTTTAGTGTTTTTTTTTTTTAAGTCGGTTGTTTTAACATAACATAATCATTATCTTATTATATTGGAACTGAACCTTGTGGTGAAGTAAAATATGATGCAAAGTAGTTACGAATATTTGGCGCTGAAGTCGCTCTGTCAGCGGGATTTGTCGAAACTGCTTGCAGTGGGACATTCATAAGCAGTGTCAGCAAATCGAATACCATATCTGCACCGCACTTAATTATGTAGAACGCAAGCAGCCTTAATTATAATGTCACAAAAATCAACATTATAGTCGAGAGGCCTGTGAAAAATTCTCCACTTGTCGGCGAATAGTTATTCCAAATGTGCCGATAGTTGTAAACCTTCTTTACAACCGCCAGCGACTTTCGTGAAAAGGGTCGTAATATATTTCTTGACAATCGAAATGCCTCGTCTGCCACTAAACAAAATGGCATGGCTTTTCTGTTTTGATCATTTGCCAAAGTTTTGTCATCTGGTATGCTTAACCGATTTTGCTTTAAGCGTATCCCCATGTTTGAATTTTGAAATATACAGGCATCTCCAGGCTGCTCCATTTGCACCCACGTTAATGTGCACAAATTTATAATCTGCCGCTGTCCCAGGCCATGAGAACGATAGAGAAATACTTTTTGTAATGAAAGCATTCTGAGCCACTCCCGGCCGACTGGATCATTCGAAAGTGTTTCCCATCTATAGCCTCAACAATATTTGGAAAATCTGTTCGTTGATAAAATTGACTTGCAATGTTCAGCAAGTCCTCTTCACACTTCTGTGGCATGTGAAGAGGCTGCACAAGAATCCAAACGTCGATTTTATTACGTGTATAATTCTTTAATATTCAACTTACACACAGAACGAAAATCTCGATGTTTTGTCAAGTCATATAAGCCGTGCATAGCTTGGGCGAGTCGCTACTTATAATTATTATATCAGGCAACACGGAACACTTTCTTACTTATATAATAACTTCCTGTTGCCAGAAATCTCCATGAATTTTATGATGTCCTAAGCTTTTACTTTTTTATATGTTACGTGTAGATGTACACATTTACTCCTAACGCCGTATTAGCAAATATTTTTACCTCAAAAAGACAAATTAGGTACTAATATTGTGCGATATTTACAGGTAGAAGGTAAATGTAGAGAAATGTAGCTGCTACAGTGCCTTGTGTTTGACTTTACAAATTGAGTGTTGAAGTAAGTTAGTCGGTTGGGAGTTGGGACCGCGCCAACCTGCGCACTTAAACTACTTTAAACTATGCCAGCGTTTTACGCAACGCAATCAAAGTATTAAATGAGTTGCGCCCGTTAACTACTTGTTACGGTCGTTTGTGTGCTACGTCGTAGCTTGGCTACGAGGCTACGAGGCTACGACAGAGATACGAAGTACATAGAAATATATTTCGTTTACAGTCCACGTTAAAACAAAACCAGTGCGTTACCGCAACATAACATCACGCCTTTACTTCCTGTAGGAGTGGGACTGGGGATGCTGTCTATTGCCACGGCCGCGGGACCTGGGGTCACACTACGGCTACGTCAGTTGTAGAAGCTCAGCAGTAAAAGGTTATGTGGTGACTCTACGCTGAGTCAGTCTGAATCGAGTTATACAGGGTGGCAGGGACATCGACGCGAAAACTGTTACCGTGGGTTCAGTACATGAATCTGAACACCGCTGCGTTTAATTTTTCGTCGGTTATTTAAAAAAAAACTCTGCTGTTCCATACATTTTGACCGCGTAGGTATTGCACTTTTCTTATAATATAATTAAAAATATATTTATATAATATATATTTTTTACTTATTTATAATCTAAAAGCAGGTTTCTACAGGTTAGTGTTTACGTCTCAACCTAAACCTTGGATTTTTTTACTGCATCTGAGCCGACCTTTCCGCGTCTTGTTTCTAGTTTGTCCTCTATTACACGAATGAATTAACTATAATATAAAATTTATCGAAACGCCACAACAGAATACATAAAAAGTAACAACTAAAAGCAAACTTAATTACAAGTGTCACTCAGTGGGCGGTCTTATCGCTAAGCGATCTCTTCCAGACAACTGAGAATGGTGAGGAATAACATGGATGGTGGCTTATCTCGTTCATCTTATTTATCTATATGACTTCATTATTTATAAAATACGATCAATCAATAACAGCGGCAGCGAACTAACCTCAACAATCAAACAAAATAATAGGTGACAGTGACAATGACAATGCAATGCTTACGGCACTTTAGCAGGGGCCGAGGCAGCGCCACTCTATACACTTCCTTTAGATAACTATATCAAAAGTCACTGCACACTACAATTACTGAATTTACGAAAAATTAAGTAACGAATGAAAATGCCTGGAAGTTAGGTTAGGTTAGAACTGTGACCACACATTTCGTTTCATTTCATTTATTCATTAACAAATAACATTGTGTTGAACAACACATATTAAATAAAATTATCACATGCAGAAACAATAAAAACGACGGAAGCTTTAAACTCCTCACCCGATGTCTCAATAGATTTATTAAAAGCAAATGTTCCAGGCTGCCCGGTTGAATTTCAATTTAAACATATAACCGTTTTTTTTTTTTTTTTTTGAGGATGGGAAATCATCAAATGATTTCTCCCGCTCTGGGCAGAGCGAGAGGGTGTGTCAGACTTTTACTGACTAAAACCCACCCGTGTTCCTTCCGTTGCTTGTGTGCCGGGGCCGCGTTATCCCTTTCGGACAAACCCGCAACCCCAGCAGGAAACATATAACCCTATGATAGTTATAAAAGCTTTTCGGCAAATTAAAATCAAATTGACGGAAGATCTATGGGGATTATCTATCAAAGTTTGTACATCCATAATCGAGACTATAGCACCATACTTTGCTTTAATATTTAATTTGTGCGTGGATCAAGGAGTCTTCCCTGATTTAATGAAATACAGTAAGATTATACCCCTTTTTAAATCTGGGGACAGTAAAGACACCAACAATTATAGACCAGTATCCGTGCTGCCGGTATTCAGCAAGGTGTTCGAAAAGGTAATGCTCAATCAAATGCTTAATCATTTTAACACCAACCAAATCTTACATGATCAGCAATATGGGTTCACCAAAGGACGTTGTACGACTGACGCCGGTGTAACCTTATTAAAACACATATTTACAGCGTGGGAGGGGGCCCAAGATGCCATAGGAATTTTTTGTGACCTCTCAAAAGCATTTGACTGCGTAAATCATGACTTTACTCTTGAAACTTAAGCATTACGGACTAGGTAAACTTGCACTCAGTTTGGTAAAATCTTATTTAAATGATAGACAACAGCAAGTTCAAATTAATGGGGTCAATTAACTCGGTCTAAAAGTAAAAATGGGTGTACCACAAGGCTCGATATTGGGTCCTTTCCTCTTTTTATTATATGTGAATGACCTACCCCATTTATTAAAAAACCAACCACAAATGGTGTTATTTGCTGACGATACGTCTCTAATTTTTAAGATAAATAGACGTGCATCAAATCTTGACGCCGTAAATAACGCCCAACTGCAGGTCCAAAATTGGTTCACTGCTAACAATTTAGTATTAAATGGGAAAAAAACTAAATGCATTAGATTTGCTTTACCGAATGTTAAAAGTAGTGATTGTGACATAGTATTGAATGGGGAGAAATTGGAATTCATTGATAAAACTGTTTTCTTGGGGTTCACGCTTGTTTGAAGCAATAAGGTTGTATTTGGTATAAGAGGAGTTTTAGAAAAAATAGACGTGTGTTTGTCGCGAAGATTTAATTTCGACTGGTTTGACAAATCATTTGAGTGGACTGTATGTGTGATAATCTACATATCGATAGCTAGCTATAGATAGTAACGTTACATTCACTCGTTTGTAAGTACTTGCTTAAACATTCCGCCCCCCAAAGAACGCAGTTCTTTATTATGAATTTATAAAATAATAGGTATACAACTACAATTTTAAAGTAACAATTAATTATGATATATAAGTTGAGGTGATAAGGTAAGTTTTACAACACTATAATTAACTAGTATCCAAGTAATATCCACAACACTACAACAATAATATCACTGCAAAGGTAGGTAGGAATATCACTGGTTTACAAGTTTCTACATATACCTACATCTATGAGAGGGTCGGAATCATACTTTACACAGCTGCTTTGATAAATCACTTATCTTAAATTAATTCAACTTATCTAATGCTTTTAACACTAATCAATCAAGAAGTTATTAGTAAAAGGTAAGTACCTAGTTCACATAACATTTATGTGTACATACCATTTTGTAAACATTATTTTTAAACATCATTATTAGGTAGGTAATGGACACAAGTTTTACGGTAAGTTATAAGTTTTATCTTTCTTAGTTATAACATAAGTAGTTAGTTTTAATAATTAGGTACACACTTTATTAGTTTTACAAAGAGTAGTTAACACTAATCCTAAGTTTATTTAGTTAAGATACATATTTTATTCACAGGACGTTTTAAAACACTGTTCTTACATCTAATTGATACAACTCGAGTAAGATTATCGGGACCAACATGTTTTCGAATTACTCTTCCTAATATCCACTTACTGGGTGGAATATTATCATCTTTTAGGATAACTATGTCATCGATTTCTGGCTCAAGTTGTTTTGTGTTCCATTTATATACTTTATTAAGATTGACAAGATATTCTTTAAACCATCTTTTCCAGAAATCGTTGGCCCATCAACTGTACCGCATTGTTTTTTGCATATCTAATACAAGTTGTACATTCTCGGTAATATCCCTTTGCTTGATCCTTAGCTCGTAGTATCCAGTACTTCGACCTCAAGTAATTTAGCATTACTTGTGGTCCACCATGCATTGTGTTCTGATGGGCATCTTTAATTATTAGTCTACTAAGATGGCTCTTAGCAGGTAAAATTATAGGATGCCTTGTGTCGTACGCAGCTTGCGACTGTTGAATACGTCCGCCAACTCTTAAAATACCATTATCATCTATAATGGGACAAAGATTGCGTAGTTTGCTCCTTTTAAGAACACTGCCTTGAGATTTTAACTGCTTTATTTCTTGATTAAATTCTTTTACTTGAATTTGTTTAATGCAATTATTTAGAGTTTCATTAATTTCTTGTGTTGTAATAAATTTGGTATTATATTTAACCTTGTTTTTATTTAACTTTACATTTAACCATCTTCTACAGTATGAAATTACTCTCAACATTTTCTGTAAATTAGAGAACTTAGTCCAAATTAATTCCTCTTCAGTATTTAATAAAGCAGTGAAAACTCTGGCTTTCTCTTCTTCTTGTGTATCCTCGACATCAACCAAATTCATGTTTAGGTCTGGGTCAGGCAACCAAGCTGGACCATTCCACCACAGTAAGTTATTTGTCAACTCTGAGGCCTGTAAGCCTCGTGAGGCGCAATCAGCTGGGTTTGTGTCTGTAGTCACATGACCCCATTGCTCATAATCTAGGATATTCAATATCTCAGAGACTCGGTTGCTGACGAATGTGTTCCATCGACTCGCTCCACCCTTTAACCAAGCTAGAACTATGGTCGAGTCTGTCCATGCGCGTAAATTTTCCTTAGCTATGTTCATTACTTGCGCTGTCTCGAAAATCAGTTTGGCTGCTAGTGTAGCACCACAGAGTTCCAACCTCGGAATAGATAATTGTTTCTCAATAGGAGCAACTTTTGTTTTGGCTGATATTAAATTAACGTATACTTTGTCTCCCTCTACTACTCGAATATACACTGCTGCCCCATATGCTGCCTGTGAAGCGTCTGCGAAGACGTGCAACTCTGTTGTTGATGTGTGGGAACATTGTAACCACCTTGGTATAGAAACATGTTTAATGTGATCTAAATTCTTTCTGAAGTTTAACCATTCAGATAGCAGCTCTCCACTAATGGTGTCATCCCATCCAAGTCCAATTTTCCATAACTTCTGTATTATCATTTTTTGCTTTGACAACAAAAGGAGCTATCCACCCTAGCGGATCATACAATTTAGCAACATCAGAAAGAACGCGTCGTTTAGTTATCGGTTCCTTTGTTTCTGGTAAGTTGAGGGAATATACAAAGCTGTCAGCGTTTCGATTCCAATATACTCCTAGTACTTTAACTAAACTATTGACCTTAAGAGGTAGTTTATGATCATCTCTTTTATTTATACCCATATATTTTAACACGTTCTCCTCATTACTACTCCATTTTTGTAACTCGAAGCCGCCTAAGTTCAGAAGTTTGTTCATGTCATTGTAAATACTAACAGCTTCATCTTCTGTTTCACATCCTGACAATAGATCATCCATATAAAAATCTGATTTTGTTATTTTAGCAGCAGCTGGAAGTTTTGATTTCTCATCATCCGCCAAACTCTGTAATGATTTCACTGCAAGGTATGGTGCACATGCGGTACCAAAGGTCAATCTCACCAGTTTGTAATGTTTAATTTGCTCAGTTGTTGTTGGTCTCCATAATAACCTTTGATAGTCTGTGTCTTCCTCTGCTACACGCACCATTCTATACATTTTTATAATATCTGCCGTTATACAGATTCTGTGTGTCCTCCATCTCATCAGTATGTGGCGCAAGTCCTGTTGCAGCTTAGGACCCACAAGCAAATTGTCGTTGTATCCTTATCTTCTCTTACTACGCCATGGTGAGGTAAATACACCGCTTTAGAATCGTTAATATCTGCAGACTCCACTTCAATCATGTGATTAAGATTAATGTATTCTTTCATAACCTTACTGTATTCTTCATGAAACTTTCCATTTTTTGCGAATTTCTTCTCTAGGAATTGAAACCTTTTAGCAGCTATTTCCCTCGATCCATCAGCCTGACCTTCTGAGTTATTGTTTTTGAATGGCAATCTTACTACATATCTGCCTTCCTTGTCTCTGATCGTTGTAGCCTCGTAATACTCTTCACATCTTTCTTCTTCTTTTGATAATCTCTTTTGTATGGTGTTTGGCTCGTTTTCTAACTCCCAAAATAACTTAAGCATCTCATCTTCTTTAAGCTGAACATGCAGGCTAGTGAAGTTCTTCTCTGCTGAAATGCATTCTCGTGACATCCTGCCTGATAGAACCCAACCTAGAATTGTGTTTTGTGCTAATAAATTACTCACAGGATGCTTGATAACGCCGTCTAACAAGACGTCGCACACTACACTTCACACTTCAGCTCCAAGGAGAATGTTTATTCTCCCTGGTGTTGCAAATCCTGGGTCAGCCAGCTCCAACTCTTTTAAATCTGACCACTCAGGAATACTTAGCTTAGTGGTAGGTAGTATTGTTGTTAGTGAACGCAAAACATATGCCTCTACTCGCACTGACGCATTGGGATTGTGACATGATTTGACGCAAAGTGTAACCCTGTGTTTGATTCTCGTTTGCCTCTCTCCCACGCCTGACACCCAACCACTCACCGATTTACGATTAAGATTCAATAATTGGACTGTTGCCTCTGTAACAAACGAAGCCTGTGACCCTTGGTCTAACAAAGCTCTCACAACGTATTTGTAACCATTCCTACTATCTACTAACACATTAGCAGTAGCTAATAGGACACTGTTTGATTGTATATGTTCACTAGAAAAGTTAGTTACAATGTTATGTTCATCATTAGATACAGAAATAGGCGTACCTGTAGATTTGTCATTCGCTATACCTGTAGTTGAAGGTTCACCTTCCTTCAGTTTCTCGTTCTGCTGTCCTCTCTCGAAATGCAAAAGGGTGTGATGCCGCCGTCCACACTTTCTACAACACGTTGACTGTCGACACTTGCTCACGGGGTGTGTTGGCGCCAAGCAATTGAAGCATAACTTGTTCGTCTGTACAAATTCTTGTCTTTCATTTGGAGACTTATCTCCAAACTTCTTGCAGGAATAGATGTAGTGGTCACCACTACACAAAGCACATTTTAGAGGCGCTTCGGGTCTCTTTTCGTCGCTGCTGGTAACATTCGAATGGAAAACCTTGGGTTTAGCTACTGGTTTCGGTTGCATCATTTTAACTGTAGTACTTTCTATCATTTCTAAAGCTCTAAACCTTGCTTCTAAAAAATCCCTTATTTCCGACCAAGTGGGTAGATCGTTATTATATTTCGCACTAATTTGTTGTTCCCACAACTTTATAGATTCAGAATCTAACTTCGATACAACTAAGTAGGTAGTTACCATATCCCAGGTATCAGTCTGCATACCCATGTTCTTTAACGCCTTCAAACAAGTCGAAGTTGTGTCTACTAGTTGTTTAATTAAACTAGCCGACTCCGTCTGCACAGGTTTTTGCGTAAATAAAATCTTCATAATTGCGTTGCTGTTGAACCTCGTATTATTGTAACGTTTTATTAATTGGTTCCAGGCCTCATCATAATTTGCATCTGTTATAGAAAAGTTACGTAACAGTACCTCAGGTTCTCCAGATAAATTGCTTTTTAGGTAGTGCAGCTTCTGTACTCGTGATAAATGTTCATTGTCGTGAATTAGAGTACGGAACAGGTCGTAGAATGGTTGCCACTCCTCGTACTTTCCCGTGAATGTGGGTATCTGTATATTGGGCAACCTAATTCCTCGATTCTTGAAATCTTGCACGTCGTTAATTGAAGAGGATTGAGATAAGGCAGGTTGAAATTTTGATTCTTCTAAAAAAGGCTGAAGAGCTTCTCTTAATGTTGATTTGTAGCTTATGTATGTTTCTTCAAAATATATTTCTCAAAGTAGGGGTCTTCTCTTTCCTCATCAGCAGCTTTTATAATAATACACTTGTGACCCGACTTGAACTCGTTCCACAGTTCCTCTAATAAATCCAACCTTGTTTCTAAGTAAGGTCGTTTTATTCTGTCTTTCGGCGATTTCTTATAGTTTTTTTCAGTCTTTTTTAAGTTTTCCAGTAGCTCATTCTGATACTTAATCAGATCCTCCATTGTAATTATATTTATTCAGCTCCACAAGAAAACACAAATTATCACAATACGCAAGTAAGTTCACCGCTATTATGCGTTTAATAAGATCGTAGCACGTAATAAAATCTATTTATTGTATTCACTAATTAGTTCTTAACCACTTCTCAGAAAAAATCCTTATCGCTCAGGAATGCTATTGTTCTCACTCACGGCGCTCGGTCGCACCGGGGGTCGGTTGATGATTTGAATCCGGCTCGAAGGACCATATGTTTGAAGCAATAAGGTTGTATTTGGTATAAGAGGAGTTTTAGAAAAAATAGACGTGTGATTGTCGCGAAGATTTAATTTCGACTGGTTTGACAAATCATTTGAGTGGACTGTATGTGTGATAATCTACATATCGATAGCTAGCTATAGATAGTAACGTTACATTCACTCGTTTGTAAGTACTTGCTTAAACAACGCTCGACTCAAAGCTGCAATGGGGTCCTCATTTAACATCTCTTGTAGGACGCCTAAGTTCAGCAACATATGCTGTGAGAAAAATTCGTCAATTTACTGATGTAGATACCGCGAGGCTCGATTTTACTATGGGGACGGGACTGCAGTTATCGACTCTATTTTTATTCTGCAGAAAAAAGTAGACGCGATTCTCTAAGGGAACTGTTTAAAGATATTGACATCATGACGGTACGTTGTCAATATATCTATGAAAACATTATGTACGTTAGGAAAAATCTAAATCTTTTCAGTAAAAGAGGTGATAGACACAATCATAGGACTGGAAATAGAGACGAATTAATTCAACCGGGTTTCAGACTGGCTAAAGTAGACTTATCCTTCATGGGGTACTGTTTGAAATGTTACAATAAAATACCTCCCCACATACTCCAATTGAATGAAACGAAATTTAAATCTTGTATAAAACGCACACTATGCTGTTGATCATATTATAAATTGGGGGATTACATCGACGACAAAAATGCTTGGCTCAACGCTGGTCCAGCTTCACAAGGGCGCATAAACTAATTGATTAGCATTCAAAATATTGTTGGAGCTGCTGAAGATTGTAAAGCTATCTTTAGATTGTACAAATTCAATCTCTTAGTATTATATAATTGCATAGCACATGTGTGAGCACTATGTACCTACTTTAGAGCTACCATTTACTGGGTACGTCTTTCATTGACTTGAATGTGCCCTGGCGGTTGAGAGTATGTCATGCTCACTCAAATGTCTCGCTGTTGGTGGCGTGTGTGTTGGATCATTAAGTTCCCTTCAAAATGGTTGAGCTAAATGGTGCTGATGCATGCGTCATGTTCGTGAACGGGCGCCGTCAGTGGGGACTGGTCATCTCTTAACTGCTTATCTGAATTTATTTGAATTTCTGTTTTTTTTTTTAATACGGACGCTTTTAACGTGCACGTCTTTTTACATTGTTCTCACATGTATAATTACAACATGGATAATGTAACCAATATTTTGTAAAAATATTCTGATTTAAAAGAGTGTCCGTGGAGTTTCTTGCCCGTTCTTCTCCATAGGAACCTACTACGCGTTGGAATGGGCAACTAGCTTCATATTTCTGGCTGACCGACCCCTTGACAATTCAAAAGTACCTGTAATTGATTTATTTGAAATAAATGCTTTGAGTTTGAGTTTGAACACATTCAAAAGGCTAATTCATTTCAATAAATTTCAAATATGTCAACAAATAAATACAATGTCAAATTAATAGCAGGTATAATGTCAAATTCAATGTCTATATATTAAGGGTACAACTATATCAAGGTCCTAGGAGCGTAGTGTTCAAGTCAAAAGATAATTTAATTTAAGTTTGTTCACTGCTACTATAATATTATGTGACTATTTTTATTATTTGACATAAATTCTGATACCGAGTATAAACATTTTCCTAACAAGAAGGCTTTTGATTTAGTTTTAAATGAGTGAGAGCTATAAATTAATAATTTTAAATCAGTCGGTAACCTATTAATTAATCCACTGCTTGGTATCTGCAACAATGCTTAGTGTAAAGAAAACACTCTTTTTTTGGTAATATTTTTTATCAGCACAACTGTACTATTTGATAATCCAACGACGACTGACTCTGCACTACATTTTTCCATTTTGGATAACTTTTGCCCCACCCAGAAATAACGATATTATCATAACCGTTATTTCTGAGTGTTGCCAAAGTAAAATAATACATTGAGTTGCCATAAGGAAAATACATTTAAAACATTGTTATAATAATAATTTGTACTTTGACAGTGTTGCCACAGAGGATATTATAATTCGATACTAAACTTATCCATGTTTTTAAATTAAATCAAAGAATTTACGACATTCGGCCATCGGACGGCGCGCTATTTCCGAAGCACGCAATAATCACGCATACTGAGGCAATACATCAAAAAGGAACAGTTTGTAACACAAAAGAAACAATTACACAATCAAGAAACTGGTTAATAACATTATACATTCATGACAGTCTATGCATACCTAATAAGTACCTGACGAAAAGACTACGCGTTTCGAGTATCATATGCACTGCACTGCACTTCACTTCACGAATCCTGCTGACCGAATCCCGGCCATGGGGCGGCCAATCTCAACGGAAACCACCCAAGCACGCAGGATTCATAGTGCACTAATGTGTGCCGTAAACAGGTGCCTCTCTGCTCTCCTACTCCCACAGTCCGACGGGTTTGCCACCCGACACGACCGGGTAGAGATCAGCCGCAGAACCAACGACTTCACGTGCTTCCGAGGCACGGGTCGTCACACCTCAAACTTTCAATTTCCAGACTGCTACTGGAAAACTCCTAATAGAAAAATTAAACGACACCCTACCTGACCTGGAATTCGAATCCAGGACCCCAAGCTCAGCAGCCGCGCTTGCGACCACAAGACCAACGGGGTACGGGAACAAATACATGAATAGTGTTTGAATTCGTGTTTACAGTTATTTGTCCGATTCTAAATTATAATGATTAAAGTGGGACGAAACAGATTCCGACCCAGATAGAGATAGTGAACTGTTTTTATTTTCATTCCAATTATAAATATTGGCGTATTAGTTTATCTTTCTTAGCCATCACTCAATATCTTGGGATCTAATATCAGGGTTAAAATCCGAGACTACATTAGTGGTTGGAACATTCTTACTTGTGCCTTGTTGAATCGCCGAGATGATTTTCAGCAGATCATCCGCAGTCAGTCCTACCGAACTAGGTTCAGCTTCACAGGTATCTCTTCAGGATCACTTGATAAACATTTCCTGCTATATCTTCTAGGAGCCTCTGGAGAGAAACTTTCTACCCGCTCTGGAGCGTAGATCTGGAGTAGAGTCGTCAATCCGTCGGCCTTCACGGCACACCTTACGGCTTTCCAACAGCACACCTACATGACTTTCTAACAGCACTGCTACTTGACTTTCATTGCCGCATACCTACGTGGCTTACTTACAGCACACATACATGAGTTACTAATAGCATACATATACATGGCTTACTAACAGCGCACCTACATGGCTTTCATAGCAGTATACCTACATGGCTTACTAACAGCACACATACATGGCTCACTAGCAGCATATTTACATGACTTATTAACAGCACATCTACATGGCTGCATAGAATTACATAAGCCTACGTTAAACTCATGGCTGCATAAGATCACGTAAGTGCCAACATTAACGTTACGACGTCACTTTGACGTCACTACTTTGGTTATCATTTGCAAGTTGATTTTTAGAAAATTTGTAATTGAATTATTTTTATTTGACATTTGGGTCGTTCTCAAAAAAGTGGCACCGCTCGAATAAATTTATCAATTTGAGAAAATGTACTAATTATTGAGTTTTTTTTATCAAAATCCATTCTGGGTATTTCTCTTATGTTGAATTGTTCTAAGGGAATAAAAATTTCACATAGATAAACAAATTACAGCTATTCAAAAAAACTACCTTACAGGTTAAAGAGATATCGTACAGGTTAATGACAAAAGTTTTCAGGTTAAAGAGAATCAAACAGCTAAATGAAAAATAAAACAATTTAATCATTCGAAATCAGCTTTTATTATTATAAACTGCAAACAATAACAGTTACATTAAAAAGATCGGCTTTACAACTAAGATAACATAAAAAATCTCACCTCGATGTCATCATACTAAACATTTCTGTCATTTAGAGAAATACAATATCAATATCTGATCTCTAAGAAATAATAGAAATTTTCTTCTTATCTAATCAGTCTCAAATAATAATCAGTCAGTCAATTAAAATTAAAAATAACGTAACTATAATACACATAAAGAAACTTCTTAAGAATAATTAATCTTTGGATCATTTACTTTTTGGTTCTGGAAACAATCAGACAATTTTTTTTTTAAATATTTCGTAACTATCACTATCAATAACATGCTTAAAAGTGTTCAAAGAAGACTCTGATACATTGGTAGGCCCTTCATTTAAAATCCTATCTAGAGTACTCCTTTGAAGTTCCGGAGGCAATTCCATTTCAGACAGTGCTGAAAATGGTGTAGATCTATGAAGAACAGTTACGGATTCTTCTGCAACACTCGTGCCAGGGGTAATAAAACAGTCGTCATCCAAATCATTGAGCTCCATACAAGACGCTAAAACTCGAGCAGTGGCCACAGTAGTAGCTCTCATTGATTTTTTGCATTTGGGCTTTGGTGTGCTGACTTGTTGTCTTATAACGTCATGAAAGCCAAGACGTTTACCGTGCTTACAATATTCGGCTTTAGTTAAACACGTTTCTTTGGTACAGCTAAGGCGTCTTAAAACGACAGATGCATTTTTTGTATTACACCATACAATTTGATGAACTTGCTGCGTTCCTTTAAATGGCAGTAATGTATTGGGCAATAGCATGTCTTTTTCAAAGATCTTATATTCGGAGATAGTACCTATTACGATGTTTTTCACGTTTTGTTTTAATAATCGTGAAAAACTTTCGAAGTCCGGTACGTCAGCGCCATGATTCACACACGCTTCAGCAGTTCGCTTTAGAACAGCTCCAACTCCATCTGGAGCTCCCTTACCATGGCCTGATTCAGAGTTATTCCAAGTGACACATTTAAGCTGAGGATTAGTCCATCTGAGAGCCGTTATAATAAAATATATTTTGTAGTTTCGATATTGACTGCTTGCAGAATCGGAAATAACGTGGAAAATTTTTGCTTGTGGAGCATGACTTTTTAAGTAATCTATAATTGGTTCCAAATGAGCCCATATAGCTGCTGTGTCATGTCTCAGATTTGGACTAAGAGTAGCGAAACATTGTGACTTTTTCAGCCTATTAACATCAAAAAAATAAAGCACGCTAGTATGGATTGTTATTTGAGGCTTACTGGCACTAAAATGCGCAAATTGAATTTCTTTAGAGTACGCGCACTTATAATTTTCCGAATAATCGACATGAATAACAGCTTCGTCGTGTTTCATTTGGTCTTTTATATTTTTTATCGCCTCTTGTTTACTAACCATTTTCCCACAGTGTTTCATATACTTGTCTATTATTTCTTCGTAGTGCCTGATGGCTTCTTTTGGTTTCGTTACTACTTTCTCTTTTTTAACCAACCTTAAAGTTTTTTCACATCCATTTTGTACAATACATTCAGTCTTAGAGTTCCACTGCCAATAGCCGAAATCAATAGCATTGTCAAATATCAAATATTGAATAGTTTTGTTTTTGCAGCTTACACAATCACGGAATAGGCATTCGGCATTATATACATTGCAGCAAATACTTTTAAGAAGATTTGTTGGGTCTTTGGGCTCAATTATTTTATATTTGTGAAGTGCAGATACTAAAAGGCGAAAATTTTCGTGAATGACACAGAGACAGGTCTCTCGTGGTTTTTTAGAAGCTGGCAAAATCCAGAACGGTCTAAATCGACAATATGTAGCGAAACTTAAAGTGTATGTATGAGACGAGTTAAATTTTTTATGAAGATTACCGAGAGAATCATTTAGATAGCGTTCAATCAATCAATCAATCAATCAATCAAGTTTATTCGCTTAATATGGGTTTACAAGGATGTTATACAGGTACGGTTTCACCATATTCAGCTTATGTTAGCATGCAAATTATAATATAGTGTCATAATATTTAAACAATTAGATCATATCTTTAAAAAAATATAAAATATACATTGATAGTCAATCCATTACAAATAGTCGTCATGATGTTGCAATAAAAGGTCAAATTCAGTAAGAGTAAAATTATTTAGATTAAATTAAGAATTAAGCTGGGTAGATTACAATATTATTTCAACGACAATTAAATTTTGGATTACTATTAATTCATTATTAAACAATGATTGCGTTACATTTTGTCTTCGAAGTACTCCTCAACTGAATAATAAGCCTTATCTATAAGTAAAGATTGAAGTTTCTTTTTAAATAGATTTACATTACTTGAACTGCGTATAATTAAGGGTAGTTTATTATATATTTTAGGGCCCATGCAAACAAAGGTTTTGGAAAGGAGTGCGGTTTTCCCTGGTGGAACGCATAGTTTATTTGCGTGACGCGCTCTTGTGCGATACTCAAACAGTTCAAGATTGCCATTGATAAATAGTGCTGTCTCATAGATGTAGATGCTGGGCAGTGTCAATATTTTTAGACGTTTGAAATGAGGCTCACATGAGTCCGTTTGGGTTAAGTTACATATAGCTCTTACGCATCTTTTTTGCGCCCTGAACGCACTTTCCAGATCAGTGGAATTGCCCCAAAAAATAACACCGTATCGAAGAGTAGACGATACATAACCATGGTAAGCAATTATTGAGGTTGTAATATCAACGATTTTACTGAGATTACCTAAAGCGAAAGAATAACTGTTTAATTTATTACATACGTGTTCTATTTGTTTCTTCCATGTCATTTTGTTATCTATGTATAATCCTAAAAACTTTGTTGACTCTACTACTTCTATTATGTGGTCATCACAATTAATGTTTAAATCCTCTACTGTTGGTCTTTGTCTGAAATTAATGGCTTTTGTTTTACTAATATAAATTTTTAAATTATTACTTATTAACAAATTAATTGCATTTTTTAGAGTCAAATTTATATTTTTAAGAATGTCAGTTTTGCCATGCGAGTCAAAAAGAATGCTACTGTCATCAGCAAATAGAGTCATGGGATTATCGGTTACAGTTGGTATGTCATTAATATATACTAGGAAAAGCAATGGCACCAGCACACTACCTTGCGGTACGCCATATTTGACTTTCCTCAGGTTAGATTTATATACTGTCATAGTTTTCGTTTTTGGGCAGGGGTATGATATGAGGCGTTTTTGTACCTTTACACCTTCTTTCCTTACATATTCCTTTTTTCCAGCTGCGCAGCTACTATTTTCATCATTTGAAAGGAAGGTTTTCAAATCGTTCTTCTTCTGCAAAACTGGCGCGTTTTTAGATAGTCCATTTCTTCTTCTAAATACACTCTTGAACCTTCCCTTTAATTTGGTAGCTTGAAGAGACGTCTCCAGATGAGGCTTGAGACTATTTGAAATCATTTGTTTCATCTTATACGATTTGATCTTCTTATAAGAACGTAATACATCTTCAGCAAATGAATTATCACCACAAGTACTAGGTCGATAGAGAAGACGATCTCTAGGAAGTTGGACGACTGAGTTTTCCAACTGAATATTGTCTCCAAGCCTGGCGTTCTCGAATGCTATTGATGCATTTTGTTTTTCTTGAAGCGGTTGTAATCTTGAAATCTTTTTTCGATAGGCATCATTTAATTTATTAACTGATTGTAATTTAAGTCGTAAGGACGCTATTTCCTTGTCTTTTTTATAGCGCAACTTTCTAACTAAGCGTTGGGCATTAGGTGATACGATCCCAGAACTTACTGAAGACCCCTGTGAAGTTGCAGGACTAACTTCTCTTGACCTAGTAATTCTTCTGCACTCCGAATTACCCTATGCCCCTCTTCCTGATTCTTCTCTATGGCAACCAGCCACGTTATTAATATTATCTATATTGATATTTTCAATATCGCTGGAAGGTGGACTGTTGCATTCAATAAAGCGTTGTATTTTTGCTTTTTGTTCCTTTTTGCGTTGATAGGATTTTTTTGCATCTTCTCTCCACTTCCTTCTGACCATTTTCTGATCTCTTGGTGTCAAACTATTTATAGACACTACTTTTCCGTCCCTTTTTCGTTTTTCGTACTTTGCCTTATTTTTTTCTTTATATTTTGCATAAAACTCTGGATTATTTTTGATTTTTTCATATCTTTTTTTTTCAAGATCTCTTTTCCGAGCTAAGATGTCTTCTTTTTTCTTAGTTTTTGGCATTTCACCTTTGAAAAATAAACAAATAGGTTAGAATAAAACCCTTAATGCACCAAGAATAAGCATTTTGTGACAAAACAATAAAAATGCCCTAATTAAAAACTTTATCGGATTGACATAACTTTTTTTATCATCATAGTAAATATTTAGGTAAATACGCTTAATATTCACACCAAATCGTAACTTGATTTTTCGAGTAAGACAGATTTATTAAACAATAACAGGCAAAGTCTCTTTAACCTGGTAATAGTCTCAATAACCTGTGATTTCCAAACAGGTTAAAGAGACACAGGTTAATGAAAAAAATATAGTTCATATTCATATTCATTTATTGCATTTCATGTTGTTTACAGGTTGTTACATTATGATAGTTTAGTTTTTGATGTGATAACAACAAAACGGTGACGTTTTTGGAGTTTATACTTATACAATAATGAATAGGCAGTAAATTACATAATCTAACGTTTATACTCGCAAAGTAGTTAAACCGCTAATAAAAATATTAAAGTCAGATTATAGATAACATACCTGTTACAAACTCAGATTGAAGAGATTCGACGTTATTTCAAAAAAAATGGCGCAAATTTCTACACTTCTTTCCTTGGCAGCGGTTAGTCCGATACTGCTTGGCCATTTTGCGCGGGGGTGGGATGTTGAGTAAGTAATAGTGTTTGTATGATGCGCGTTTGTGTGCAAGCACAGGTTATGGAGAAAATCACTCCGGACACGGTTTGAACATGAATAACTCGCAAATTATGTTCATTATTAATGTACTGTGTAAAAAAAAAAAAAAATTTTAATAGACAGACTAGTATTTTAATAATTTTGGACCCATATTTTAAATATTTTTTTTTTATGTTTATTCAAAGTGTGACTCTTGGAGTTTGGACATGGCAGGTTAGTGAGAAACAGTTGTTACAATTTTATTTTATTGTAAGAATGTCACTTCTTTGTCTTTAATATTACTCAGCGTCTGTGTGAAAAACCTCTTTAAGTACAATATTGTGTAGAATTTAATAAAAAGCTTTTTAGAAATCACACATTTCCACTAAAAACTGCCTGACAGGTTACAGAGCCACTTTTTTGAGAACAACCCATTTGTAATTTGATAATTTAGACAATTCTTGATTTAGTACTTTTTTTTTGACATTAGTATTTAATTATTGTGTTAAATTAGAATCATTGTTTAATTAGAACTATTGTGTATTTGTTATAAAATCTGTAAAATACAATATTTCAGGCAAATAAATGAATCTATCTATCTATCTAAATTCTGAACTACAGCTCACCTATATGGCTGCATAAGATCACATAAGTGCCTATGTTAAGCTCCTGAACTACTAGTCACCTTCATAGCTCTATAATATCACATATCTGCCTACGTTTAATTCTAAACTACAGCTCACTTGCATTGCTGTATAAGATCAAATAAGTACCAACGTTAGAACAGAACTACATATACAGCTCACTCATGGCTACGCAAAATCACATAAGTGTCTACGTTAAGCTTTGAACACTACATGGCTGCATAAGATCACATTAGATGCCTACGTGAAACTCTGAACTATAGCTCACCTACGTAGCTCACCTGCTATAAGCTTTACGCATATATCTCCATAAAGTTTCACCTACATGGTTAAACTGGAGTGTAAGCCGCATAGGGGTCTACACTGTACTCGTACATCTCTGAACAGCTCACCTACATGGCTGAACCCAAGTGCACGCCGCATAGGGGTCTACACTGTACTCGTACATCTCTGAACAGCTCACCTACATGGCTGCATACCCAAGCAGCACGCAAGCGTTTTCAACATCAATATACCAGCCTATTTAGAACTTAGAGTTCTTTTAGAGTGATAATAATGATCATAACAGTTATGTCAAATGTGTAGATTTAGTACAACCTTCGGAACCTGATGATGACGTTTTTTCATGCAGCAGCGCGAGTAGTTCAAATGATGATGACGACGAATTTTCGAAAAATCTACGGTTTCGTCAGCAAATAAAGAAATGAGCTACAGAAAGAAATATATCTCAAGTAGCTCTAAACGATTTAGCTACAATTGTAAATTGTAGATTTCCGGGAATGTTACCATGCGATGCTAGAACAATTTTAGGTACTGTCAAACAAATACGTATCTAAACGATTGAGCAAAGTGATAATGGCCTCACTAAATCTCTTAAGAACGCATTGGAGAAATGGACTGATGTCCCAACGAAAGTTACTTTAAATTTCAATTTCGACGGTCTCCCAATATTTAAAAGCTCAAATAATGAGTTTTGACCAATCCTGTGTAATATATTTGAAAGACCTGATACCTGACGGGGTCCGTAAGGGCCAATGCCTGCCAAGGTTGCGAGTTTGTCCGAAAGGGATATCGCTGCCCCGGCACACAGGCAACGGAAGGAACACGGGTGGGTTTTAGTAAAAGTCTGACACACCCTCCCGCTCCGCCCAAAGCGGGAGAAGTTATTTGATAATTTCCCAAACTCAAAAAAAAAAAAAATATATGTTCTTTTTGGGCACGTCACAATTGTTGCGATAAGTCCCTTCTTTGAGGAGTGGCTAGAGAGGCGCCACGGCGTCCTCACCTTCCGCCTGACGCAGGTCCTCACCGGACATGGTTGTTTCGGGAGGTTCTTGTTCCGCATAAAGCGGGAGGAAACGCCCGGGTGTCACCACTGTGTGGATCGCCCGGGGGACACGCTGGAGCATACGGTGGAGGTCCGCCCGGCTTGGGCGGAGCACCGCCGTGTCTTCACGGAGGCGATCGGCGGCGGCGATATCTCGCGTCCGGCCCTGGTTCAAGCCATGGGACGGAGCGAGAGTGCATGGGAGGCCGTCACTTCCTTTTGCGAAGCAGTAATGCTCACGAAGGGGGAGGCGGAGCGCGCGAGGGAGAGGCAAGATGCGCGCTTTCGCGCCCCTAGTCGCCGCAGGAGACGCCCCGGGCGTCGGGAGTCGCAAGCCGACTTCCGACCACCGTAAGCGCGGGCTTGCGGATGGTGAGCAATGGGTAGCTCGCCGCGGACGGCGAGGACCAGGCCCGGGTCGGCGGCGCGTTGTGTTCCACGCGCGCCTCAAAGAGATGTCAGCACCAACTGACGGGGTCCGAAAGGGCCAATGCCTGCCGGGGTTGCGAGTTTGTCCGAAAGGGTTATCGCTGCCCCGGCACACAGGCAACGGAAGGAACACGGGTGGGTTTTAGTAAAAGTCTGACACGCTCTCCCGCTCCGCCAGAGCGGGAGAAGTTATTTGATAATTGCCAACCTCATAAAAAAAAAAACGGGACGGTGGTACGGCGTCTCACCGTACCGTACCGACACGCGCCCGACACGCATCCGCCTTGTATGTGTATTGAGTTTACAGTTATATTAAGAACAATAATTAATACAAATAAGAAGTGCATTATTTACCACCAGTTAGCGTCGATGGTAAAAACGATAACACTGAGATAGCCAACTGTTTTAAAGACCATTTTAAAGTGAGTTCACCTCTTAAGTCTGCGCCGAGGGTGCGCGATGCTGACATATGTCGATCAGGATCACCCCTTTGGTTTTCATGTAAAGAACTCAAATCTGTGATTAAATGCATGAAGAGAGGTAAATCCCCTGGTCATGATGGGCTTAGCATCGAGCACCTTCAAAATGCTGGTATACATCTGCCGAGAGTGTTGACTATGTTATTCAATTTGTGTTTGGGACATTCTTACTTACCTCGGGAGTTACTGGATACAATTGTTGTACCTATTGTGAAGAATCGGACAGGGGACATAGCAGACAAAGGGAACTACAGGCCTATTTCACTGGCAACCGTGATAGCCAAAGTGTTTGACAGTGTGCTCGACTCACGCCTCGGTAGGTACACCCAGTTACATGACACACAGTTTGGTTTTCGAGCTGGGCTATCTACTGAAAGTGCTATACTTGCGCTGAAGCATACTGTCAAATATTATACTGACAGGAAAACACCTGTGTATGCTTGTTTCCTGGACCTTTCTAAGGCCTTCGACCTGGTTTCTTATAATGTCTTATGGGAGAAGCTTCTGGAGGCGGGCGTTCCTACTGCATTAGTGTCCACTTTATCTTTTTGGTATGACAAGCAGAGGAACTTCGTCAAATGGTCTAATGCGTTGTCTCACCCGTATAAACTGGAGTGCGGCGTTAGGCAGGGAGGTCTAACTTCACCGAGGCTTTTTAATATTTATATAAATAAGCTGCTTGTTGAGCTCAGCAGCACTCATGTGGGATGCCATATAGATGGAGTATGTTTAAATAACTTAAGTTATGCAGACGACATGGTGCTGCTGAGCCCGACTATCAGTGGAATTAGAAAGTTACTCTCCATTTGTGAAGGATATGCCAAACACCACGGGCTTAAATATAATCCTGCAAAAAGTGAACTGTTAGTGTTTCGGGGTAGGAATAAAAAACCAAATTTTGACCCTCCTGTAAAGCTAAATGGATCACTTTTGCAGAGAGTTGCCCACTTTAAATATTTAGGCCACATTGTTACTGAAGAATTAAAAGACGACTTAGATATGGAAAGAGAGCGCAGGGCACTGGCTGTGAGGGGAAATATGATATGCAGAAAGTTTCATGGTTGTTCAGTTCCCGTTAAACTAACTCTTTTTAAGGCCTACTGCCAAACATTTTACACCAGCAGCCTTTGGGATAACCATACCCTAAAAGCAGACACTGCCCTGCGCATTCAATACAACAATGCCTTCAGGGCGCTGTTGAGGCTTCCACCTTACTGTAGTGCGTCAGGTATGTTCGCTGATGCGCACACTGACGACTACTATGCGATAATGCGGAAGAAAGTTGCTTCAGTAATATCCCGAGTGAGGGGAAGCAGCAACAGCATTCTGAGGGTGTTTGCAGAGAGGCTGGATGGGCCTACATTGGGGAGGTTTACCAAGCTACATGTTGGCAACAAAGCTTGTTAAACCTTCCTGTGATTGTGATTATTATTTTTATGTTCCTGCATGTTACTAATATAGTTTTTTTAGGTAAGATGTAATACTAACACCCTATGGGCCTTGATGCTTGATAATAATTTTTTTTTTTTTTTTTTTTTTTTTTTTTTTTTTATTTATTAATATATTTATGACGTAACATAAACATTCGTCTAAAATTACACGCACCGCCGCCGTATGTAAGTAAAGAAAGAAAGAAAGAAAGAAAAATATTTTATTTGGGACACGCACAGGAAATACAAACAGTAAGTAATAATAAAAAATAAAAATATAAAATTAAAATACAAACAGAAAAGTAAAGACCTGTGCGAGGCCAAAAAGGCCACTATCTCAGCATAATGCGGCGATATTTAAAAATAAATACCGCAGCGCTGGTATTCTGATAGGGCCCACTGTGATGTCACGGACCTTATTAATCTGTGTCACGGACACACCTACGGACATAGATAAATCCCATTAAGGGATAGACCAAATAATAAGGCATTAAAAATAATAAGAAATAAAATAGTACATTTAAAAACTGAAACTAAGTAATAAATCAATTAATCTATACACGCCCGACGTTCCAACATCACTTGTCCATAGTATAGACTATTTATTATCTATGGTGACAAGCAAAGGGACGCGGGCGCACTGCAAGTACTCTGTGGCTGCGAATCTGCGATGCATTCAACAGTATAAAAATGTTCTGTGATATATTTTATTTAACAAGAAATATCTATTGGAGATTGATAGAAAATATAATTTAGTGTGGTTCAAAGAATATAATACGCTATAACGAAAGGTATTAATAGAAATAAAACGGAGGGTGAATAATTTACGGCAAGAAAGCGGTGCAAATGAATAGTGTATACTGTATAGTGTCGTTGTGTAGTGTTGTGACTGACTGATGTGTAGTGTAAATCGGAAGAAAGAGATTCAGTCACCGAGAAAAACAAAGCGATTGAAGCAAGCTCACACTGCTAAGAATACTTAACACTTCGCTAAGGCCACTAATATCAACTGCGTGCAGTCCCCGGGTGAGTTCAGAAACTGGTTTCCTTTTGTACGCGTAACAAATGTTGCTTATAGTTAGTACTAAAAGTTCCAACTGTTTTAATAGCACGAAAAGGAGGTGGCAAGTCGTTCCAGCAACGAGAGGCAGCGAATTTAAAGCTTCCACGGAATGCCGCAGTTTTGTGTGTTGAAGCCAACAGAAGGTAAGAAGACGCTCTTGTTTTAATTTTATTTATGTCACGTGACCAGGTCAATTTCCTATAAAGATATTCTGGTTTTTTTGTGAGAATAGTGCCAAAGAGTAGGGTAACCTGATGAAGCTTTCTGCGATCTCACATTCTCATCAAATTACCCTTAATTAAAAATGGAGTTATGTGAGATCGGGGAGGAACATTGAAACAAAATCTCGCACAAGCATTCTGTACTCGCTGGATCAGCTTTTCACTTCTTCCGAGAATGCACGCACCATACACAGTGTCAGCGTAGTTCAGCTTGGATAAAACAAGTGACTCACACAGCATGACACGCATATCCACACTTATGTAGGGCCGTACACGGTGCAAAAGCTTTAACCGGTAAAAACAGTTGCGCACAGCCTCCATGACGAGTGTCTCAAAATGCAAGTGTTCGTCAAACACCACCCCAAGATTACGGGCTTCTTGCACCCTATCAATAGAACACCCGTCAATCTTCAAGTCCAGATTATAGCCTGCCATTTTATTCAGAAAATCTCTAGATCCCATGACAATGTACTTAGACTTAATTGGGTTCAGGACCAGAGAGTTTCTCACTGACCAGGCTGAAATCCTATCTAAATCCTCATTCATTCTTTTTACAGCTTCAGCAGACTGCTGAGGGCGGAATGAGAGATCCATCTGTAGATCGTCAGCATATAGGTGGAATTTGGTGTTGTTCAGACAGTTGATGATGTCGGCGCTGTACGGAATGAAGAGAAGTGGGCCTAGGATCGATCCCTGTGGTACGCCGCGGTTCACCTGCTTGGGGCTGGAGGACAAAACATCTCCAAAACCATCACTTGTTACTTGGACAAACTGAGAACGGTGACTCAGGTAACTCTGAAACCATTGGACTGTTTCCGGTTGACATCCGTAGTAAGACAGCTTGGAGAGGAGAAGGGAGGTATTGATTGAGTCAAAGGCACGTGAAAAATCCAGCAGCACAAGCATGGTACCCATACCCTGTTCTCTGGCTTCCAGGATATTGCCAACGACATCAAGAAGAGCTGTGGCTGTGCTGTGCCCCTTACGAAATCCTGATTGGGCCAGTGGCAAAATACCGTGCTGCTCCAGATATGCCCGTAGCTGGTTAGACACAACTTTATCCAGAATCTTGGAGAGACAAGATAAAGTGCTAATTGGGCGAAGATCTTTCAAACTGGCGGGATTAGATACCTTGGGGATGGGCCTAACTATAGCCAATTTCCATAGATCCGGAAAAGAGGACGAGCCTATGGATCGGTTGATGATGGCTGTTATAGCTGCAAGGGTACGAGGAAGAGTCATCATCAGCATCTCCAGGGAGACATGGTCAGAACCCTGAGCATTGGACTTAAGACCATGTACAAGCCTCAGCACCATCTCCTCCTGGACTGGTTCAAGCTGGAAATGAGTATTACCGAATCTGTGATGTTCAAAGTAAGTCAAATCAGCATTACTGACCCTACCACTGCCAGGCACATCCAAAAAGTGGTCATTTATTTTTTCAGGGTTGTTACAAAAATGTGGTAGACTTTGTTCTGGTTTTTTTGAAATTGCTACGGATGATTTTATATGGTTCCATAACCTCTTTGGCTGTTTAATATTTTTATTTATATATGTTTTGAAATATGCACACTTTTCACTAACAAAAGCGGCCCTAACCAGGTATTTAAGCTCTTTGTATGAGTTTATATGTTGTTCAGATTTAGTGGCTTTAGACTTGGTATGGCATTTGTCACGCAACTTCATCATTTCCTTGACAGTATATGTTATCCAAGGATAAACCTTTTCTTTGATTAAAACTTTTTTAAGGGGTGCATGTAAGTCGAAGAGATTCAAAGTATACTCATTAAAAGTTGCTACCATAGAGTTCACATCCTCCATACCCTCAATATAATTCCAGTCTATCCTATGCAAATCATCATTAAATTTGTCCAGCAGTATATCCTTAAGTGGCCTATAGATGATACAGTGTGGAGCAGGTTTCTCTAATTTAAAATTGAGTTCAACAGATATAACTGCATGTTGGCCAAGCTCAGGTATATGTAATACAGAGACCCCACACACACGGGCATCAGTGCACACAACATCAATTAATGTCTCACTATGGTCTGTAAAATGGGTAGGCTCAGCAACAATTTGATTCAACTTGGAGCAAAGTAAAAAGTTGTTAAGTAATTTTGTTTTGTTTTCCAGCTGGTTTAACATGTTAATGTTGAAGTCACCAAGCAAGATGACCTTATCCGCGCCAGCAAATGATGAAAGAGAGTCGGTAATCGCATCCAGGAAGACATTCACATCAAGCCACGGCGGCCTGTATGCAGTACCGATGATAACTGAATGCGAGTTAACGTTAAGCTTGAGCCACATTTGCTCGACCTGCGGCGCCGGCGGGTGCGGCACGGCGCGCACGCGCACCCCGCGGCGCAGGTAGAAGCCCACGCCGCCCCCGCGCCCGCCGCGCACGCTGTGCGGGCGCGGCACGTGCCGCAGCCGGTAGCCCGGCACTGTCGGTGCGCGACCCTCCTCTCCCTGTCTGAGCCATGTCTCATTTATCGCCATGATGTCTACCGAGAGGTTCTCCATAGCAACAACGAACTCCTCATGACACGAACCAAGTGACCCCGCATTAAACAGTCCAACTTTAAGATTTTTTGTCTTATTCATTTATGTAAATAGTGTAGTATATAGTAATAATATGTTGATTGCAGATAATATGAGAAGTGTCATGCAGTATAGAGTTCAGTACAATAATATGAGGTGTAAATATTCTTAAAGACATAGTATTAAGTTTCATTCGTAATAATATAAATTGAAGTATAATAAAAAATTGGGTTATATGCATAGCCAGCCAAATATATAAAATCCGTAAAAACAAATATAGCTTCGTAAATAAAGTAGACGTGAAGATAGAAACCTGAAGAATGGAGTAAAAGAAATGCACATAGATAATCATTGATTGAGCAGTTGGGCCACCACCAGAAGTAACCAAAGTATACCGAGACATGAAAATAACTGGCCTCGCACAAGACAAACTAAAAAAAATAAAAAGTAACAAAACAGATATAAAAAGGTAAAGTTTTACAATATCATTGACTAAGTCATGGTGCCTGGCAGGAGCCACACTATTAAGCCTCCCTTTCAGTCGACACCTCACTACCAAAAACACGCGCAAAGTCCTCCTCTGAGCGGATGCAGTGGGTAGGCTTGCCCTCACCATGCTTAGCCAGAATGCGGCCGAATTTCGTCCAAGTGTACCTCCATCCGAGGCGGCTGCCAGCCTCACGTACCCGGTAAAACAAATGTTTATTTGTTTTAGACAGTCACTCTACTTCACGCTAGAGGTTGTGTAGCAAGCTCACGAGCGCCAAGCGGTCCTCGCCGAATCTCTTGATGTTTTTTAATGGATATTTCGGGTTCGATTCGTGGAATTGATAATATTCAGGAATTATGGTTAATAAAATATGTCATATCGAAACAAGCTTTTATGACCATAAATAAATTGTGTATACTTAATAAGATTATTATATTGATAGTTAAAATTTTAAAAGATAATTTAATTTCTTCTTTTTAGAGCATTTAAATAAAAGCTTTAAAAAAAAGGTTTTTTTGCTTTAAATTAATTTTTTACTTTTTAGTTATTAACCTGCATTTTAATTCTCAGCGAACCCTTTCATTTAATATCTATACAATAGGAAAGCATAAAAAACTTCAAAAGTCCGCCATATTGGATTAAGAGTGATGTCAGAATATTTTTCTAATTATTCTTGGCAAGCCCTTTCATTTGATACCCATATTGCAGAAATGCATAAAAAATAACTATTCCGCCATCTTGGATGTTCCGCCATATTGGATTTAGAATAACGTCACATTATTTTTCGAGTTACTCTGAACAAGCCCTTTCATTTGATACCCATATTGTCGAAATGCATTAAAAATAACTACCGTATTCCGCCATCTTGGATGTTCCGCCATATTGGATTTAGAATGACGTCACATAGCTTATCGTGTATTATTATCCAAATTAAACGTGTATACAAAATTTCAGCTCAATCGGTTGAAGATATCTGGTTCAAAATTGAGTAGCAAGAGAGCTGGTGGAAACCAGAACAAACATACATACATACATTGCAAGTTAAATAAAAGCTTTTAAACAGCGCATCAAAAGTAAAAGTTGTAATTATTCAATATATTGTAACCTAAACAAAGAACAATTTAGGACATATTTTTGAATTGATAAATAATTATTGAAGCATTTCAAGTGTGAGTGTTCTAGGTCTCACACTATGTGCACTGAATTGGAGGGCACTATTACGTTGTTCACTGAATAAAACTCTCGGTGACTTGACGAATATCATTTACTTGTTCAATATAAGATCTGGATACAAACTGAATACTGAATTATTATTGAATAAACATAAATGCCCTATACTTATACTAAATTGCAGAGGCGCAAGTAGCGGCGGTAGTGTTCGTTATTAAAATAAATTAACAAAAAAAAATACTAAAATTTAATCGGTGTTCGCACGCAATTCTAGGTCCACCAATCAGAGAGAAGCAGAGGCGTCTCGGAAGTTGAACAGGTTTCGACATGTTCGAACCTGCTCTGGACTTGACCTAGAGTCGCGTACGATCATGACTAAGTTCTTAATACCTAATATTATCAAACTTATAACTATGGGAACAAACTTATATGTGAATATAATTATTTACAACATTGATCTATGTGATTTACGTTACATAATCAAACCTACTATTGTTTGAGTGGGCGTCCTGCACATTCCTCCCGCCGTGCGTTGTCCGCCGCTGACGTCGCAGTCGTAGAAGCCGGTGCAGGGTCGCCGTGGTCTATTGATAGTACCACTATCTTTTTCACTGGACGTAGCAGGATACCTCCTTTCGTAGACACGTCCACTGTGCGGACAACTCCATCTGGGCCAGGGAATGTAGCGCAGATGCGTCCTCTGATCCACATGTTTCTTGGAAGATTACCATCTACGATGAACACTAGATCGCCTACCCTGGGGATCACGCCTCTAGTGTGTGGTTCTCTACGGTTCCGTAGTTCTGGGAGATATTCTTTCAGCCATCTGGCCCAGAATATATCGGCAAGCCTCTGAGCTGCACGCCAACTGGCTGTCGTTGAATTCTCCTGGTGCGATGCGACCTGGACCGCCCAAAATGAAATGATTGGGTGTCAATGCTTCAGGATCGTCGTGGTTCACGGACACGTGCGTAAGTGGTCGGCTGTTTACAGTGTGTTCGGCCTCGATGAGTAGTGTGTGAAGCACCTCTTCGCTCGGGAATCGCTCGCTCAACGTAGCAGCTAGTGCTGTCTTCACCGACCTCACCATGCGCTCCCAGGCGCCTCCCATGAATGGTGCTCCGGGTGGGATGAAACGCCAGTCAATCATCTTCTTCGAAGCTTCTTGTGCCGTGGCCACAAAGATGGCTGCTCGTAGCTCCTTTTCAGCACCGTGAAAGTTCGTTCCGTTATCGGACCATAGCTGTATTGGACATCGTCGGCGCGCTATCATGCGTCGTAGTGCCATGATTGCTGAATCTGTGTTGAGCGATGCCACAAGTTCAAGGTGAATGGCTCGCGTCGTCAGGCACGTGAATAATGCGCCGTACCTCTTTTGATGACTTCGTACCACTGTAATGGTCAACGGCCCGAAGTAGTCCAACCCGGCTTAGGTAAATGGTCTCTGGTGGTGTGCTAGGCGACAGGAAGGGAGATTCCCTGTCATCGGCTGAGGTGGAGAGGCTGCCTTTATACGACATCGCAGACATTTGCTTATGATGTTCTTGACGGTCGGTCGTAGACGGAGCACCCAATGTTGCTGGCGACACTCGTTGACTATGGTCTCGGTGCCCGCATGTTGTAATTTGCGGTGGACATGTTCGATCCATAATCGTGTCGAAATATGATCTCCATCTAGTATCATCGGTTTCTTCAGGCGTTCGGTGATGTCTGTCATAGCGGTTATTCTGCTCTTCGGGCGAATCTCTCCCTCTGTGCATCCTATGCACAGTGCGTGCAGACGACTGTTTCGTGATATGGGCTTCTTGTTTTTCAGAGCCTCTATCTCTTCCTGGAAGGATTGTTCTTGTAAAGCTCGTAGGATCAGACTTTCGGCGTGGCGTTGGAGTTCAGTGGTGAGAGGCAGGTGATTGTTTGTGATCTCTCGCCTCTCTCTTGGTTTGACTGACACTGTCTGCTTGCTTTTCTTCCAATCAGGGTCGTTGCTGCTGTTCTTTTTAGTTCTATTGTAGTTGATATTCTGCCCTGATTGGCGGCAGAGATGCAGAAACTGTAGAACTCGTGCTGTGGCTCGTAGGTATCTCCAACGTGAGAATCTATTGGTGTTTGGTATAGCTTCACTGATCTGTACGCTTTTGTCTCTGATGCTACAGGTTTTCTCTTCTCCTGTGATTATGAGAGGATTTTTCTCGTCAGCTGGCCACGTTTCCGGAGGTCCGCGCAGGAATTCTGGACCGTTGAACCAGCGATGATCTTGATCATAGTGTTCTGGCACGTCTCTTGTAGCGTCGTCTGCTGGGTTCAGTTTGGTCGGAACCCAGCGCTATTCATTGGTGGAGCTGTGTTCTTCAATTGCTGTAATGCGGTGGGCGACATATGGTTTATATGATCTGGCCCCAGTTCTGATCCATGACAGTGTAGTTCTGATGTCGGTCCAGAACGTGTTTGACTCCGGTGTTCGTTCATGTTCTTCCTTAACCGCTGTCGCCATACGTGCGCCAAGTACTGCTGCCTGCAGTTCTAATCGCGGAATTGACATTAGTTTCAATCTTGTCACCTTGGCTTTGGCTGTGATCAAGCAGACGTAGACTCTTCCGTCTCTGGTGACTGTTCGCCAGTATAATGTTGCTGCGTATGCAGATTCGCTTGCGTCGGTAAATACATGTATTTGTAGTGATTCCGTAGCGCTGAAGCCTGGATAGGTTCGTGGAATGGAGATATGTTCTAGTGGTCTGAGATGAGCAAGCCATTTCCTTCAGCTTGCGGCTAGGTCGCTATCTAGGGCTTCGTCCCATGCTGTTCCACGACGCCAAACTTCCTGTAATATTTGCTTGGCTCTGATGGTCACCGGCGATACAAGTCCCAATGGGTCAAATAGAGACATAACTATTCGAAGAGCTTCTCTTTTAGTAGGCGCGTCGTTCTGTAGGATGTTCTGAGGTATGCGTATTAGATTCATATTGAAGGTGAGCGAGTCTTCTGTTGGCCTCCATATCAGACCGAGAACTCGTTCTGTCTGGACGTTGTCTTCCAGCTTGATTGTCGTTTCGGTCTTAGTCAGCTCCCCTAGTGCTTCAAGAAGGGGGATGGAGTTTGATGACCATTTCTTGAGTTCGAAGTGCGCTTCTCTGTGAATGTTACGCACTTGTGAGACTCTTACAGCTTCTTCTCATGTGTCGAAGCTGTTCAAATAATCATCCATATAATGCTTTCTTTTGATAGCTTCGACTGCTTCTGGGTATTCATGTTGAAATCTTTCGGCGTTCGTGTTCTTCATATATATGGCTATAGCTGGCGAGCAGGAAGCTCCGAAGATAAGTGACTTTATACGGTATTGTTCAGGTGGCTGGTTGTCTCTTCGGTCTCCTCGCCACAAGTAACGGAGAGTGTCCCGATCTTCGGCTCGAAGTTCTATTTGTAAGAACATTTCAGTGATGTCTGCGGTCACGGCGATCGAGTGTTGACGGAAGCGCATGATCAGTCTGGTAATGACTGTAGAAGATCTGGACCGGTGAGTATTTGGTCGTTTAGAGAGACCCCTCGGGTCTTAGCTGCAGCGTCACAGACAATCCTCAATTTGTCCGGTTTCATCGAGTTGTAAACTGCGAAGTGAGGCAAGTACCAGGTTCTATGTTTTGAAGTGGTCGTCGGAGCTGATTCAGCGTATCCATTTGATACTAGTGCTTCCATTTGTTCAGAGTACCTCTTCTTTAGTTCTGGATCTTTATCAATTTTCTTTTCCACTCTGATGAGTCTGTTCAAAGCGCTGTCGTAGTTGTCTGGCATTTTTATATTTTAATCTCGCCATAATAGAGCGGTTTGACCGGCCTTCCGTAATTCTCTTCATGTGCTGCTGCAGGATTCGAAGTGCCTTTTCATCAGGATCATTGATGGGTTTCTTTAGATTGACTTGGATATTGTCTATTGTGATGTATTCTTTCACCAGTTCATGAAGGTCGTCGTCTGTGTTAGCATGTCTGACGAAGTTCACTCTGTGGCCTAGTGCTCGTGTGTGGCTGCCGCGCAGGACCCAACCGAGTGGCGTTAGTGATGCCACTGGTTGTTTCTTCTTTCCCGTTTTGATTTCTATTGTAATGAGGAGATCCCAGTTGTCTTGGCCGATCAGGAGTCTGGGTCTCGCATCTTCAGTTACTATGTCTTTGGCTATGTCTCGAAGATGTTCACAGTCCCTGATTGCATCTCCAGGTATCCTCTGTGCAGCCAACTCTAGCTGCTTGACTGTTCTCGCTTGTAACTTCCGTTCAGGTGTGTGAAGTCCTCTGATGAAGAAGTTCACTCGTCGAGATGTCATGTCAATCGTAGGTTCACTGTCGAAGGCAGCTATACGTAGTGGTTCACAGGATCCTTCTGCTCCGATTTGATTGGCTAGGCTCTCGTCGATTATGGTTACCGTAGAGCCGTCATCTAGGAGTGCGTAGGTATCTACAGCTCCCGCCGGTCCAGAAAGGTGCACAGGTATTATTTTCAGAAACGATACCTTAGGTGTCCATGCTGAATGAACCTTCTCTTGTTCTTCTTTGGAGCATTCGGGTTCTTCTTTCTTCTTGTTCACTGCACTGTTGGCGTGTAACCATCATGTGATATAAATGTACACAGTCGTTTATTTCGCATTTCTTTGGTTTACAGCTGTGTTGCTTTGTCCTGTATTTGAGGCAACGAAAACACAAGCGATGCTTCTTGGCTATATCCCATCTAGCATCAGTAGTTGCTTTCTTGAACTGTTCACATTCCATGATGCTGTGCCCCTGACCGTCACATAAACTACACTTTGGTTTGTTCGTTTCTTGCGTGGTATGTTAATTGTTGCTGGCGTCGCTGCGTGTTTTGAGAGGTTTGTGTTGTTGCAGCGATATTTTCAGGCAGTGCATACGGACTGCATATTTCAGCTTCAATCTTGATGAATCGGGTGAACTTTATAAGATCAGGTTCTGTTTTGGGCTGCATTGCTGAGAACTGGTACCACTGTCTGTTCAAGGTTGGCGTGAGCTTCTCAACGATAGCTTTCGTTACTTCTGGATTGAAGAGATAATGTCCACAGTTGAGTGCTTGCAGAGTCCCAACTATGCTTTCTACTTTGGTGGCGAATGTACAAACTTCACGCGGAGATTCAGTGACGCGCGGCAGAGTTCGTAGACGCTCTATTTCGGCCATTGCGATTGAGTCTGAGCGTCCGAAGCGTAGCTCGAGTGATTTCATAACTTCATTCGGGTCGGCGTTCACTATTAATAGACCCAGTACAGCTTCCTTGGCTAGACCTCGCAGGCTTCTTCTAAGTCTAGACATGTTCTCCACTGCAGATAGTCGGTGTGCCGTCTCACAGTAGGTGGCGCGGAACGTGCGCCAATCTTGATGAGCTCCGTTGAAGCAGGGTAGTTCGGTATTTCTTGTTGGTTGCTGGTAATGCGTGGCTTGCACAGCGTGTGTGATCGCAGCAGCAAGTTCTTTCATGTCCGCCCTTGGTTCTTGGACGGCCAATGTTGTAGGCTGTTGCTCGACGTGCGCTGATGGCATAGACTGCGGCACCCGGGACTCGGCAGCAAACCTCGGGTTGTAGCTGTGATGTGGTGCCGTAGTGTAGATCGGTTGCCACGATGTGTTCGTTGTCGAGTTCTGTGGCCAGGGTGCGACGGGTTCTGTCGGCACTGGCATTGGTTGCGGCTGAGTAGGCACGTATTTCGGTTGCCAGTACGTGGACGTGATCACTGGCTGCTGGTTCGGCTGTGGCTGCGAGGGTGCGGAGTTCTGTTGCCAGGCAGCGATTACTGGCGGCATGTTCGGGTGCGGCTGTTCAGTCGCGAAGTTCGGCTGCCAGGAGGCGGCGGTGCTCGCTGGCAGCGTGTTCTTAGGTTCGGTGTTCAGGTTTTCAGGCGGTGGGTGCATGGTGCTGACTCCCGCCGGTAAGGTCGCCGGGATGTCCCAGGACACGGCGGCGGTCACTGGAACTGCAGGTTCGGTCGGCGACTTTACTTCGGATTGATGTGGTCGGTCGGATATAGCGAGTACTTGAGTTGATTGTAGTCAAGTAGTCACTCGTTGATCATTTCCAGTTTCCGAGGCCATTGAGGATGAGTCTTCATCCGTAGATTCAGTTTCGACTTCGGCGAGGCGCGCGGTTGCTAATTCCACTAACCTTTGTGCTAGCTCCGCTTTGGCCTTAGCTATGCGACGCGCTTTAGATACTTTTTCACTCTTTTGCGACGTAGGTTTGCTGCGGCGACCACTTTCTTTATTTTCAGGTTCAGTTTCTTGTTGTGTGGCGGTGACTTTGACTGTAGATTCGGTCGCGGTGGGTGCTTCTGACGTATCAACTGTCGTTCTCGTAGCCTCCGTACTGACTGTCTCAGTCGTAGTTTCTGTAGCGGCTTCAGTCGTGGTTTCAGTCGCGGTTTCAGTCGCAGTTTCAGTCGTGGTTGACGCTTGTCGGCCTCTTCTACCTGTAGACCTCGTAACTGGCATTGTTCTTGATAAATTCTTCTACTCGTAAATAATATTCTTCAAGAAGTTCGGGAGAGTCTTCTCAATAGTGTTTTCCTCAGATCCGGCTAACGAAGGACCAGATAATGTGAGTGTTCTAGGTCTAGTACTACTACTTACTATGTGCACTACTTACTATGGGGTTACTATGTGTACTGGACTGAAGGGCACTATTACGTTGTTCACTGAATAAAACTCTCGGTGACTTGACGAATATCATTTACTTGTTCAATATAAGATCTGGATACAAACTGAATACTGAATTATTATTGAATAAACATAAATGCCCTATGCTTATACTAAATTACAGAGGTGCAAGTAGCGGCGGTAGTGTTCGTTATTAAAATAAATTAACAAATAAAATTATTAAAATTTAATCGGTGTTCGCACGCAATTCTAGGTCCACCAATCAGAGAGAAGCAGAGGCGTCTCGGAAGTTGAACACGTTTCGACATGTTCGAACCTGCTCTGGACTTGACCTAGAGTCGCGTACGATCATGACTAAGTTCTTAATACCTAATATTATCATATATATAATAGTGATAGCAGAGCGCGGTTCGCGCCCGCGCCGATGCAAATTTTGGCTTTCGACAAAGAAGTGCGCACGGGACAAAGAAAAATGGCGGAAAGTATTAAGGTAAAACAATTTGCCGGCGAAGATTTTTCTATATGGAAGTTCCGTATTAGCAGTACGTATATACTACGGGAAAATGAATGTTTAAATGCAATAGAAAGTAAAGCCTTTGCTAGCGTCCCAGAGAACAAAAAACTTGAAGCTCGTGCGCAAAGCATTATTATATGCGGCGTCGCCGACAGCCATATTGATTATATTATTATTATTATTCAAGAGGAGAATACAGCATGATGTATAAATTAGAGCAACAATTTATGAGAAAAGACACCAGAAGTAAACTATTCTTACCGCGGGAACTAAACAATATAAAAGACAAAGGAACGTCACTCGGAGACCATTTTGTTACGTTGTCAAAAATATTCGGCCAGCTAAAAGATGCAGGAAGCCCCATATCAGAGGAAGAAAAAGTTAATGTAATATTGCTATCTATGCCAGAACCGTACGAAGTTATTTTAACAACTTTAGAGTCATTACCAAACCTAACAGTAGACTTGGTTAAGGACATATTACTGGGAGAAGAAGAAAAGAGAAATAAAATGGGTCCACAAACAATGGAGCACCAGAGGAATTCTTTTTTGTGCTTTGGATGCGGCAAGCCAGGCCCAAAAAAAATTAATGCAGAGCTAGACACTACCAGGGACCAACTCGTGGACATAGACAAAATCATTCAATAGGTCTAGGACGAGGAAGTAAAGCGCCACGACGGGCAGCATTTGGAGGCAGAAGTTTGTCACAAGGAAGCGGTCGTGGAAACCCAGACAGAAGACCTAGGCAAGGACAAGCACCTAACTATCCAGGAAATAATCATCAGACATATGTATGCAGCATCAACAGAGAATGAGCATGCTCTTCTGGCTGGCAATGGATGGAACCAAGAAGGTAGTGATCAGTGTGAAATAATTTGGGGTGTGGACTCTGGGTCATCGGACCACCTAACAAATAATAAAAGTGCGTTTTATAACTACATTGAACTATGTACACCAAAAGTGATTGCTGCAGCAAAGAATAGAGTGAGTTTAGTGGCTGTTGGAGTTGGGAACATAAAGGCAAGATGTTATGTTGGTAGGAGATATATAGACTGTACTATTAAAAATGTATATTATGTACCAAAGCTGAGGAAAAACTTGTTGTCTGTTGCTAAAATTGAGAGTAATGGTTATAGGATTGAATTTTTAAATAGTAAAGTTAGAGTTTACAGATATGATCAATTGATAATAATGAAGGAAACAATGAAGGATCTTCTTTGTCATGATGATCAAGTGTTGCAACTGTGGCACAGACGTTTTGGTCACCAAAATTCAAAAAACAAAATTCAAAAGTCATTTATTCAAACTAGGCTGAGAATCAGCACTTTTCGAACGTCAACATTACATAAGACAGTCCCCCAAAACGCCCACCCTTCACCACTTCCTAGTGCATTAGCTGGGAAGAAGAAGTGGCGCAACAAACTCCCCAGCAGCACAGCTGTCTGTTCAGTTAGAAGAACAAAAAAATAAGATTCTATATAATAGTATTCAAAATAATTTAGATAATTTAAATTACGCAACACAAAACATAATTTAAATTATTAGCCATATGTTAGCTAGCACACGCCAATATACCACACAACATCATCGAGAACTATACTCAGGCAGAAATAAAAACTAAACGTAAGCAGAACTTATCTAAATAAAAGCCTCCAGGCATAAAGGGCGTGCCCGCTTACATATAGTTGTAACTGGAAGTTATAAATGATAAACTAGGACCATCGAGATAAAATAAATAAAACAAACAGTTAATTACTAATAACAATAACTAATATGATCAATTGTCGAGGTCACTAGCTAACCACATATTGCAATACAACTCATTAGAAAAAACATTGTAATGAGTAGATTATGTCAACAATAAATTGAAATAAAATTAAAAATAGCTTGACTTATAAAGTCAATTTTTTTTTTTTTTAAATACAATTATATAAACTCATATAACTTGTCAGTAGGTAATCTGGAGAAAGAACATAAACATTGTCTTGAGTTAATCACAGCGACCAACTATTCTTATCATTTAAGTAGTCGTTTATAGAATAGTATGCCTTTGAACAAAGCTTGGATTTTACTTTCGTTTTAAACGCATCAAAAGGCAAATCTAGCAAAGAAGAGGGTAGCTTGTTATAAAAGGTTATACCAAGCCCAACAAATGAGTTATGAACCTTATGAAGCCGGTGAAAGGGAGCTCGTAGTTTGTCCTTATTTCTAGTGTTAACATTGTGAAAAACACTGTTTTTAGTGTATAAGTGTATATTTTGCCTAATATATAAGATGTTGGCGAAGATGAATTGGGACGCCACCGTGAGGATACCAATATCTTTGAAAAAATCTCTCAGAGAAACTCTGGCACCTAGCTGGTAAATAGCTCGAACAGCTCGTTTTTGACCTCCACCACTTTTGACTACCTTGGGTTAAAAAACTTAACTTTGCTTCCACAGGATCAAATGGTAAGTGGCATTGATGACTTGACTAAATGTAATAATAGTTACTCTGTATGTGAACCGTGCTTACTAGGCAAAATGACAAGACAACCTTTTAACAAACAAGGACGTAGTACAACTATACCACTAGAATTAGTACACACTGACGTATGCGGACCTATAACCCCACTGACTGAGGAAGGATACAAGTACTTTCTGACATTTATAGAGGACTATACTCATTTTGTTTGGGTCTATCTACTTTCTAATAAAAGTGAAGTTTTTGATAAATTTAAGCAGTACTATTTTTATGCAACTAACCATTTCAATGTTAATATATAAAAGTTGAGATCAGATAATGGAGGTGAATATGTGTCAAAGCAATTTCAGGAATTTTGTTACAGCAAAGGAATCCAAATGCAATATACAGTGCCATACAATCCCCAGATGAACGGAGTTGCAGAAAGGATGAACCGCTCATTAAAAGATAAGGCAAAAACAGTTTTATTAGACTCGCAGCTTAGTAAAGAATTTTGGGGCTATGCAGTTTTGTTTGCATCCTATGTTACTAACAGAAGCCCGACTGAAGGAAAACATCAAACACCATCAGAGCTGTGGGAAGGAAGGAAACCTGATGTGAGAGCTATGCGAGTGTTTGGGTGTGCATCATATAATCATGTACCTAGAGAGCTACGACATAAATTGGATAATTCAGGAAAGAAAATGATTTTTGTTGGATATTTCAATTCAGGATATAAGCTGTATGATACAGAAACAAGGTCAGTAATATCAGCACAGAATATAGTATTTGATGAAACAAAACCCGGGCTTGACAATAGTGTATACACACAGGACACAATAGAAGAGAAAGAAGATGAAATAAAAGACCAAGAAGAAAATGAGGAGGAAAGAGATAAAGAAAATGTATCAACGGACAACATAGAGCGAGGAGTATCAAAGAAAAGAAATAAAGGAAAAAGGAAAGATAGTGAAAAAGAAGAGAGACAAGAAATTGAGATTTATACAGACAAAAAGACAGAGTTTAGAAAGAGGGAGAGAAAAGAGAGAAATAAGAAAACCAGTATGGCAAAAGGATTATGAAATTGATTTAGACCAAGATGATATAGCATTATATGCATTATTATCAAGCTAACAGAAGGTACCAAATAATTTTGATGACATTAAAGGGAGAAAAGATGAGAAGCATTGGAATAAGGCAATAAATGAGGAATTAAAAGTTCTAAAAGAAAATGAAACATGGAAGTTTGTACCTGAACCACAGAAGGAAAAACTACTGGATAGTAAATGGGTTTTTACAAAGAAAAATACAGGAGAAGAAGAGATATGTGAAGCAAGATTAGTAGTGAAGGGTTTTCAACAGAGTAAATGGGTTTTTACAAAGAAAAATATAGGAGAAGAAGAGATATGTAAAGCAAGATTAGTAGTGAAGGGTTTTCAACAGAAGGACAAGTGAGAAAATACGTACTCAGCTGTATTGAAGTTGCAAACCTTGAGAGTTCTTTTATCAGTTGCTGCTCAGAAAGATTATGAAATACTCCAGATGGATGTCAAGGGAGCATTCTTATATGGACGGATTGACGAGGCAGTGTACTTGAAACCTCCACAAGGACTGACAGTTCCGGAAGGCTAAGTTCTAAAATTACTAAAATCTCTATATGGTTTAAAGAAGAGTCCAAAATATTGGTATGAAAAATTCACGGAAGTTATTACTGAATGTGGTTTTACGCGATCTCAAAATGACTATTGTCTCTATAGTAAAGACAATCTATATTTGATTTTGTATGTGGACGATTTACTGATAGTAGGGCCTAGTACAACTAGAATTGAAAATGTCAAGAACTTCTTTAAAACCAAATTTAGCATGAACGACTTAGGGGACAGCCATCTGATATATCTTGGCATTAGTATTCAGAAGAAACATGATGGTATTTATCTTAATCAATCTAAATATCTGCAAAAAGTTCTTGAATCTTATGACATGGACAATTGTAAAGGGACTAATTCTCCTATGGACTTTAATTTTAAACTGAACTTTGACCCATGTGATATTGACATGACTTTAGAACATCAGTGCAGGTCTCTTATTTCGCTGGATCAAGGGCTTGATTCATAGAGCGGTACTCTTGCACACGGCTCGCATTGTCAGGAGGTACCTCTCTCTGGAGCCCCGACCGCCGGTAGCTTGGACCCTGTTCCCGATACCGGTGGGCTACTATTTTTTATATTTTTAAATGTTTTTATATTATTATTATTCTAATATTTAAAAATATAATTTATATGTATATAGTTGAACAAAGGAAATAATAATAATCACAACTTATCCCTCAATGTACCAGTTCCCATAGTTTCGTCTCTGCAGATACCGAAGCATATCTCACCACCATCATCTGCCTACAGTACAGTGGCACGTACACAGATTAGTAGCGAGCCTTCCCCCACAAACACGTACAATATTTATATACACGTAGAATATTTACGACGGGGAAAACTCAATCGCGCCCACGCCGATCTGTCATACGTGCGACTGGTGCTGCCGATACTGATTTAAAAACCCTGGAGCCTGTCAAGTACATTCATGCTTGGAATTTCCATCCGGACGTATCTGTGGAGAGCATTCGTTCTTACCTACATAAAAAAAACACCCAAACATCATGACTTTCTCCATAAAAAAGCCTGATCCCGAGCACTCCAGACATAATTGTTTCATATTGGGAGTCCCATTGCAGCTGTTTGACTTCTACATGTCTCCCAACAATTGGCCAACAAATACATCACTCCAAGAATGGTTTACCTACCGCAATGTGAAGAAGAATACCGAACCCAGTGAATCCAGAGAGTCGTTTTTACGTGAGGAAAACTAAAAAGCTGGATATGATTTTCTACCAGAATGTCCGGCGGGGATTAAAGTCAAGACGTTCGGAAACCAAGAATTTACTATACACCTTCCCAAGTCATTTATTAGCCTTAACAGAAACTGGGCTCGATGACAGCGTGTTTGACTCAGGTGTTCCCGCAAGAATCCGCCGTGCTGCGGTGTGACCGTGTGGGAGGCGGCGGCGGGGGAGTGTTGCTGGCCGCGCGCGCGCCCTACTCACTCATACGTTTGGACTGTAAGCCTGAACAGTGCGACGAAATTATATGCGCAATAGTTACCAAAGGTCGATCACGCTTTGCTTGCTGTATTGTTTACTTAGCACCTAATGTACCTGGTGCTAGATATTATTCTTTTTTTACATGTATAAGAAAAATTATGTATGACATTAACAAACTGCCTCTGGTTATATTAGGGGATTTTAACCTTCATTCCGCAAGTGTAACCATAACGAGGGCTTTGAATTGTTTCTTTCTGAATATAATGTAATGCAGGAAAACAGAATTTTAAATGATCTTTGCAGAATGTTGGATTTGATTTTGGTTAACTCATGTGTGGCGGGAATTTCAGTTTCAGCATGTCGTTCCTTAAATGCAAAAGTCACACATTTCAAAAAATATCAAAAATGATTTTTTTGCATAAAATGCATCTTAAACGATGAAACTTTAATGTTTCGCTAAAACAGCCGTCGTTTTATGATCAAAAACACCCAAACACGCACACACGTTAGTTTTGTTTTGTACCGTTTCTGTAACTGAGTTCCGCGCAAAAGTACCATATTGTCAGTTGTCAACAGTCATTTGGCACGAGCACACACATTTTTTGTAAAAAACTACCACATTCCAAAAAACTGCTATAAAACAGGTGAAATTATATATTCAAAAGTGCCACATTCTAAAATATATTCGTATTGCAGATCACATTCACGTAAGTATCTTATCATTTTTATGTGCAATAGTACAATATTTCGAAATAGGTTGGTTTTGCATTTATAAATTCAATATTTTCCCTTATTTTTGTATGCAATACTACCATATTTTGAATTATGTTAGTTTTGCAAAAATTTATTAGAATTATTTTCTTATTTCTTTATGCTAAAGTACCATATTTCGAAATATGTTAGTTTTGCATTTATTAATCTGATATTTTCTCTTATTTTTGTTTGCAATACTACCATATTTTGAATTAAGTTAGTTTTGCAAAAAAATAATTAGAATTATTTTCTTATTTCTTTATGCTAAAGTAACATATTTCGAAATATGGTGTCTTTGTATTTGAAAGTGATCTCTAAATAGATTTCATTTTACATTAAAAAGCAAATTTTAGTTTTAATGTTGTTTTGTCTGAAAGTTTTTATAGTTTTCGGAGTAATCTTATGGGTTAAACAAATTAATTTAGAAGAGCTATTAAAACCAATTAAATTTTACTTACCCACATAGATACAATATAACGCCTATTTACGAGAAAGTAAATTGGTTGATACAGGTAGGTACTTATTTTTTTACGAGAGCATTAAAATCATCTCCAATTTACGTTCCAGACCAATATATCACTCTAATTAAAACAGCAAAGAAAACTGGAAAGCCTTATACTGTTGAAGAACTGACACATATGATTTTTTTTTGACCTCAAACCTCTGTGTACAGTAAACTACAATATAGATGACGATGGCAATAAATTCAAATGGACCGATATAAAGATTCTGAAGGCGGATAAAGTAAGCAATGACATATTTTTCTTTAAAACATCTTACGAAGAGGAAGAGTTCAGGTCAGTATCTACGTTGAGAAAACGCCGCACCAAGTCGAAGACAGTGCCTGATAATAATTTGACTCTAAACCAACTTTACACTGACAAGCTTACAGTTCCTGAAGCAAAGAAGCAAGGCATTCTAAAGCTAATCCAAAAACGCCGCACCAAGTCGAAGACAGTGCCTGATAATAATTTGACTCTAAACCAACTTTACACTGACAAGCTTACAGTTCCTGAAGCAAAGAAGCAAGGCATTCTAAAGCTAATCCAAAAAAACGTCGTACCACGATTTTATGAATATTTTTATGCTAATCTCTAAATTAGTACATAAGTTACTGTTGGGAACTGATTTTTAATGTTTTAGTTTAAGTTTTTTGTTAATACTTTTACGAGCATTACGCTCAATGTAGTTTTAAGTAAACGTTTTATAAAAATATTTTTGTAAGAACACTAAATACACCACTTTTATGTGCTTTATACGGTTGTGATTAGTGTAGATCATGGAAATAGTTAATTTTGAAGGTGTCTCACTCCTTAAGTGTCTTATTTTATAAAACCATAACTGTTAATACTATTTTAAAATAAAGTTACCACTGTTTCTGAAACGTAATGTTATGGACCAAGTCCAAGATTAACTTAGCTTTAATATTTCATTTAAATTGTAGAAAAGGAGTAATGATCTTATCGTAACTCAGTGGCGAAACAAGGTTTTATTTAACTGCGAGGTGTCTCGCAGAAATGAAATAGTGTTATTTAGATACGAGTCATTATAGTATAGACAGCTTAATATTGTATTTTTCATTATTGAACTGCATTCCACACACCTGTGATAAGTAAACTAATACAGCGTTTAAGAGAAGATACTCAATGTTTATTGTGTTTATGTAGGGCGTGTCTATCCGGCACATTACAAAACATAGGTTTAAGTGTAACGTATAAATTTGTCTAGTTGTTTTAGGTATGGTAAAACAATACAAAATAGTAAGTGTTATTCTGTTTAAAAAGTCTGATTTGATCGTGATTATCAATGATATTATAAGTAAAAAAGAGGTAGATAGGTACATGCTTCGCAAGAGGCACGTCAAAATTTGGGTAATTAGCCACATTTTCTTCGTCTTGTCTCTTTTTCGCTCCCGATAATTACGACATGCTGTCCTACTTACACGTGTCATCTAATAGCGTGCTATCTACGTCTTTTTACTTAAAATATCATTGGTGATTTAGCTTAAAAAATTTAATTATTAAGGTATAGTTATTTTTTAGTTATTGTTTATTTAATCACTTGTCCAAAAAGGTTTCAGTGAACGTTAGCTCAATGTGAGAATAATTATAAGTACCTATATTGTTGTAACTGAGAGCTGTTATATTTTAGGGAGCCAGCGAAATACCTAGTTAGTGTATTTATTTTTACAATAATTCTTGTTTGTTTTGTTCATTCTATGCAAAAGTTTTATGCATCTTCGTTTTTATAGCTTAAAAGGTTTGTTTCGTTTTTAACTTAAATTTATTACTCTTACCTACTAATATAGGTAATATTAATTTTAGACTTAATTGATGATCTCATGATAAGATTTAACTATTTGTTTTCCCTTAGCAAGTTTACTATGTAGTAAGTTAGTGTGCCATTTTTTTCTTAAATTTACGTTTTGTGAAATAAAACTCAAATTTTCCTAATCAAATCAATCTGCCTAGCCTTTTCCCAACTATGTTGGGGTCGGCTTCCATTCTAACCGGATGCAGCTGAATACCAGTATGCTGCGCAGTATGCTGTATGTGTGCTGAGTACCATGGAACGACTGGCTATCTGACCTCCACAACCCAGTAACTGGGTAATACGATACCCCTTGGTAAGACTGGTGTCAGACTTTCGGGCTTCTGACGACTTGTAACGACTGTCAAAGATCCACGAATGACAGCCGGGACCAACGGCTTAACGTGCTTTCCGAGGCACGGAGGATTCTGGGTATGTAAAGATGGTCACCCATCCACTGGCCAACCCCGGCAAGCGTAGCTTAACCTGATGGATCGACCACTGCGGCTGTTGTTACTTAGCCACGAGCTCCTCAAAACTCAAATTTTCCTAATAATGGTGGTTTAATTTTTAAAATTTTAATGTTCTCGAAGTCTAAGTCTATATACAAAACTAACTTATTTGCATTTTTTCCAGAGTCCATTCGAGGTATGGTTAAGATTGCTTTATTGAAAAATAGGCTATTTAATTACGCATCTTTTGATACAAAAAAAGTCTACGTAATACACATAGTTTATACAAAAATCATAAAATAATCCAAATTATTTTTGCAAATGCCGCTCCTGTATAATTTGCTTATTTTGACTTGTGGTGCTTTTGTATTTAAGGAGCGATGTGCCGGCCATTGTCTCGCATGAAATACATCATAAGCCGTTAGACATCTCTATCAATATTAACACGCCGTACGCAAGTTTGAACATCAATAATACCTACTACCCTAATGACTCGACCACAAGTATAACTTTTGAGCGTAACTTCCGTAAGGCAGACTTTTTTGTGTTATACTCGGAACTGGTAAATTGAAGACTTTACTAAATGAAAGAGCATATTACAGTATAGCAGAGTTTATGAAAGAGGACAATTTTCTTTTTTTTTTGAGATGACAATGTTGTATTTTTGATATGTTATTGTAATCTATTGTATTTTGTTTTTTAATTGGAATTTTTTTTTTTTAATGACAGTAATTCATGTTTTCATTGACCAATTTATTTAATGACTACTTTGACATTGAATTGTATCAAAAAATATGCTTATTGAATTGTATACTTACCTAATCTTTAATGAATAACGATGAAATGTAATTTTGATGAATATTATCACGGTTTATGCACCATCTCTTCCTACCAATTTGTACGCCACGATATGCGGCTAAACATGTTAGAACTTTTCTGTATCCCATTATTATCCTGCATGCAATGTATCATGTACACCATGTTTAAACAAATAAATTTTACTTACTAAGTTACTTACTTGGCTGATATAGACTGGGAGCCCGTGTTTTCATGCGATGATGTTAACGTTGCTTTTGAGACCTTTTATGAGTTAATTAACAATATTGTTTGTCAAACCGTTCCTTTCAAAAACATAAAACCATTGCGACTGAACTACCCCAAATGGTTTACGTCTGTTTCTATTGAACTAAACAATCTCCAAAACTATTATCACAAGCTCTATAAGCAGAATAATAATGACCAATTGCATTACTCATTTTTTACCTAATATAGGCGCTTATTAATGAGAAGTACAGATGCAGACTTTGCTACTTACACTAATCGTATTCAGTCAAATATCAAATGTGACCCCAAAACCTTCGGAGTCTATGTGAAAAGGAACAGAGAAAATAATGAGCAGGCTACCTTTGGTGACATGTCGCCAACGCAAGTGGCAGACGCGTTTTCAAAATATTTTAGTAGCGTTTTTCTATCAAAGTAACCATCATTAGATCCCGAGCATGCTATCGCTACTGCGAATGCTGATCCTAATAATATGTCCCATCCTCTTAATATTGATTCACGAATCTGAAGTTTGTAGCGCTACGGCTCGGGTTCCTCCTAAACCTACTCAAGGTCCGGATGGAATACCACAGTATTTGGTTAAAGCAATCATCAAATTGCCTTTGCAATTTATCTTCAACATGTCTATTTTGATTTTCAGAAGGCCTTTGACCCGGTTGACAACGACATACTTCTATGTAAACTGGCATTGGCAGGTTTCTCTGTGACATCGCTTAAAATCTTCGCAAACTATCTGCACGACCGCAAGCAATTTGTAACATATAAAAATGCCAATTCACAGCGCTACTCGGCCACTTCTGGTATAGGGGGCACTAACCTCGGGCCCCTTCTTTTCCTAATAGTAGTAACGATCTTCCCACATATGTAAAACACTCCACAGTCATAATGTACGCTGATGATGTCAAAGTTGCTCTTCCTATATCTAATGCTAGTGATATGGCCACACTTCAACTCGACATCGATAACATTCACACTTGGAGCATTTTAAACAACCTCAATCTAAACATTAGTAAATGCACGGTCATGACCTACTCAAAGGCCACACAACCCATACACAACATCTACACTATGAACAATGTGCCCCTGAAACGCATTTTAACCGTACGCGATCTGGGTGCTCAGTTTGATCCACATCTTACATTTAACCAGCACATACTACAGACCTGCAAAAAGTCCTGCAAAAACTTAGGTTTTGTCTTGAGTCAGGCCAAATTTTTTGCAAATCGTCAAGCACTGGCCATGCTGTACAACTCCTTCATCTGCAGTTTGCTAGAGACTAACTGTGCAATCTGGAGCCCCCATGAAAAAGTGTATACACTGGCCATTGAAAAGGTTCAGAAGACTTTTGTCCGCTACCTCTACTTAAAACTGTGTGGATATTATCCGTACGTGTACCCAACACCATTTGTGCTAGGTATGGTGGGCTATCAAAGTTTAGAAGTAAGGATCTTAGTCTCGTTAAATATTTCATCCGCCTTATTCGCGGCACCTATTTCAATTCATTTTTATTACAGCACATCCCCTTTAACATACCACTACCCATTAGACACACACTTCACCCTCGCCAACGTCTTCTATTCTTAATACCTCAAATGAGTAACATGACCCTCAAGGCCAGTGCATTGTACCTAGCCCTCACCCATATTAATAACATTTTGCTGTATGACGAATTCTCAGATGTCTTTGCGAGTACTGACCTGGGATTCCTGAACACTGCTACCAGTTTGGAAAATTATTAACAATGAAACGAACAAGAACAAAAGACATAATACTGATTACACACTTGACAATTCCCGCGGTCTCATTAGCAACAACATCGATGTTACTCAGGAATTTGCAACTTTCTTTACCAATATTCCAATTAAAACTACAGAAAATTTAAATTCCTCCCTCTTACTTGCTATTGATCTATTAAGAGCGAATGTTTCAGCCTTTCCTGTGGAATTTAAAATTTACCCATGTAAACCCTGTGGTCGTTTTAAAGGCTTTTAAGCAACTCAAGATCAAAATTACCGAAAATCTGTGGGGTATGTCTACTAAAGTTTGTCAATCAATTATTGAGACAATTGCACTATTTAGCTTTAATATTTAATTTGTGTGTAGATCAAGGGGTATTCCCAGATCTAATGAAGTACAGTAAAGTTATTCCACTATCCAAATGTGGGGACAGCAAAGACACTATTAATTATAGACCCGTTTCGGTCTTGCCGGTTTTCAGCAAGGTGTTTGAAAAAGTAATGTTAAATCAAATGCTCCATCATTTTAATCGTAATAATATCCTACACGATCGACAGTATGGTTTCACCAAAGGATGTTGCACAACCGACGCCGGTGTCACCTTATTAAAACACATCTTTAACGCATGGGAAGAGGCACAAGATGCAATAGGCATCTTCTGTGACCTATCCAAGGCATTTGATTGCGTGAATCACGAAACACTGCTCTTGAAACTTGAGCATTACGGACTGGGTAAACTTGCGCTTAGCTTAGTAAAATCATATTTGAATGATAGACTGCAGCAAGTTCAAATAAACGGTGTAAATTCATTGGGTTTAAAAGTCAAAATGGGTGTACCACAGGGCTCGATTTTGGGTCCCTTCCTCTTTTTAGTATATATAAATGATTTACCTCATTTACTGAAAAACCGACCACAAATGGTGTCATTTGCTGATGACACATCACGGATTTTTAAGATAAACAGACATGCACAGGAGCTTGACGAAGTAAATAACGCTATGCTTAAAGTCCCTAATTGGTTTACTGTAAATAATTTGGTTTTAAATGAGAAGAAAACAAAATGCATAAGATTCGCGTTACCAAATGTTAGAAGTAGTGAATGTCATATTGTACTGAATAGGGAGACACTAGAATTCGTCGAAAAAACGGTTTTCCTGAGGATCACGCTTGACTCAAAACTACAGTGGGGTCCGCACTTAACATCACTTGCAGGGCGGCTAAGTTCAGCCGCTTACGCTGTTTGGAAAATCCGCAAACTAACAGACGTGGATACCGCGAGACTGGTCTATTTTAGTTACTTTCATAGCATCATGTCTTACGGTATTTTGCTGTGGGGACGGGCTGCAGATATTAATTATATCTTTATTCTGCAAAAGAGGGCTGTCAGAGCCATATATAACCTCCGCAGACGCGAATCTCTAAGGGAACTGTTTAAGAAAATTAACATCATGGCGGTACCTTGTCAGTATATATATGAAAACATTATGTATGTTCGGAAAAATGTACATCTTTTTAGTAAGATAAGTGACAGGCATAATTTTAACACTAGAAATAGGAACAAATTAGACCAACCACGTTTCAGATTGTCTAAAGTGCACACTTCTTTTATGGGGTACTGTGTAAAATGTTATAATAAAATACCACTCGATATTCTTAAACTGAATGAGAAGATATTTAAAACATGCATTAAACGCCCACTATGTAGACAAGCATATTATAAGTTGGATGATTATAGCATAGATACCTATCGCGGTATAGTAATCTTATTCTAGATGCATCGTCTTCACATATAATTATATAATTAATGTATGCAAAATATTGTAAAAACATTTTAAAAGAGTAACGGTGGAGTTTCTTGCCCATTCTTCTCCATACGAAAACTACCTTTTGGAAGGGGCGACTAGAATCAATTCTATTTTTTGTAAACTTGACGTTCATAAGTGCCTTTTATGTGCCTAATTGAAATAAATTGTTTGACTTTGACTTTGACTTTGATAAAAATGCTTGGCTTAATGCTGGTCCTGCTCCACAGCCACTTGGGCTCACTAGTTAAACATTTTAATGTTTGGAAGAGTTGCTTCCCCTTTCAATTTTTTGTGACATTACAAACTTAATGTTTATTTTTTATTTAAACAAGTTTTAATTGTTGAATACTCCAATGGATAATGATTTTCTTTCTTTTTTGTAGTAACATTCTATTAATCTCTCAAATACAATGCAAATTAGTTTTGTATAATTTAGAACCATTTTTTCAATTTTTGTAAATGTGAGCACCATGGAGCCGTTTGTATTTTTTAATTTTATTTATTAATATGTATGTTGACTTGAAAGATCATGGTACCTGAGAGTATGTCATGCTCACTTAAATGTCTCGCTGATGGTGGCGAGGGTGTTGGATCATTCGGTTCCCTACAAAATGGTTGAGCTGAATGGTGCTGATCCACGTGTATGTTCGTGAACGGGCGCCGTCAGTTGTGACTGGTCATCTCTTATCTGCCATGGCTTATTTTTAATCTTATATTTTGAATTGTTTTGATTATTTTTTTGTACATTGCTCTCACTTATAAAAGCAACAAGAATAATGTACCCAGGATTTTGTAATTTTCTATATTTAAAAGAGTGTTCTTGGAGTTTCTTGCCCGTTCTTCTCCATAAAGATCTACGTTTTGGAATGGGCAACTAGCTTCAACTTTCTGACTAACTGACGCGACTATTTGACAATTCAAAAGCTTTGAGTTTGAGTTTGAGTTCGATACCTGGAATCCATTGCCACTCCCAGTACAATTCCCTTGGAGTGAATTCATTCATTTGTTTGAAATTGGAATTTGAAAGCTCCCTTTCACCGGCTTCATAAGGTTCATAACTCATTTGTTGGGCTTGGTATAACCTTTTATAACAAGCTACCCTCTTCTTTGCTAGATTTGCCTTTTGATGCGTTTAAAACGAAAGTAAAATCCAAGCTTTGTTCAAAGGCATACTATTCTATAAACGACTACTTAAATGATAAGAATAGTTGGTCGCTGTGATTAACTCAAGACAATGTTTATGTTCTTTCTCCAGATTACCTACTGACAAGTTATATGAGTTTATATAATTGTATTTAAAAAAAAAAAAAATTGACTTTATAAGTCAAGCTATTTTTAATTTTATTTCAATTTATTGTTGACATAATCTACTCATTACAATGTTTTTTCTAATGAGTTGTATTGCAATATGTGGTTAGCTAGTGACCTCGACAATTGATCATATTAGTTATTGTTATTAGTAATTAACTGTTTGTTTTATTTATTTTATCTCGATGGTCCTAGTTTATCATTTATAACTTCCAGTTACAACTATATGTAAGCGGGCACGCCCTTTATGCCTGGAGGCTTTTATTTAGATAAGTTCTGTTTACGTTTAGTTTTTATTTCTGCCTGAGTATAGTTCTCGATGATGTGTGGTATATTGGCGTGTGCTAGCTAACATATGGCTTATAATTTAAATTATGTTTTGTGTTGCGTAATTTAAATTATCAAAATTATTTTGAATACTATTATATAGAATCTTATTTTTTTGTTCTTCTAACTGAACAGACAGCTGTGCTGCTGGGGAGTTTGTTGCGCCACTTCTTCTTCCCAGCTAATGCACTAGGAAGTGGTGAAGGGTGGGCGTTTTGGGGGACTGTCTTATGTAATTTTGACGTTCGAAAAGTGCTGATTCTCAGCCTAGTTTGAATAAATGACTTTTGAATTTGAATTTTGTTATCAATAATTTTATTCCAATTTTTATCCTAATAATTGTATTCCAATTTTTAACCTAATAATTTTATTCCAATTTTTATCCCAATTATTTCTAATCTTATATAATTTTGTCTACATACTTATATGATCTTGACTAATTTCATTTCAACATATTTTGTCTATTTTTATGTAATCTAATCGAATTTTAATTTTATGATTGTATGTGTAATTACTAATAGATATTGACCTATAACTTGTATGTGTGGTACAAACTGTTAGTACAAGTTGGTTTTTTTAAATAAATAAATAAAATAAAATAAATAAAAACGTTGAAGGAAACATCGTGAGGAAACCGGCATTTCTTAGAACCAAAAACTTGAAAACATGTACTGCCATCTACCAACACGCACTGGGTTTGCGTGGTGGATTACGGCTCACTCCCTCTCACCGAAAGAAGTCCTGTGACCCAGCAGTGTGAATATAGGCTGATTATGCACTGTCAGTCTGCCAGTGTTACACTTTTGATTCGATCTGACATATAAAGATGGCTGAACATGTATTAACATTACGACGCTGCCGGACTCCTAAATCGAGCCAACCTGCAGTTTTATGTATAGAGGCCTAAAACATCAAAATAAATGATAAATCAGAGAAAAGGTTTCAATGCAGCTTTGAAGCTGTCTTACTGGCCATCATTTCGGTATCACTATTGTTCCAAATTAGAATTCACGAATTTGAAAAAGAGAAGAAAGTCAGAGTTTGGTCGCTCTTAAAGAAGCAACAAGCTATGATTAGAGCATCTTTAAGCCAATAGTTATTTCCGGATTTGTTTTGTTTTGCTTACAATTTTTTTAATTCATTGTGACGTTTAAATAATGGGTACTGTACTGCATCTGAAGTAGCCGCGCAAGCTGTAGCACTTCTTTAGTCTTAGTCAGCGAAACGTAAGTGCACAACTTCATGCAAGTCGTTCTGCCGTTCAAAGAATTTACCATCGATATCTGGAGACTGGGGGTTCCGTGCGACGCCAGGAGGATCACGAAACCGGGTCACTACAGCACAAGATCGGTTTATCTTTACCACCAACATGCGTAATCGTCACCTGACCCTAGTAAAGGTCAAAGAACACCTTCGAGACTTTCATGGACTAGCTGTGTGTGCTCGAATTGTTAGAAGGAAACTCGAAGAACCTGACCTGAAACCTCATAAGCCAGCCAATGGTTTCAAACTGATACGAGCTCATAGAATGGCACGCGAACATACATGCGATGGTTTCAACGTCAATGGAGCCAGGATCTTTTTACGGATGAAACAATATTATGCTGTATAGCAATGATGGACGTAGGAAAGTCTACCGAAGACAGGCAGAACATTTTCAGCAATGTTGCATTGAAGAGAAGGTGAGTTATGGCGGTGGGTCCTGGACAGTCTGGGACGGAATTTTCACCGAAGGAAAAACTTGCCTTAAGGTTGCGATGGAACTGCGGTTGCCACGACTAAATAGCGACCGATACCTTCGTCAAAGTTAGAGGCTCATGTGATGCCATACGCTGAGTTTGTGGACCAGGATTTCATTTTTATGCATGATCATAAATTGCCCATTGAGAAACTCAAAAAGACGACTTATTGCAATGTAACTGTATTTTTTTTTAGTATTCCGATTTCAAATTTGGAACAATGACTAACGGAAATAATAGTGACTGCCTTCAAAGCCACGTATTTTTTTTCTTTAAACTACCATTATTTAAAAAGTTAGAGACCTATAAACCAAAATATGCGGAGTGACTCGATTCAGGTGTCTGGGACGCGTAAATACAAAGGCGGATGCAACCCAGACACCCATAGTCTGTGTTGCATTATCTTGCGAATGGCTTAAAGCTGTAATACTCCGTTCATATCCAGCTGCAACACTGTGGTGTGTAGTGCAACCTCATTTGTTTGTATAGGGCAATGAAAAGGCGGATTCAACCCAGACACCCACAGTATTATTTCCGTTAGATTATAAACTATAGAAAAACTTGGTGAAATGGGTTAGGTTAGAACTGTGACCAACCACGATCACTAGGTCCAAGTTGCGCGCAGCTAGGCAGGCTATTTAGTATTAGCGCTAAGTGGGTTACGTGGCAAGCAAGTGTGATACCTGCAGTGTAGACCGAGCGAGTACTTATAAGCTGTATTGCAGTAATTTTTACCCGACTACGGCGAAGCGCGTTATGATTTTGACCGGTATGTATGTATGTTCATCTGTTCCCTCATAACTACTAAACTACTAATCATAATTTGAAAAATGTGGCATCGTTGGAAGCGTCTTGAACGTCTGTTGGTCCACATTAAATCGAATATGGCGACATCTAGAGGACATAAAGTGATTTAAAAAAATCTCATTGCTGTTGGCGGACCGTTGTGTCGTGCGTACTGCAATGACAATATAAATATAGTATTTTAGCATTTATAACTCGGAATGATGTATTTTAACAATACCCCATAATATCCAAATCTGTTCAGGCACTTAAAAGTTATGCTGGAACAAAGAAACTCACATGAATCCTGAAAACATTACACTCCCTTTTGGGCAGTTGTGTAATAATGAAGATGCCGCTCCCAGTGAGTGAGAGCTAAAACAATACTACGAAAATGCAGATATTCCAATTTACTTATTCCAATGTACTTTGCTAGGAGTGGAACAGCTGCGGCGGATATTACCATCAAAGACACGCGGAGTAGACTTAGAATTTGTTTGCCTAGAAATAAATTATTCGAGAAGTTGAAACCGCGACGCGTTCACGCCGTGTGTGGCTGCTGCAGAACCGAACAACACTACCTTCCGCAAACATGTCAGCACAAATAAATATTGCTGTGCACCTTTTGCTATGGGTGCTACGGCGTAGTTGATGCTGCGCGGCTGCGCGCATTACCTACGTGTGCTACGGCGTAGCTGATGCTGTGCGACCGCAGTGGCTACGGGTGCTCCAACGTGCCTGGTGCTGTGTGACCGCGGTAACTGCAGGTACTACTACGTAGCTGTTGCTGTTCAACCATGGTAAAGACATAATATTAACTCAACATAATAAAACACCTGACTTTACGACAAGAAGAAGGCAAGATATTGTTTACTCTGTGCGTTACTGTAAAACTTCATTTGCGAACAGATTTTTTAAATTCCTAGTACCATTCATGTACAATAAATATCAAAGCAAATCCAAATTCGTAATTTAAATAGTCATATTTGTAAGACTGAAATTTTATTTCTTAACTCACTGAATTACGATGATATTGAAAAAATAATTAAAATTACAAGTTCATAAAATAAATCACCAAAACGCATAATACAATATACATTACACATCTCACGTCACTTCACACACACCTTACACTTTCTACATATTTAAACAAGATAAAGGGTATAATTACGATCTACTTTTAATTCAATTTTAACTTTTTTACTGTGCAACTGGTTTTAATAATAAACTTCTTCTTCTTCAATCGTTACCTCATTACTGAGGATCGTGGTCACTGGACCCCTTTAAACGGACAATCTGCCTCCATCGGTTCCGGTCCAAAGTTGCCATCACCACCTGCTGAAATTTGCTTGCGGACATAGCTTCTTGTACTTGGTCGGACCATGGTTTTGGCGACCGGCCTCGTGGTCTCTTTCCTTTGGTATTGCCAACAATGACCAGCTTTTCAAGGTTGCTATCTCCTCTTCGCATTATGTGGCCGAAATAGTTCAAAATACGCTGTAGGCAAACTGTAGACAATCGGGTCTTGATGTTGAGTTGGGAAAGGATAGACACATTTGTGCGTTTGGCTGTCCATGGAATTCGGAGTATCCGCCTCCAGCACCACATTTCGAATGCGTATATTCTCTGTCTTTCGGATTGTCCTCGTCTCAACTCCATAGAGGAAAATCGGGAAAACTAGTGCTCTGACCAAACGGTCTTTGGTTTTATAGCTTATACCACGGTTTTTCCAGATGTTCTGGAGGCGTGTCATGGCATTTTAGCCATGGCTATCCGCCGTTTTATTTGTGGGAAGCAACTGCCTTCACTATTATAATTAGAGCCCAGATAAACGAAACTGCCCACAGTAGTAGATAGCTTTCCCGCACGATCTATCACCATAAGCTTGGTTTTCTGCTTATTGATTGCAAGCCCTAATTTGCCACTTTCTACCTCCAATCTGTGTAGTATCTCTTTCATGTCGTCAAATATTGTAGCAAGGAGAGCGGTGTCGTGGTACGCCGGTACCTCAGATTGGAAATGCGCTTTCCACCAACATCAAACCCATTTTCCCAGCCCTCAAGAGTTTTCCGAATGATATACTCTCCATACACATTGAAGAGCAGAGGTGAGAGGATGTATCCCTGACTTACGCCATCCTTGATGGAGAACACATTTTTTTTTTTTTTTTTTTTTTTTTAAAACGTTGCCCCACCTAAGAATTTCTTCTTATATCATGGGTGCGTTTACAAACATAGAAACTCACATACACTAACACCCAGACCCGGAACAACTACTTGCAGATCATACAAATATTTGTTCCGTGCGGGGATCGAACCCGCGACACGTTGCGCAACAGTCGATCGCTCAGCCACTGCGCCAACCGTGTCGTCAAACAGTTTTCAGTTGTTTGAACAGTTGGTGTCTATTTTGACGAAAGAGCGGTTGTTGATGTAGAGGCATCGGACTAGGTCAATAAGATGTTGAGGCGTACCCATGTCATGTTAATAATAAACACACATATAATAGAAGTAAGACCAAACCTTTGAAGTGAAAACTTCTTTAGCATCGTTGGTTTTTCGTTTCATCGATTTGAAAGTCGATGAAACGAAAAAGCGACAGCAAAAAAAAACGGACACATACATTCATAAGATTTAACGTGGGAGAAAATGATAAAGGAAGCATTATACAGTGTTTCTTATAATCGTGGTTCTCTTTGTGCTCTGCTTCGTACCCCCTCCACTCGTGTTTACCAAGGCATAGTGGGAGTTTGCTTGGACCTCAGCGTTGTACGTTGGTAAATACGTGTTTGTGCGCGCATGCGTAGTACAAAGCTTGAGAAAAGGCATCACAACAACCGTGGTGTTTTGTATACGTGTACGGATTTTATATTTGTAGAGCTTTTTCATAATTTTTATAGTAAATTTCTTCATAATTTTTAGAGTAAATTTCTTCATATTTTTTTTATAATAAAATTCTTCAAATATGCCGAAAACGAATGCAGAGTATTGTCGCGATCAAAAATAGTAATTGACGCACTATTCCCAAGATAATATTGATCATATTAAGACCAAAGTATTTATTTCATACTTTAGTTACCATAAGCCTCTTCCTCCTCAGAAAATGTTAGCTCTGAGTCTGAATAAATCTATGTAATATATACGAATAAAATATAAAATAATTATCAAACTTTGTATCACTATGATCATTACTAAAACCCTACAATTACCTACAATTATCCTCTTCCCGAAATTTTACATTCGTCTCATTATCTTAAAGCCAAAAGATTTGAAGGTTTCACTTCTACCACGTGTGAATTGCACACATGTTTTTTTTTTTATAGTATCACACGAGTATTTTAATACTCGTGTGCAGTTTCATACACTACTTTATCTACTCTCATACATTGGGATTGAACCTACTAAATAAAAGATCAAAGTTGAAGATCAAGAATAAAAAAAATCCCACGAAATTCAGTTCAACAAAACGTATGAATGACGCCTGCACCAGCACATCACAGCGCATGCGCTAGAGCAGTGCTGCTGTCCCCCGCTAACGTTCCATTGCAAAAGTAGATGGAAACTCCTTGGTGATATTAACTTCTTGGATTTGCCCTGAATCGTATTAGAAAAAAAAAATGTTACAATGCATTTGCTCGAAAAGAGCGTTTCCAAGCAGTCAATTTGTGCGGAAAGTGTCACTTTTTTCACTAGTGGTTTTTACTTTTGTTTTTTTTTATTTTTGAGGCCGTCGTCAGCGTCTCAGAGATTTTATTACTTGAGAAAAGTTTTACAAATCAGATGATGATGATAACGATGACGATGGCGAAGTTCAAAGTCATAAGTCAAAGTCGAAGTCGAAGTCGAAGTCGAAGTCAGAGTCAGAGTCAGAGTGACAATGCATAGTAAAACGTTTTATGATACACGTGCGTAAGATGATTACCGACTCGTGTCGACTCTAACAAAATGCCACTCGTCGGAAATCACCTACCTTCCGCACTTGTAGCATAAATAACTATTATAACATAGTAGTCGTAGTTTGAGAAAAAGTGTTATAATATTATGATTCTATTTTTAAATTTCTGTATTGTGTTTACAATGTACGTCAATATAAACTCGTTTTGAAGTTTAAAATTCGAATATTATGATATAAGAGCAGATAAAGGTTTTTTTTAATGGTGAATAAGGCTGCTACGACATAGCTGATACTGGTGGGCCGCGGGTGCTACGAGTGCTACGACGTAGCTGACGGTATTCAACCACGGTCACTACGGGTGCTACGACGTAGCTACAGCTGGTCAGCTTAGCAATTCTGATCTCGTTTTTAATTAAATCTAAGATAGGCATACATTTTTTTATGGCGTCAAGCTTGCCCACCAAGGAATTGACTGAGTTTGCCATCTTTAATCTTTGAGCGGATGGTTAACAGATTGCTATTTGTTCGAAAATGACAGTTCGCATTTTGTATTCACTTTGTCATTTAGACAACATTAGAATAGCCGAGTGGAGATTATTGGATAATAAATCGATCAATGAATATGCAGCGGTCAAAGATCGGGAATCAGTCGAATGATGATTAGACTGGAGATACATTATCAATTTTGGGCATTAGGCACAATCTTGGAGCGCGCTACGAGTGCTACGCCGTAGTTGAACATACAGGGCCAGGCTCCGCCTGGTAGTCCCGCACGGCGCGCTGTGCTCGGCGTGACGTCACGCGCCCCTCCCTCCGTCGCGCGCCCCCCGCGCTGGCTGAACCCCGCACCCCAGCCGACGCACACACCCGCGCCGCACTCCGGCTTTACAGTCGATAAGAGTATGCGCTACTCCAGGAGCTGACTCTTTTTTTTGGTTGTTCAAGTACCTTCTCGACGAGTACATCTAGTGTTAAGTGGCCTGAGGCACTCTCCTAACTATAATGTTACCTATTACAAAATTAATACATAAGTATAAGAAAATTGGCATAAATGCAATTAGGTGACGATTTTGGTATATAAATAAGTAACCATTCAGTTAAGGTATTATGTATTTTTTTTAACCTTTAAAAAAAATACATTGTGATATGTTACTGCTTGAATAAAATATTTACTTTAAAGACATCGTTCAAACTGATGAGACTGTTTCACGTATGTGGACTCGTCCGATTAGGAATTGAGGCATGTTCACCAGTTAAGGTTCGCCTGTTCTCTCTGAGTCTATTTGTTAAGAGCGGTCGTATTTGTAGGGCACAGCTCCCGGCCTGAAACTGTGAGTTCCTCATAGCGCGGGTTCTCGTTCCCGCGCGCGCTCGCGTCCAGTCGCCGGTTGCCCGCCGCCGAATACATACGTGGAGCGTCAACGCACCGCGCCGTACTCGACAGTCAGACGCGCATCTCGCGCCGCGTGTTCAGTGCCAGTGTGTGTGTGTGCATGCGAGTGTGTGACCACAGCGCGACAACTCCACTGCTCCGGCGCCACGCGGCACCACCTGCCAGTGTCCGCACCGAGCTGCCGAGCTACTGCTCGTCCTCACACTTCCAGTGAGGACTGGATGCTGTGCCAACCATCGGGAACGATGCATACGTACGTCACTTGTATAGTAAAAGCAACTATGCGGTACAGTCATCGTTCACTTGTTCTCGATAATTCTAGATCTAATCAGAAATGGCAGATCAGTTGTTGTAAAATAATGTTAACATCGGTTGTTGCCTAAAACACGTTAAGGCTGGTGCAGACCAGCGCGACATGTCGCGCGACGCGACTCAAACAATGCAATTTCTAAGAAAACTGTAAGGTAAGTATAACAATAACCGGCGTCGCGTCGCGCGACAAGTCGCACTGGTCTGCACAAGCCTTAACAAGTGTGAAGCTCAAATGAATTAATGTTCAATGTTATATATAAAAACTTGAATATTTTATTAAGACAGTCGTATATTGTTTTGGGTTTTAAGAAGACGTTGTGTTATTGGGTTGAAGGGCTAGGTGTGCGGTGTGTTCAGTGTTCACAGTGCAGTGTGCGGTGCACGGGAGGCGTGAGCCGCGTGTTGACACAACATGTGAGGGACTGTGTTCTCGGCGAGACTGTGCCGATTCAAGCAGCTCAAGTTTTACATAAAACATATTAGTATATTTTTTATAGTTTTATTTTTACGCGTACTTTCTTTAATGTTCCTACCTTAAATGCGCAAAACACAAATATATATACGTATATATATATATAGGGTGGCAGGGACTTTGACGCAAAAACTGATACCATGGATTGTCATTGTAATCATGTACTGAATCCATGGTAACAGTTTTCGCGTCGATGTCCCTGCCACCCTGTATAATTTGCGGCGATACCTAAATGTTTGATCAGAATTAGGGTCGCTAACTGGGTGACGTTGTTCGTTCCGCTTCGTGGCTCGGCGGCAATTCAGCTGAACTTGCAAAAGTTTCAATCTTTCTAGGTCGTTTAATAAATCAAATTAGGCACAGTCGAGTTCACATTCTCTGCGTCTTGCGTTGCGGCTGCGTTACGGCAGCGTTGAGGCTGCGGTGCGGCAGCGGTGAAGCGGCGGAGCGGCGACGGGGCGGCCACGGAGCGCGCCGCTCGACTCCACGCTCTAATGCGCCTGCACGCGCTCGTTAACACTTGTGCACGCCCGCGATCGTCCCTCGCCGCACTCATGATTGCGAATCGTTTCAGGTCCCGGTGACATTCCTATAGATGATATAAACCATCTGTTTCGATTGCCGCCGGCTGCCGGGCTCAAACTGTGCAAAATAGTTCATTTCGTAGTACATAGCAATATTTTGGACACTCTTTTATATCGGACAGGACTGAACCGTATAAAAGCTCATCAGTTCTGTATCATGACGTACGAATCTAACCACGATAAAACAAGCCGCAGTGGCCCGATTTGCTTAAATTTTTTAATATTTAACAAAAACCGGCCAAGTCCGAGTCGCTCTCGGTACCACCAAAACTAATATACTTAGTTTACCTTCTTCAAATCAAATCAAATCAAATCAGTTTATTACAAACACGTTGTACAGAGGTTGGAATAAGAGTGAAAGTTTTAACTATATGTGTAATAGGGGGCTCTGCAAAACAAAACGAAATTAATAAATTACATTACAATACATTACATTTTTAACCATGTGTCATTTTTAGTCAAGTCAAACAATTTATTTCAATTAGGCACATAAAAGGCACTTTTAAACGTCAATTTTAGAAAAAAATAGAATTGTGTTCCAAAAGGTGTTTTCGTATGGAGAAGAATGGGCAAGAAACTCCACCGTTAATCTTTTAAAATGTTTTCACAATATTTGGTATACATTAATTATATGTGCAGACGATGCATCTAGAATAAGATTACTATACCACGATAGGTAAAAAGAACAATAAATAAAGCAATGACAGATAAATTAACTAGGTGATAGATAGTTGGTGCTCACATATTTACAGTCATGGTTCAAACCAATGGAATAGAATAATATTATTGTTTATTGTTGCTATAGCTATTGAATTATGATATTTATTATGAGTAATAAATTAACTAGGTGATAGATAGTTGGTGCTCACATATTTACAGTCATGGTTCAAACCAATGGCATAGAATAATATTATTGTTTATTATTGCTATAGCTATTGAATTATGATATTTATTATGAGTAATAAAGAATAAGAATAAGTTAAATCAAATTAATTAATTCAAATAAATTAAATATGTAGGTAGGTATGTTTACAAACAATGGTCAATGGTCAGCTGTCATGTCATTACTTTTTATTTATTTAACAATTTTTCCATCAAAAACTCTTGCAATGTGTAGTAGCACTTCTGGTTCAAATTAATGAACAACCTTGTTTTAAATAAATTGTTACTTTTTATTACTTTAATTTACTTACTTCCTTTTTACTTGTAATTGGCCATATTTTGTATAAGCTATTTCTTATTGTATCTGTTTAGCTGTAAGTTTTCCTAAAAATAAAATAAATAAATACGGTAATATATTATAAATCTTGATACATATTAAATACGGGCCTGAAAGGAAAGTGGATAGTTTTGAAACCGGTAATGCTAGATCGTTTTGGTGTCGCAAGTATCGTGGCTGGGTGTAATGATCTTTATTTAAGGGGAAAAGTGATATATTTTTCCTGACAAATAAACATACTTATGTCAAAGATATACTTACAGAGATGTGAGTGTAGGGATATTTCCTGTGAGTGTGTGTGATTGTGTTTTTTAAAATGTGGTCTACAGCTCTGCCGTGCCAATCCAAAAGACTGTAAGTCGACTTACAGTGTTTTCGCTTAACAACGCCCAATCAGTTTTTTGAAGTCTGTTTAGTACCCTGTGATCGATCACATTTCATTACAACGGTTTTTTCGGAAGATAAAGCAAACAAAAAAACACTGTATTACGTAAAAAATAAGATATAAACACAGAAAAATACTGTAACAAAGCATACAGTGTTTTGGCGTAATAGACTACACGCATTTTGCTATGCGTAGGTAAATACAGTGTTTTGCACTGCCCGCATGCAGTTCGCGCGTTTACTGTCCAACCAGCGAAAGCAGAATCGACAACAATATTGCTATCTCGTACTTTCCTGTGCCGTTAATATTCCTCTTCCTTGTTCATCACGTCCGAGTAGTTTTGTTTACATTAGTCGTGTTCCGCGCGCTGACTGATTTGTTTGTTTTGATTTGATAATGCGTTATTAGTTTTTAATTCGACTTATTTAGTGATAATTGTGAGTGACAATGAGTACGAATCGTAGTGAAATGTTAGTCAGACTGTCGAAACAAAATATGAAACATTATAATAACTCAGACTCAGTTACTGTTGCGTCCAGTGTGATAAGTGATTGTCAAGAAAAAGAAAATATAGACTGTAACAACCACAATTTGAACGAAAGTAATTACTTTCACGATGATTTCGAGTCAAGAAACTTTATAAGTCCTATTGTTGCACTCAGTGAGACTCAGCTTGATGAATGCCTTTCAGAAGAATTGGGAGAAGGAGTTTATACTCAACTAATACCTTCATTGATTTCTGATTCGAGTTTAACGGATACTAACAACCTATATTCAGCTCCAACACTTTCAACTTCTAACGTAAGTCTTATTCCACTTGGCAAAAAAAGACCCATCACCCCTATAGCTGTCCATGAGCCTATCGTTCCCCTCAGTGAGACTCAGCTCGATGAATGCCTTTCTGAAGAATTGGGAGAAGGAGTTTATAGTCAACGAATACCTTCATTGATTTCTGATAAGAATTTAACGGATACTAACAACCCATATTCAGCTCCAACACCTTCAACTTCTATCGCAATTCTTATTCCTCTTGGCAAAAAAAGACTTATCACCCCCGCAGCCGCCCATGAACCTACCGTTGAAGATAATCATTCTCAAACAATCAAGAAACCTAAGCGAAATAGAAATCCAGAAGCTGTATTAGAGAAACAAAGACTGAAACATCCATTATTGCCACCTTGTTCATGCAAAAAGCAGTGCTTACAAAATATCCCTGAGATTGAAAGACAGTCTATACATACGCAATTTTGGAACTTAGACAGGCAACGGCGCCGCGAATTTTTGTCGAGGAGTGTTAATAGGTTACCTACCACATGCACAAAAACAAAAGGTGAATCTCGAAGGCACAACACCTTAGTATGGTCACTCAATGACATCAAAGTATGTAAAGTTTTTTTTCTAAGAACCTTGGGCTTTACAAACGATGAAGCTGTACAATCAGTGTTGAAAAATAATTATTTTCGGGGCAATAAGAATCCCAAAGTGAGTGCCACACCTGATCTTCGAGGACGTCAATTTGAACCAGCTAACAAGTTTCCACAGGAGTATGAGGACCGCTTAAAGGAATTTATATTGAAATACAACCCAATTTCATCACATTACAATAGTAACCATGCACCTAACAGAAAATACTTGCCAGTAGGCATTAATTTCTCCACAATATTTAAGCATTATAAACAGTTTTGCCAAGACAATAATTTATCTACTTGTGGTTGGACTCATTTTCATAACATGGTCAAGAAATTAAATCTGTCGACTGCTGAATTATCGCAAGATATTTGCACTAAGTGTAAAAATCATAAAATAGCTCACGAAGAACTACCTCTTCCTTGCAATTGCCAAGATTGTATAATCATAGGACAGCACCTAGAAAACAAACGTAATTCCCGAAGAGATTTAAAATTAGCAGAAGAACGTAGTGATAACTCTGAAGGAAAGGAAGCTGTATTCACTGTTGATATGCAAAAAGCTATTTGCATGCCACTTTTAACAACTAAAGAATATTATTTTTCTAGAAAACTTGTCCTCTTCAACGAATCATTTGTGCCGCCAGGTAAAAATAAAAATGCTGCATGCATCCTATGGCATGAAGGTGAAAGCGGCAGAAAAGCACATAACATAGCTACTACATATATATATTTCATACGAAAATACTGCCGAGATCTACACAATTTAAACTTCTTTTTGGACAACTGCAACGCACAAAACAAGAATAAAATTCTTTTTTCTGCATTAGTCAGAGTGGTAAACGATGACAAAACTAGTATTCAAAGCTTGAAATTAGAATATTTTGAACCAGGTCATACATTTATGGCTGCGGATGCAGTACACGCTGCTATAACAAAGAAATTAAAATCAGCACGTGAAATATACGATCTGGAAGATTTCGTGACCAATATCAAATAGTCTAGAAAAAACCTAGATGTTGTCGTACTCAAACACAACGATATGTTGATTTTTAAAAACGACAGTAAAACAGCTTTCCCTAAAGATTGGAATATTCAAAATTTAAAAGTTGTTGAGTTTCGAAGAGGTAAGCTTTCTCTTTTTGCTAAAAATGATTATAATGGTGAGTTAAAAGAAATACATTTCTTAAAGAAAAAGGTGATTGGAAAAGGAGATTTGAAAAAGATGATCGACAATAGAGAAGACCTTATAAATATGATAGAAACAGAAAATAAACCCAGAGGTATAAGTGAAGTTAAAAAAAAAGAATTGCTAATACTTTCAAAGTCTATGCCTGCATCACGGCGAAGGTTTTATGAAGCCCTTGAGGAGTCAGATGCACCTGACCTTGATACAAATATTGATTCTGATTTATAATCGGATAAAATTACGAGTGTATCGATTTTTTTAACTATACAATTTAAGAATTTAATGTTTGGTTACCTTTTTATTTTAAATTTTTATTTAACTAATTATGCTACCATTTCGTCTTTAGAACCACACACACTCACTTACTCTCAAACAAATACATACACATGCACACTATCTCACACACAAACACAAATACACGCACACCACACAAACACACATTTAATTGTATTTTTATTTAATAAGCATTTGATCTCATATTTTTTAATAAGCCTTTGATCTCATACAAACCCAAAAATATTGTTAAGTTTCTTTGTTTATTACATATTTACGAGTATGTGTTAATTGATTAAATTTATTTTGCCTTCATGTAATTGATTAAATTTATTTTGCCTTCATGTAATTGATTAAATTTATTTTGCCTTCATGTAATTGATTTTATTTACAAACCCATACATCAAGCGTAGGAAGACAATAAGATTTCACGATTTCTGTAAGAATTATGAGTGCCATATAACGCATTAACACTTTATTCAAACAAATTCTTCAGCTTTGCATTAGTAGGACTAGGACAATGACAGATATTACTCATCTAACTTATTGCTATTGCATTCACAAGTGTCACAAAAATCATACTAGAAAGTGAAAAATACTTATTATTATAATTTAAAATTCATTCCATCTATCCTCTTAAAAAACTGTATGCTTGGATACAGTGTTTTGGCATAATGAGTTTAGAGTTTCAGACAAGGATTAAACACTGTATCCGGTTTTACAGTGTTTTGCCTTGTTTGAAGTATATTAAAATTTTATAATTGTCTTGGAAACACAAGTTAGTGTCAATAACTTCTAACTATAATAAAATAATTTCAAAAAAACTGTTTGGCTATATACTAGAGATGTAGACCTAACTATTAAATGCACAAAATTATATAATATGCACCAATTACCTCTGATATGGGCAAAAATTAATAAAAAACATGTTTTATCAATTATCTCAAAACTGGTTTTTGTAGGTTACAGTGTTTTGGCTTGGCAGGGCAGAGCAGCTGTCCATACCTCCTTGTTCGTCAAGATACGTATGAATCTTTTTTGTAACTTGAACATCTTATCTGCGTGCACGAGCGCATTACCCCAAAGTATTACACGAAGCATTACTTCTTCTTGCCACACTAGAGGCCTTATTGACGTTTTCTGTGCTTCTGCAATTAAAAGACAGTCCTGTGACCGATTGACGGTCTTGTAATAGGATCCCATTTTCATCAAAAAAATTAATCGATTTAATTCTTTGATTCTCATCCTTTGGGGATAGAACTCTAAAAATGGCTGCTTCCTAACGCAGCGCTTATAGAAACGCTTACAAAATTAGAGCTAGCTAGCAACGCGGTTCACATATAAAAGATCGCGTGTCACGTTCTTATTTGCCTGCATACCGAGCTCTTTACAACTATTACCTACTGGAAGAATAATTCGTGACGTTTCATTTGCGTCACCGACCACGCTGGGCGATGCTCGCCACATGCGCTCTCGCAGTAGAGGTGAGCGCGTGCTCATCACTCAGTGAACCAGTTCGGTAGCTGACAGCCAGCTGTCACTCCCTTGTCACAAGTTCAAAACAATTAATAATCAACAAATTGCAACCCGGCCGCACGCTTGTGGAAAGTACTGTTTTAACCGTAGAGTGTTGGGAGGGGGACACGCGTGACATAATTCATATTTACGTATATGAGGGCGAAGGTGTAACATTTCACTGGCATGGTGTCTGTTGTTCTGCGTCGCACATTACCGTGCTGAGTGCTCCTAGTGGCTTGAGCTGGTGCTCGTCCAACTGTCGGCCAGCAGGTGACTGTTGTCCGTCTGTCGGGTAGATACTGATCAAGAGGCTTGTTTTGCTATTGAAGTATTTATCGTGAATTTATCATTATTGTAAATGAGAGTGCTCGTATCATCAAATGCCTAGTTAGTTTGTAATCTTAAATCACCGGGACGGACAACAACTTGAAAAAGTGATCCTTTAGAAGTAAATTAGAATCAATGATCCCAAAGAAAACCTTCTTTGACTGGCTACTTACTACTAATATGTTATCGGCGTGTTCAACGTCCGTGGGAGGTGTGTGAAGAGTGTGTGCGACAGGTACGGGCGGTGGATCGTAAAAAACTCATCAATCTCGGCGTGTGAGAGGTAATCAATCACCGGCATTAGCTCATGCACACGAGCCCGTCGCCTGCGCCGCCCCACCCCACCCGCCTGCCCCGCGAGTCGCGATTAAAATATTAATTTAATACAAGGTACCCTTTAACAGTCAAGCGATAGTGTTACAATGCTGATAGGATGAATATTACGTGACAGAAGACATTATTTTACAATAAATACAATAATTTTCATACCCTCGTTTTACAATGTTTATTTCATCTATTTATTGTAATCTAAATCTCATCCTATCCTAGTCCTAGCCTAGCCAAACCTGTTGGTAATTGATGGTGAATTGTAATTTTCGAGCAAGTGAAGTGCGGCGAACGGTTATGGTGATAGATGATAATTATATATATTACCAGATGGCTGGTAGCGGCTAGAAGAGAGTAGATTCAGTTAAATGTGCGGTGCTGTTAGTGACGCAGCTAGTTGCGTAGTAACCATAGATACATATAAGCACAGATACTATAATACTACGTACAGATACCCAATCCCATACAAAGAAATGACACCTCCCTAAGTCTGGCTGAGCTGGCTATTTTTCTTCCTCCATTTTTTCAACAGATGGCAGCATCAGCGACTCACTAATTGCCAGAGACTGTAGCTTTACAATGCTATCTAGGAGTCGACTTAGATACCTATGGCGTTGTTTTATTATAGTAGATTCTTTAAATCGCACATGGCACGGTGGGTTCAAGGACAAGTAATAAGAATACCACAGAAATATCTCGAGTTGGCGGAATAGTTTCATTTCTGTGTGAGTGAGCTAGCATCTTTCACGCTGCTGCGAATGCTACTTTATGGGTTTTTAGTATTTCAATGCTTACTACCTATTGCTAAAACCCTAAAACTGAAAACACGCCTTCTTCGTGCGAACTCATTATGATAGTAATTAAATGTTTTTAAAGACATCAAATAAAAACCGGCCAAGTGCGTGTCGGACCCCGCACAATTAAGGGTTCCGTAGTTGCGATGAATTTATCCCAAGAACAAACTTATCTAACGAAACTATCACTAAAATTCCTTACCTTTGGCTATGAGATAAGAGCTATTCTGCAAAACAAAAGCTCAACATTTAAAAATAATTTTGACACAATTAAAATCAAATTTGACAATCGCGAATCCACGTGGTACCCGTGGTTTGCCCTAACCCGTGAATTTTTTTAGAGCCGGAGGCGCGCAGGGGGTGCAGCCTCGACGTGTTTATATGGAATTTTTCACTTTTTGTATGGAAAATATGAAAAAATATTACCTTCATGTTGAGTTTTAGGGGTTTATAGGTCTCATAAAGGGGGTCGAAATTTTCATTATTTTTGCGATAGGACGCACCATTTTCGAGATATAAAAAAAAAAAAAATATATCAGGCATCAAAGCCCGTAGGGTGTTAGTATTACATCTTACTTAAAAACTATTTTAGTAAGTAACATGCAGGAACATAAAAATAATCACAATCACAGGAAGGTTTAACAAGCTTTGTTGCCAACATGTAGCTTGGTAAACCTCCCCAATGTAGGCCCATCCAGCCACTCTGAAAACACCCTCAGAATGCTGTTGCTGCTTCCCCTCACTCGGGATATTACTGAAGCAACTTTCTTCCGCATTATCGCAAAGTAGTCGTCAGTGTGCGCATCAGTGAACATACCTGACGCACTACAGTAAGGCGGAAGCCTCAACAGCGCCCTGAAGGTATTGTTGTATTGAATGCGCAGGGCAGTGTCTGGTTTTAGGGTATGGTTATCCCAAAGGCTGCTGGTGTAAAATGTTTGGGAGTAGGCCTTAAAAAGAGTTAGTTTAACGGGAATTAAACAACCATGAAACCTTCTGCATATCATATTTCCCCTCACAGCCAGTGCCCTGCGCTCTCTTTCCATATCCAAGTCGTCTTTTAATTCTTCAGTAACAATGTGGCCTAAATATTTAAAGTGGGCAACTCTCTGCAAAAGTGATCCATTTAGCTTTACATGAGGGACAAATGTTGGTTTTTTATTCCTACCCCGAAACACTAACAGTTCACTTTTTGTAGGATTATATTTAAGCCCGTGGTGTTTGGCATATCCTTCACAAATGGAGAGTAACTTTCTAATTCCACTGATAGTCGGGCTCAGCAGCACCATGTCGTCTGCATAACTTAAGTTATTTAAACATACTCCATCTATATGGCATCCCACATGAGTGCTGCTGAGCTCAACAAGCAGCTTATTTATATAAATATTAAAAAGCCTCGGTGAAGTTAGACCTCCCTGCCTAACGCCGCACTCCAGTTTATAGGGGTCGGACAACGCATTAGACCATTTGACGAAGTTCCTCTGCTTGTCATACCAAAAAGATAAAGTAGACACTAATGCAGTAGGAACGCCCGCCTCCAGAAGCTTCTCCCAAAAGACATTATAAGAAACCAGGTCGAAGGCCTTAGAACGGTCCAGGAAACAAGCATACACAGGTGTTTTCCTGTCAGTATAATATTTGACAGTATGCTTCAGCGCAAGTATAGCACTTTCAGTAGATAGCCCAGCTCGAAAACCAAACGGTGTGTCATGTAACTGGGTGTACCTGAATTACCCTAGGCTGATAAAATTTTCGTTTTTCCTAATTGTGTTAATACGAGTATTAGTGTTTGGATCGGTTCCCCCGTAGGGGAAGAACTGTGCCCCTCCTTTCCGCACAGTTCTGTAGGGCTCGTCCCAGACTGGTCACCCTCCCACCGTTAGGAGAAAGAGAAGAATTCCCATAAACTAAACTGCCTTGTCCCGACTTAGAAAAGCTAGGGGACAAGGATTGGACAGGGAAGTTAATAATGGGAATTCTCAGTTAGTAAACACGAGTATTATAATATGAAGCTAAGAAGACAAGAGGGTATGCAAAAGTATATAATATAGTATTATGTTTTAGTATTATAAATGTTGGAACGCCTACGTCTCCTCCTCTCGCAGTTGAGCACCAATATCTGCAATACAGACTTGGTAAGGTGGAAGGGGTCAAAGGATCGTTACACTTGTGCTTAAAATACGATTACGTACTACTACGTTAATTTGTCTGTTTACAATATACCCACTTCAGTGAGACCGGGAACCGTATAACAACGTTTGCCTCATTGTACGTGTCCTGTTAGACCTAACGCATATAACCTTTGAGGAACTAATACGATTCTAATGGAACACGCTCCCTAAGCACTAAATAAATGTTTTACTCAATCCTAAGACAGAGGACTACGAAGTCCAACTGTTTTTGAGTAAAACAAGTTTAATATTGAATAGTTCTAGTCGCGTACTAATATAAAAGACACAAAACTCGCAGAAGCGCACCGTAGACTCAGTCTCTAGCAGAATACATTACGATCGTACCTGGTGAACACCGAAGTGGTAGCTCGTCACTTTATATTTCCTTAATCTGTCCCATTTAGAGGATGCTTTCAATGTAATCGGCAGCCGTGTGGATCGTCCTTATCGACAACGGGGCGTTTCGATCTAGGCATCCAAATGACGTGTCTCGCTAATATAATTTGTGAGAGGCCCGAAAGCCGGTTGTAGAGGTTTAACGAGACACGAGTTCTAGCGTTCCTTAGAACGAACTATCGATTCAGTCTGAGATACTTAGTGAAGCCTAACCAGACTCCCTGGAAATATTTGTCAAGAAGCCTCACGCAAGGTATTCTGTGGCAAAACCTTCTGGGAAACAGAAATCATCACCAACGTTTGGTTGTTTTGTAATGCAATTACAGATTGGCTTTATAGCCTAGATCAATTCCAAATGACCTGTGAGTATTTATGGCTCTGCCTTCCAAATGTGGTGCGTCATCTCAAAGTCAACAGTTGTCATAAGTCAGGGGCATTACTGCCCAGTCAAGTACGGTGGAAGGCCTTCGCCATTTCCCTATAGCCAACTGCTAGTGACAATAATCTGCCAAGGTACGGATTCGGATATGGACACGTAATACACGAGAATGTAACATTAGTTATAAAACACGATACTAAATAAGTGTTGAGTTACAAGAACCTTAATTATATTACCAGCCTAGGATAATTATTATAATGAAATACTCACTCAGTCGCACCAACAAGCACACACTCACCCAGTTGCACCAACAAACACACACACATACTCGTACTTCGTTAAATACTACATTAGTCTAGTCTGGGCGTCAACCCAACTATATTTAACTTAATATATAATACTCGCTACCTTGCGACAGCTCACTTGGACATGGCCTAATATTACGTCTACACCCTACCGTGGTCTCAAACCAACCCTCCTAACTTAACTACCCTGGCTGCGGAGTCTGATGTTTGACATGTCTGTCCTCTTTCACGACTCAAAACCAACTGTCTTTCTCGTCTAACAATCTCCCTGTCCTAAATTCCTAAAATATTCCATGCTGCACATGGAATACTCAGCCTCTTTACAAGTTTTTGCAACAAAGACATAAAATCTCTGAATTGTTTCTGAGTGGCCCGAATAGGTCGGGTATCGTGATATTTATGATCTCCAGATGTGGCTGCATTCCGTTGCTTTGGGTCCAGGGAATAACAACCTTTTGCGATGGAAAAGTCAAAGTTACAATTTATATTATATTGTATTATATAAAATATACAATTATGTTTTTAGCACGAAACCTATTCAAGTGTTCCAGGTAACCGCCAGAATAATAAAACAATTAATCCAATATCATTATCATTATCCTATAACTACAGTTATAGGATAATGATAATAGATAGTTACATCAATGGGGCCATCGGCTTTGCATGCCTTTGGAATGGTTCATAAGTTATTCTTTAGTTAATTCTCTAGTTTTCTATTTGTGTGTTGGTTTCTTTACCTTACATTATATTCATGTAAGCGCAACCTTGTTCGCACTAACTTTGAGAGCCGCATGTTGATTATATAGCACCGATTCCGACAGTTTCGCAGAATAGACTTATGGCTGCTTTTACAATTCGTCAATTGTTTTAAAGGGTCCATCTAAACTGCCCGAGCCCGTTTTGGTTCTCAGAATATTTGTAGAAAGTGGCCACGGGTCGCTTCCCATAAAATATAAATGGAATGGGTTTGTAAGAGGTTCAATATTGTTTTAACATTTTAAAGAAATAGGATATCTTGTTATTAATTAGGGTAACGTGTCGAGCTGTCAACCCATAAAATTGAGATTTAATGTGTTCTTAAGAACCCCGAATCGGCCCTTAAGTGACGGTTTTAAAATAAATATAATAATGTATCGTTACTAAATTAGAGTAAATGACACACAGTCGCACTACCGAGGCGTGAGTCGAGCATACTGTCAAACACTTTGACTATCACGGTTGCCAGTGAAATAGGCCTGTAGTTCCCTTTGTCTGCTATGTCCCCTGTCCGATTCTTCACAATAGGTACAACAATTGTATCCAGTAAGTCCTGAGGTAAGTAAGAATATCCCAAACACAAATTGAATAACATAGTCAACACTCTCGGCAGATGTATACCAGCATTTTGAAGGTGCTCGATGCTAAGCCCATCATGACCAGGGGATTTACCTCTCTTCATGCATTTAATCACAGATTTGAGTTCTTTACATGAAAACCAAAGGGGTGATCCTGATCGACATGTGTCAGCATCGCGCACCCTCGGCGCAGACTTAAGAGGTGAACTCACTTTAAAATGGTATTTATAACTGTTGGCTATCACAGTGTTATCGTTTTTACCATTGACGCTAACTGATAGGCTTGGAGTATTATTTAGTCTCTTAGTACCCTTTCAAAATGATGAAAAACGTTTATCTGAATGAAGTGAAGCCAAAATATCCATTTAAATTTTTTCTTGGTTCTTAATGCACCATTTCAATTTCGATTTGAATATTTTACGACTTAATGTCATATCTTCAAAAATAGGCCCACTACTGGGTTGCCCATACCACATCCATAATTTAAATTTAATTCTTGCCTGTGTGTGAAATTCTTTTACATGTTTGTTTCACCCTTTTATACCCTTTTTTCTTATAATGCCTTTCGGGGTTCTGCTTATACTAGCAGCTTCACTTAATATAGACACAATTTGACTATACATTTTATCCAATAAAAATTGATGGTGGGTATTATCACAAAATTTATCAGCACAGAGTTCAAACTCTTTAGGAAAATCTAAGTTTTTAAATTTATTGTTACATACAGACGGGTATTGACTGATTTCGTCTGGTTTTCGTATAGAAAACAAAAGAGAAAATAATAGAGATATAAGCAAAAGATTTTTCTTTTGCTTATATCTCTATTATGTTCTAAATACAGTACTGTTTTTGCACGCGAAGTCGAGATGTTGGTGTGAATTTTAGTTCATGACAACATATTTTACCCCACACCCTTTTAATCGCGATTAAAAAGTCAGGTTTAGTCTGGTTTGGTTTTTACAATCAAAATTTAAGGTGAAAAACGTCAAATTCAGAATAGAAAAATTGCCATTTTCACTAAATTAAAAACTCAGTACTATCTTAGTGCTGTCAAACTAAAATATTGTAAAGTTGTGACTTTAGTCTATTTCAGAATGGGAAATCGTCGTTTGACAGGAATAAATTTAATTTTAGTCTAGTTTAGAGGCATTTGTGACAAGCATAGAAATATAAATTATATCTATGTTGAGAAGAGAATCGGCACCATTGACAGACAGAATAGCTATCTACCTACTTTTAAAACGTTTTTTTCAATCCTTTTTAAGGTTCCGTACCTCAAAATGAAAAAACTGAACCCATATAGGATCACTTTGTTGTCCGTCTGTCTGTCTGTCAAGACCCTTTTTCTCAGGAGCGCGTGGAGGTATCAAGCCGAAATTCATATCAAATACTCAAGTCTAACTGTCCATTGGAGCTTGAAAAAATCAAACTTCTAAGCCAACGCAATCAAAAGATACGGCCGTTTATGCTGCAAATTTTCGACACTCGCAAGGGAATCAAAACCTACAGGGTACTTCCCGCGAACTCAGAATCTTGAAATTTGGTACGAAGCAACATCTTATAGCACAGATAAAGGAAAAATTGCGAAAAGCATTTTTTTTTTTTTTTTTTTTTGTAATTTTAAAGTTACTACCCCTTTCCTCATTAACGCGTAGAGGTATTGTTATGTACTTACTTGGCGTCCATATTGAACTACGGGGTCGTTCCTCGTTGCTTTAAACTGAACTGTGGGGTATCCTCACTTGTAACAATAATCAACTGTCAGTCAACCGTCAAGTGTCAACTATCTGTCGAACACCACAGGTATTAAATTGAAATTTATATCAAAAACTCTGGTCTATAATACCTTTAAGGCTTGTGCAGACCAGCGCGACTTGTCGCGCGACGCGACACCGGTTATTGTTATACTGTGAAGTTTTCTTAGAAATTGTATTGATCGTGTCGCTTCGCGCGACAAGTCGCGCTAGTCTGCACAAGCCTTTAAGCTGTAACAAAATCAAACTTCTATGTCAACGCAATCAAAAGAAACAGCAATTTAAGCCGCATATTTTGAAACTCGCAACTTCTCGCAAGGGAATCAAAACCTAAATTTACATAAATACCTACAGGTTTGTACGCAACCCTCGATGCGCGAGTCCGACTCGCACTTGGCCGGTTTTTTATAGACAGCTTAGTAGATCAGAAAAAAGAACAAAAAATGTAGCTACTTGCCAAAAACATGTTGAGAGATTTCTTTCAATTCTTATATTTCTATGTAACGTAGGTACCAGATATAAAAAAAAAAGATTTTTCTTCTAAACGCGATGACAAATTGAGTAAAACGCTATCTTTGCGAAGAACTCTACACAAAATGATTAACAGATTAAGGTTACTTTAACATTTTATCGAATTGAAGTAAATGGTTCCATTTACTTCTAGAGTAGTTCTTAGCCACGAGACTAAGCAGACGTGTTTTTTGTGTTGATTATAACGATATTGATTTAAGTAATTACGAATAATGTTATTGCTATAATTTGCGGAGTCAGTTTATTGTGGAAGTGATGAGTGTGACTAACACCTTTTTTGTTTTGAAAGATGAACTAAATAGTTTATAAACAATCAACGTTTTCGGTGTTAGTAGTATGTCTAACCCAGGAGATAGCCTCTTCGGCCGCATTCAATTGGTACGACGAAGTCCTCCACCGACGCCATCGCCTGCCCATCAAAGCCAGACAAGGGAACCAGCGCCGCCAGCAGCCACGGATAACGAATTACCGACTGAAGTCGTCTCTACGGCAGAGCTTCAGAGATGGCTTGGGTCCATCGACACAATTTTGACCGAAATTTGCTAAATTGTGGCGGACGGAAAAATGAATTCCGACCAAAAACTCCGTGTCACCAATCTCTGTCGAAAAGTAAACCATGGGACGTCTCAGATGGCCGTGCTGTACCGATCCCTGAAGCAGAAGTCCATCCAGGTGCACACAACCATCCAGCACCTTCAAGTGCAGCAGAATCTTGCGGAATCCCTTTGCCAGTTCAAAGAGGTCGTGGAAACGAAGATGAGCCGAACCGAACCAGAAAGTACTTCCTATGCTAATATGGTGAAGACAGGCTCTGATAAGTTTATTCGCCCTGCAAATCTCAGTTTGGTCGCTATATATCCCAGCGATAAAACCAAAACCAGTGACGAAACCATGTCGTTGGTACAAAAAATTATCTCGCCAGAGGAATTAAAACTCCATGTTCGTGGTCTAAGGGAAATTAGAAACGGAGGAGTTATCATTAGGACGGATAACAAAGACGACATTAATAAATTAAAAAGCTCACAGAAGCTAGTTTCCTCAGGCCTTACAGTTGAAGAACCATCCAAACGCCGTCCCAGGATTGCTGTCATTGGTGTCCCCGTAGTCCTAACTGAAAAAGAAGGTATTTGATTGCATTTACGTCCAAAACTTGACAGATAAATTGCCGAACACTACTCGTGAGTCCTTTTTAGAAAGTATAAAATTGAGCCATAAGTCAGGAAAGAAAGATCGTCCTACTTGTAATTATATATTGGAAGTTCCTGCTAATATCAGGAAAATTATGACGGACCAAGGCCGAATTTTTATAAATTGGACATCATGTCCAGTGAAAGATTTCACTATTGTGACCAGGTGTTTTAACTGCCAGCAGTTCGGACACGCAGCCAAATTTTGCAGAGAAACGAGCCCTACCTGCAACCTCTGTGGCTAAACAGGACATTCTTTCAAGGACTGCAATAATAAAGGTTCTCCGCCTCAATGTGCGACCTGCAAACGCTTCAAGAGGAAAGATGATCATCCAACTGGTGATGTAAATTGCCCAGCACGTAAATATGCAGAAGACAACTATATTAATTCCATTGACTATGAAGGCGCCTAGGAGCGCCCGCCGACAACCTAGTCAATTCAGCACATAGATAGTAGGTTAACTTCTACATGTATTTTTACTTTTTTATGACCAATCAGCTAATCTGTGATCTAGATGAGTTTTCCGTGTCTGAAGCTAAAATCTGTAATGTTGAGGAGTGCAAAAACATAGTATATACTGGAAATAAAACATTGACTCTACTTACACAAAATATACGCAGTATAACCCGAAATTTTAATGATTTCCAAGTTTTGTTACAAAATCTTGATATAGGCTGCGACATTATCGTTCTAACAGAATGTTGGTTATCCAAACAAACGGCCAATATACCCTCTCTCGATGGCTTTACTCTTCACAAAAGTGTTAGAACATTCAACCAGAATGATGGCATAGTGGTTTATATTAAAAATAATTTAAGAACATTAGTAGATGAACCCTATTTTCTAGACTGCAACTGCTTAGTAATTACAATTATTCCTGATACAGTAATTATGGCTATTTATAGGCCTCCATCACAAATTATTGAGGGGTTTTTGGATTCGCTTAACAGTAACTTAGGAAAATTATCTTCGTTTAAAAATATTATACTGATAGGTGATATCAACATAAACATTGCTGCCGAAAAAATCGATACTCATTCACATAATTACCCCAATATCTGCTCATTTCATGGACTATTACCAGCTCATTATCACCCTACCCACCAGAGCGGCTCTTGTCTAGACCATATCCTTATAAAATCGAAAAGTCCATCCAAAACATTGGTTACTAATTCGTCACTAACCGATCATCAAGCTGTTTTACTAACATTACAAATATCCTCACCTAGAAATAACTGCATGCGCAGCTATACTAAACTCAATATGACGAGTCTTGAAACCGACTTACGCGGCATTAATTTTGACCCCGTTTACGATTCACATGATCCAAATGTTTCTCTACAATATTTTGTCGATTTGTTACAATCTACAATAAGGAAAAATACGTTTACTAAAGTAATACCTAGAAAGTATAGTAATATTAAACCATGGATTACGCCAGGATTTGTTCGCTGTATTAGAAATAGAGACAAACTTCACCAAAAATCGAAAAACGCATCGGATAATGAACTACTATCAACTACTTACAAACGTTATAGGAATTTCTGTAATAATCTGTTGAAAAAGCTTAAAAACCAATATGATCAAAGTCAACTTCAGAAAGCAGGTAAAAACAGTAAACTTATATGGAAATTCATAAAAACTAACACTTTTAGGTCCAAAAATCCCGAAACGACGCTTGATCTTTTATCTTCTGAGCTAAGCCCTATCGAAGCGGCAAATAAAGCTAACAACTTCTTCATTAACGTAGGAAAAAACTTAGCAGAAAAAAACCTATTATCTAATAGATGTTTTTCCATTCAAAGCCAAACTCTTTTGTCTTATTAGATACTGATGTTAATGAGGTTGTAAGTATAATAAATGGATTAAAGGAAATGTGTGCCGTAGGATGTGACGATATACCTAATAGCATACTCAAAAGATTTAAATACGTCATTGCCCCTCCTTTGACTCACATTTTTCAGTTATGTTTAACAAAAGGAATATTTCCTAAATTGCTTAAAAAAGCCGTATTTACCCCCGTGTTTAAGGCTGGAGACAAAAATTGTAACTGTAACTACAGACCAATTTCAGTTTTAACAGGCCTCTCCAAGATTTTGGAAAAAATTATAAACAGCAGATTAGTAAACTATCTTGAAAGTAGTAAATTACTCTCTGATCATAAATTTGGTTTTAGGCCTAAAATATCAACAAGCCAAGCTGTTCACCATCTGACAAATTTTATAAGCACAAACTTGGATAACGGCATGCATACCATAGGGACATTTTTAGACCTTGCCAAGGCTTTTGACACAATCTCTTGTACTTTGCTTTTATACAAGCTGGAAATTCTGGGAATACGGGGAATACAATTGCAACTATTATCTGATTACCTTACCGACCGCCATCAGTGTGTAAAAATAGGTCAATGGATGAGTTCTGAACTTAAGAATAGCTGTTATGGAATCCCACAAGGCAGTATTTTGGGTCCTACTTTGTTTTTAATCTATATAAATGACCTGTGCAATTTGACACTCCAAAAGGGTGTAATTATGTCATATGCGGATGACACAGCTCTACTGTTTGCAGCTGAATCAAAGGCCGAGGTCTATGAGGTAGCACAGAATGGCTTTAATACTGTGTCAAATTGGCTTCATAAAAATCTCTTAACTTTAAATACAGATAAAACCAAGTACCTATTATTTACAATGAGAAACACTAATCCAACGCTTACTAATCTAAACATTCAAGCGCATAACAATTGTAATATACATTATGCTGACATTGCATGCTCTTGTCCCACTTTAGCTAAAACCGATCATATCAAATATCTAGGCGTCACGATTGACACAAACCTGAATTTCCGCAAACACATCGATGTATTATGCACCAGGGTACGTAAACTAATATACATTTTTAAAAATTTACGTAACATTGCCGACTTTAAATTAATTAGGCAGATTTATTTGGCGTTGTGTCAATCTATTATTACCTACTGCATAACCTCCTGGGGTGGGGCCGCTAAATCAATTTTACTCCACCTAGAACGCGCCCAAAGAGCAGTTTTAAAGGTTGCCACTTTTCGCCCATTTAGATTTCCTACACACCAGCTTTATATGGCATGTAAGGTGCTAACAGTACGTCAATTATTTGTTTTGAATGTAGTTTTAGTCCAACACACTGAACTCTATTTTAACCCAGTACCATAAGAGAAGAAAAGATTTGGTTTGTACTAACTCCCAGACTAAACATGCTTTTGCTAATCGATTTTATTTATTTTTAGGGCCCTACTTGTATAACCAGCTTAACAGAGTGCTAAAGATTTATAGTTTAAGTTATAATAGGTGTAACTTACTAGTACAAGAATATTTGTCAAAACTCAATTACGCAGACACGGAAAAACTACTAGAAATTTTAAAATAATATCTCTATCTATCTACTCTATATTAAGTCTCTTCTTTTACCTAATTAATAACAGTGTCCAGTTTATCTACTTTAATATTATTTGTTAATTTATTTAAACATATCTTAAATAATCTAGTCTTAAAAAAATATACCCAAATAAATAGTTACTCTTTAAGTCATAGAAAATATCATGTCTTCTTTTAATTTAGCTTAGTAATAAACCTATTGTTGTCTTCTTTTTAAATGTTTGATGTAAATTGATGGCCTGAAACACAGGTTTTTCATAAACCTAGATCAGGCAGGCCTACATTACAGTTAGAATTTAATTTTCCTCGATTGTAATTAATCTATATCATAATTTTACTTTATACTTATACTTGAATAAATTTTTTATTATTATATTATTATTATTATCTATCTTTTTTGTTGAAAAAATAAAAAAGTCGAGTGTGTGTCGAGTTTAAATAGATTAATCAGCATTAAACAAGGAAGTTTTGATTTTTACTAATCTTACTTCAGCCAAAATCTGCCGTTTATCGCTTTTTTGTGATTGTTAATTTCATAATTGTTACATATGCTGCCATCTATGATTCTTTTTCAAGACTAATTATAATTTGTTCGAGTTGAGACCCCATGATATAAGAAAGAAGTAGTAACGTAACTATGATTGTTGCCGTGTGTGCAGGTGAGGCGCGCGCGGTGCGTGATGTAGGGCGCGCGTGCGGGCAGTGCAGCGCGTCAGCGCGGCATGGCACGGGCGGCGCGCGTCCTCTCCGTGGCGCTGCTGGCCGCGCTCGCCGCTGCCGCCGGCCCCCTGCCCTCCTACCGTTAGTATTACTGCACAGTCTGTCAATCCGCAGAGCCATCCAGCGAATGGGCATAGGGGGAACATGTACCTGACTTCCACACTGTTCGGGAAGGACAGTCCTTCCATAGTTAATGTACTTCTGATTTTGCATCATAGTGGTCTGTTTTGTCGTTGCTGTAAGGTTACTGTATGAGGTAACTTAACTGTGAAAAGTCTGTACTTCGAAGAGCTGTCACTTTCTGATTGATTGGCTTTGGCGTATTCTTTAATGACAGAGGCTAGTTTACACATCAAGATGGTGGGAATTTAAGTACTTACAGTCACAGTAAAAATACAAGCCATTTCACAAATACGCTCGGAAAGTGGTATTTCCTAAATATCAGGTTAAAGAATGTATTCTCATATAGAACAAAACAGTTCATTTAACATTATGAGATATACAAATAAATCATGCAGTTATCACTATGTATATGACGGAGAAGGATACGTCTCTCTACGTTATCGTTTGCCATATATTGACTACTGTGGGCGTACTATGGGCAGTGTCGGTTATTGCACAATATAGAAAAACCGTTTGCGGTTTAGATAAAATTATAACTTACGATTAATTTAATCACATACATACGGAGCGCGCGACAGTTTCCAAATGTGTTCTCTGCATGACCGCCACCGACAACCGGTCAGCGTTACGTTGTTGACTCTGTCGAGCGCCGCCGCCCCCAATTAGTCAAATGTGTTCTCTGCAAGACCGCCACCGACAACCGGTCAGCGTTACGTTGTTGACTCTGTCGAGCGCCGCCGCCCCCAATTAGTCAAATGTGTTCTCTGCAAGACCGCCACCGACAACCGGTCAGCGTTACGTTGTTGACTCTGTCGAGCGCCGCCGCCCCCAATTAGTCAAATGTGTTCTCTGCATGACCGCCACCGACAACCGGTCAGCGTTACGTTGTCGACTCTGTCGAGCGCCGCCGCCCCCAATTAGTCAAATGTGTTCTCTGCATGACCGCCACCGACAACCGGTCAGCGTTACGTTGTCGACTCTGTCGAGCGCCGCCGCCCCCAATTAGTCAAATCAGTGACGTATTGACGACATATACATATAATATATGCCGCCGCGCAGGCGTCAACGTGTAAAGATTATAACATAACCTTATGCGTAACTATTTGTTATAATTGTTATTTACCATAATGTGCTACACTGTTACAAGCATTCGTGTGCACCTGTGAATGGTATCAGTTCCTTTGAGATCAGACGCCATCTATTGCCAAGTTTGTGAACTCAGTCGATATCCTGTGCGTTCGCTGGAAGTGAAATTATAAAACTAATTTCGATGTTGAAGCTAAAACTATAGTTGGAATTAAAAGGGAACATTTAATTAATGATTTTTGGGTTTTTAGTCATATTGACAAGTGGTCATTTGACAGTAAATTTGTTTATGACAAAGCGCTACCTGATGTCACGAAGATGGCGCGATTTGCGAATAATAAGATCAATAACTGAATGTAATAATTTAATACGAGAACTAAATAAGTTTCAATAACAGAAAACCAACTATAAAGTAATAAGATTATTTTACACTGCAATTTACTAATGAATACCTGTTGTTTGATTAAATTCCTTGAATCACAGGAAGTGTTGTCAAAAGTAGTAATAAGGAAGCTGTAAAAAGTAATGAAGGTTTTAATTTAACTTTAATTCTGAATAACCTTTGTATTTATGAATATTAGCATGGTTTAATTATAAAATAATTAACTGATAATCATTTTAGCATTATTTAGAAGTTTTATTGAACTAACTAAGTAATACGATTTTGTATTGGAATGCGCGGTACGGCCGCTGACTTTAAAAGAAAGGGGACACACACAATGGCGCGTGTTTATCCTCTGTAACATAATGTTTTGATTTAAAAGAGTGTCTATGGAGTTTCTTACCCGTTCTTCTCCTTCAGTAATTACTTCGTTTTGGAATGGGCGACTAGCTTCACCAACTAACTTAAGCTCAATGACTCCTTGATAAGTGACAAAGTGATAACTGAAAAGTGTAAATGTTATAATTGAAATAAATGCTTTAAGTTTGAGATAAGAATTGTGTGTGATTGAAAACAAACTACCTATATCTACCAGCAACGAAGAATTACATCGCACTTGCGATCCCCTTCCGCTCATGGTTATGCCGGACATCCAAAGAATTACGTACAACTGCGAAACCTGCTTGCACTGCCGTGACCGAGTGCGTGCCAAAAGATTTTTCTCTGAAACCGTGAACATGTGTTCCAAGAATGAGCGACAGGTTGCCCAGCTACCTCCAAGACACCTGAAATATTTCTTCCTACGACCCTGATGACAAGATGAATATTGATCATAAATTTAATGATGATGGCAACAGTTGCTGGCAGTGGTAATGGACTCATGTAAAGGAAGATACTGGAATGAATGATTTTCCGTAAAGCAAAAACGCACTGTATAATGAATTTAATAGTTTTGATGCCAGTAGCCTAGGAGTTGGCTGCATTCTCATCCATGTGGCTGGTGAACGGCAACATGCAGTGGCCTACTGAATTGATCACAACTGACGCTGAGAACACAATATGAGAATATCAAACGCTATCCTTAGGAGGAGAAACAATCAATGACTTATAGAACTAAAATCATGAAATTCTAGATAAGCCTCATGGTGCACTTAAGCATAACAACATGTACAGCACAGAATGACCGACGCAGCAGAATAAACAAAGACTTGACACCAGAAAAGCAAAGATAATAATCACTTCGTCAATGGATTTCAACATCAATCCCGGGAAGTATTTTGTTTTATTATTTTAACATATTGTTATTGGTATACACTGGCAAGGTTAATGATACCTTTGCTTGACAACTTGTGGAAGTACAATATCAACACCAGATAAATTACTCCACAAAATAAGCTCATTACAAGGTCAATGTTATTATTCCATTATAAACTTTTCTGAAATGGATCTCAAACTTGTTTTGTTGAATTATTTTTTGCACTACGTTTAGGTACTAAGTTCTTTTTGACTAATTTCAAGACTTGTTGTTGACTGCATTCACACTGATAAAAATAAATAATATTCAATAGACTTGTCATGTTTGAAATTTGCACTGCTGGTTGTTTATGTTTTGCAATTTCTCTATAGCTTGTGTTTAGAACAATGTTTGGGGCCCCTATTATTAATTGAAAGTTTTACTCATTGCATGAAGGTATGAGACAAAAAAAAAAAAAGTAAATAGGTCGCGCGGTGTACGTATGTAAATACTAGTAACCGTGAGACCACTCAATGATCAGCGAACAGCCTCAGCCTCCCTGCCGCCCGCGCTCCGGCTTTTGGACGTTAACTTATAATGATCACAACAAATAATAATCTATTAGTAGCCCTGGAGGTAACTAATAATGAAAACAATAACCTATTAGTAAGCCCTAGAGGTAACTAATAGGCAATACTCTCTTGTTATCCTGCTGGGTCCACGGCGTACAATATCGCCCAGAGCCAGGGGCCTTACTCCCGAAAACGATTCGATTTTGATTTGGTTTTCGATTCGAACTCGCTTCTGATCCGAACTCGATTTAAAACCTTACTGCCGAACCAATTCGAATCGTAAACCAAGATCGACATAACGTTCGAATCTTATCAGCGTCGTTAGTCGTATCCGGTGGATTACGTCACCGCCAAATGCTATGTCTTTAGTTAGTAATTGAATGTTTTAACTTCTCTATCACTTTCCCACGTAAAAAACGATACCCTAGTACTTTATTTACACATAACAAACAAAAACTTTTGAAAAAACATATGATTTTTTATTATTTTTGGGAAAAAATGTGTAACCGAACTGCTGTCAAGTGTCAAATATTATGCTAAGAGCGCTATTGTTCAAAAGTTTATTTATGTGTCTGCTGCTATAAGAGTTTGTTATTTAGTTTCAATTCATATCTGCACAAGCTCGCCAAAAGACAAAACAAAAATGGGAAAAGGTAGAAATATTATTAAATTCCTTCGGTGCAACAAAAGACTCTAGTCATGGGCAAAAGTTAGTTAAACACAGTTGAGATAACGTAAATATTTATGCTATCCGAATGAATGGTAATGGTGTACTGTCTTGTTTGGTTAAAACATACAACATCACTTCGTCTGGTTGGTTTCTTCTTGTATGGTATTACTTCTACCAATACATCGAACAACTCCTTCGACAAGAGAATTTCTCCGAAATTCTTCCGGATCCATTTCCATACCCAGGTGATATAACGATTAATCCTTTGCATATTTCTTCTTGCACGAATAACCATACGATTTGCTTCCTCAAGAACATTGAAAAACAACCCAAGGCGAGCCATTATAATAATGAATTTGAACAAATATAGCAGTAAATGACACTAAAAAACCTCACTCGATCTGAATAAAGTAGCTTCTTTGCTATCGTGTAATTTGACGTTTAATTTCGATCCAACAACTTGATAATCAACTGTAAGATGGCGTGTGGAGTACGTACTTTTCGATCCTAACGAATCTCTCGATCGAAATTAATTTCGCTTTGGACCACCGCACGATCGTGCGCTAGTGTCGGATTCAAGAGTATGAATCGGTATTGAATTCGAATAGAATTCGATTGATTCAGAACTCGAAGCTGTCGGGAGTAAGGCCCCTGGTTCCTTATATCCTCTCAAATGCAAGTCGTCGTGCCTTTCATGCAGCAATGGTCCGAAACTCCTTACCTTTAATCCTGTCAAATCAAATACTTTGTGTCCATCACAGAGCGGTGTTCTTGATCCTGTCCTTTAATCCTGTCTAATCCAAGACTTTGCGTCTATCACAGAGCATTACCTTCCTATGCGAATAAAACTATTCAGCTAAAAGCTGATCATACAGCACTACTACACACTATCTTTAACAAGTGTACTTATGTAAGGTGCAACGTCAATGCATATAATATTTTAATTAAAGACAAATTAAGTAGACAGCAAATTTACAACAAGCTGTAAATGTAAACTATTACTGTTTACTACCATCCTATCCTTTAATCCTATCAAATCCAAGACTTTGTGTCTATCACAGAGCATTACCTTGTTATGCGAATGAAACTATTCAGCTAACAGCTGATCATACAGCACTACTACACACTATTCTTAACAAGTGTGCTTATAACATCAATACATTCAATATTTCAAAAAAAAAATACAAGACTTCGAGCATGACACGGAGCAAAATGGTCCTGAACTCCTAAACCTTTAATCCTATCAAATAAAAGACTGTGACTATCACAGAGAGGTGTTCCTGATCCTATCCTTTAATCCTATCAAATCCAAGACTTTGTGTCTATCACAGCATTACCTGATGCGAATGAAACTGTTCAGCTAGCAGCTGATCGCACAACACTACTATACACTATTCTTAATAAGTGTGTTTATGCAAGGTGCAAAAGCAATGCATTCAATATTTCAATTAAACACAAATTAAGTAGACAGAAAATCTACAACAACCTGTCAATGAAAACTAAAACTGTGTACTACCAACTCCTACAATTCAATGCCAATTGTAGGATAATATAAGCAACAGCATACTGTATACATGAGAAAATGAAATTAATTAGCTAACAGTTAATCATACAATAAACTGAAATACAAATTGTATGCCTTCAATGGCATGATATGAAGCACTATTTATTTTGCACACCATTGCATGGCACATCTTTATATTGTAATCTGCTCAGGTTACAGGAAACATATTGATCCTAATCCTACTGCAAGTAGAGTACTCTATGTAGCTGTACTTATTTAGGTGTCCCATATTAAATACATTCGATATTCCCATGAAGACAAATTTAGTAGACAGCAGAACTATTATACGATTTCAATGAGAACTAGAACTGACTATTAACAAATTCTACAATTACTGCATGTATCCGAAAATATGTATCATGCTTGAAGTCTTGTAAGTCTTTGATTGAAATATTGAATGGATCGATGTTGCACCTCATATAAAGTTTTAAGAATAGTGTGTATTAGTGTTGTATGATCAGCTGTTAGCTGAATAGTTTCATTCACTTATGAAGGTAATGCTCTGTGATAGACACAAAGTCTTGGATTTGACAGGATTAAAGGATAGGACGGTAGTAAACAGTTTTAGTTTACATTGACAGCTTGTTGTAAATTTACTGTCTGCTTAATTTGTCCTTAATTAAAATATTGAATGTATTGATGTTGCACCTTACATAAACACACTTGTTAAAAATAGTGTGTAGTAGTGCTGTATGATCAGCTGTTAGCTGAATAGTTTCATTTGCATCGTAAGGTAATGCTCTATGATAGACACAAACTCTTGGATTTGACAGGATAATAGGATAAGATCAAGAACACCGCTCTGTACTGGACACAAAGTCTTTGATTTGTCAGGATTAAAGGTAAGGAGGTTAGGAACATTGCTGCATGACAGGCACGACGACTTGTATTTGAGTGGATATAAGGATCCAGGCTCTGGCCGATATTGTACGCCGTGGACCCAGCAGAGATAACACGAGAGTATTGCCTATTAGTTACCTCTAGGGCTTGGTAAAATGTTATTGTTTTCATTATTAATTACCTCCGAGGCTACTAATAGATTATTATTTGTGGTGATCATTACTAGTTAACCTCCAGAACCCGGAGCGTGAGCGGCAGGGAGGCTCTGTCCGCTGATCATTGACTGGTCGCACGGTTACTAGTTTTTACATACGTACACCGCGCGACCAATTTTTTTTTTTTGTCGTACCTTCATGTAATGAGAAAATTATAACTAGCAAAATAATTTGCGTAACCGTCATCATTTACTCATGATTATTGTTTGTTATTTTTAAGTTATTAACAGTTATGAAAACGCTAGCCTTATAAAGTGCAGCTCACGGGTGCAGAAGATGGTTGGACCATGTTGTATGTTGTATCAGCGTGGCAAACGATTGTTAGCGTAGGCATAAAGGAGGATGTATTTTTATCCCAAAGTCAACGTCAAATCATTTATGTAGCAGATAATTGACAAAGAAACTGGGAACACAAAACAGCGAGATCAGAATGAATTGTCTTTAAAAATAGATAATGAAACCATTTCATATAGGTTAAATGTTGCTGAGACACTAGAAAATTTATTTAACAATAATAATATTTAATAACTTCCAGTTACAACTATATGTAAGCGGGCACGCCCTTTATGCCTGGAGGCTTTTATTTAGATAAGTTCTGTTTACGTTTAGTTTTTATTTCTGCCTGAGTATAGTTCTCGATGATGTTGTGTGGTATATTGGCGTGTGCTAGCTAACATATGGCTAATAATTTAAATTATGTTTTGTGTTGCGTAATCTAAATTATTTTGAATACTATTATATAGAATCTTATTTTTTTGTTCTTCTAACTGAACAGACAGCTGTGCTGCTGGGGAGTTTGTTGCGCCACTTCTTCTTCCCAGCTAATGCACTAGGAAGTGGTGAAGGGTGGGCGTTTTGGGGGACTGTCTTATGTAATTTTGACGTTCGAAAAGTGCTGATTCTCAGCCTAGTTTGAATAAATGACTTTTGAATTTGAATTTGATTTACCAACATCCCAATAGAGGTTACGAAATCTCTCCCCTCATCATCTATACTAGCTGAATCTCTTCTAAAAGAAAACTTCAGTAGGGACATTCCAAATTTTGAATTCAAGCCCATTTCTATTGTCGCAATTAAAAAAGCATTCAAAAGTCTTAACATAAAAAACACTGAAGACTTATGGGGGATTTCCGTTAGAGTTCTTGGAGAAATCATTGACACAATTGCCCCTGTCCTAACAGGCATATGTAGGTAGGTAGGCATATATAGGGATACCGGTACGTTTCCTGATTTAATGAAACATAGTAAAGTAGTACCAATTTTCAAATCGGGTAGTAAGAGTGACTCCACTAATTATAGACTTATATCTGTGCTACCAGCATTGAGTAAAATATATGAAAAAATCATGCTAGACCAGATGTTGTTACATTTTAATTCTAATGGAATTTTACATTCACCAGTTTGGTTTCACAAAAGGTAGGTCGACGACTGACGCAGGAGTAAAACTTTTCGAGGCATTTTCTGTGACCTCTCAATAGCGTTTGACTGCATTGACCACAATACACTGATCTGTAAATTATACCACTACGGAATTCGTGGACAAGCTGCTGATCTTGTTCTTGCCTATCTATCAAACAGGCCAGGCAGCAAAAAGTAAACGTTAATGGGGCGACGTTCTCAGGGTCTCTAGTTAAAATGGGCGTGCCTCAAGGTTCAATTCTTGGCCCTTTCTTATTTCTTGTTTATATAAATGATCTTCCTTACATGATGGATAACTTATCGGACATAATTCTATTTGCTGACGACACTTCTCTTATTTTTTAAATAGATAGAAAAGATACAGATGTCTTTCATGTCAACGCCAGTCTGGCCGTTCTTTCGAAATGGTTCGCAGCTAATAATCTTTTACTTAATGCGAACAAAACTAAATGTATTAGTTTCTCATAACCAAGTGTACCTCAAGTGGGTCTAAATCTAAAACTTGATGGCAAAAAACTAGATGTAATAACGGAAACTATATTTTTAGGAATTACTTTAGATTCGAAATTGCAATGGGGCGCCCACATTAGAACTCTTTCAAGTAGATTAAGCTCAGCTGCTTAAGCAGTAAGAAAAATAAGGCAGTTGACTGATATAGCCACAGCTAGGTTAGTATACTTTACTTTACTGCCCTACTATACATAGAAGCACTTGTGTTAAATACTTGGGCGTGCATATTGATAACACATTAAGTTGGCAAAAGCATATCAGTGTGACAGTCTCGCGTGTTCGTAAACTAATGTTTCCTATGAAAAAACTAAGAAGAGTGGTTGACGACCAATTGTTAACAACTATTTATTTTGCCCTAGCTCAGTCACTTCTTACCTACTGCATATCTGTCTGGGGTGGTACATTTAAAACGTATTTATTTCGCCTTGAGAGGGCACAAAGAGCAGTGTTGAAAGTCATGCTTCACAAACCTTACCGGTACCCGATACCCAGCTTTATAAAGACATATCTGTTCTCACTGTCCGGCAGCTCTGTGCGCTTATAATAACCTTACGTGTACACTCATCATTGACCTATGGCCCAAGGCGACTAGAGCAAAACAAACGTCGTGAAGATCCCGTATGCCCACCTGTCAGCACCAAAACTGCGCTGGCGAGGCGAAGCTACCCGTATCTTAGCAGCCAACTTTATAACACTATAAACGAAACCTGCAGCGTATACAACCCAACCTCAACACCCAACCCAACGCTCGCTCGCGCGGCTCTTCAACCTATACGTGAACCGGCTGCTCCTTGAGCTCGGCAGCACCAGTGTCGGATGTCATATTGACGGAGTGTGCATTAACAATATTAGTTATGCTGACGACATGGTGTTGCTGAGCCCATCGATTTGTGCTTTGAGGCAACTGATCGCTATATATGCGAATGCTATGCGGTGAATCATGGGCTCAAATATAACGTCACAAAGAGCGAACTAATGGTTTTTAAAGCAGGCAATGTGACATATTCATGTATTCCAACTGTCGCTCTTTGTGGAGAACTGCTGCGAAGGGTGGACAAATTTAAGTATCTGGGTCATTGGGTCACTGAAGATCTTAAGGATAATTGTGACATTGAAAGGGAACGTAGGTCGCTGACTGTCCGTTGTAACATGCTGGCTCGCAGGTTTGCACGTTGTACGAAGCCAGTTAAAATAACGCTTTTCAAAGCTTACTGTCAGTCCTTCTACACGTGCGGCCTGTGGGTCAACTTTACTCAGCGGACATACAGCGACCTACGCGTTCAATACAATAATGCACTGAGAGTGCTGCTGCGGTTGCCGTGGCGTAGTAGTGCGTCAGGGATGTTTGCAGATAATAATATTGATGGTTTTGTAGCCATTATTAGAAATAGATGTGCATCCCTGATGACTCGTGTTCGCGGCAGCACCAACAGTATTCTCAGCGTATTCGCAGATCGGTGGGACTCCCCGATGTTGCGGAGGTGGGTGCGGCTCCATGCTGAATTTTAATTGTATATTTTCATGTCTGTAACCTACTAACACTAGAACTTAAGTAAAATTGTTACTAACCCTATGGACTCGGTCTGAAATAAACACTTTCTATTCTATTCTATTCTATACCCTTTACCTAAATTTAAATGTAAAAATGTTGTTAGTGGTTTTCTTCAAAAGTTAACGTACGATGAGACTGAACAACTTCTTTGCAAAAAAATCTGAATAACCCGTTCAAGAACTAAAAAAAAAAAAAAAAAAAGAATTAAAAATTTTGCTCGTAACGCATACTTACGACACACAACTAAACCCACGCACAAATCCACACATCACCCACACCACACACACACCCACACATACATCCCCACCATACACACCCATCCCCACCACACACGCCCACAAATACACTCACACCACACACAGCCATTCCTTGCTAACATCATTTTTGATTTTATTTTTATAAGTACTTAAATGCAGCAAATTGCCAATGAATTGTAAGAGGAAGGCGCCTGTGTCTGTAACACAGTTTATACTAGCACAGACACAGACGGTCATTCTGTCTCAAATAATGCTTGGCGATGTACTAATATAGTGGCGTTTGTATGTTTTGTTTGAGATGGACAAATTGTATTTGGCTTTTTGAATAAAAGGATTATTATTATTTCCTTTATTATACTTTGCTTATTTCCACAGTATTGTCTTATGGCGTTCTGCTGTGAGGATCGGCAGCTGACGTAGATTCAATTTTCATTTTACAAAAGAGGTCAATCCGCGCTATCTATAAATGGATCTCATGGTCTACTGGCAATCAAACGCCTTCGAGAGGTTGCACAAGATTTCAATGGCAGCTTGTGCTTCTTCCCAGGCATTAAAAATGTTCTTTATCAGGGTGACACCAGCGTCAGTGGTACAACGCCCTTTGGTGAAATCGTACTGTTATTCATGAAAGATAGAATTTTTATTAAAGTGACGTAACATTTGATTGAATAATTGAGCATTTTTTGAGCATCAACTTTTCAAACACCTTACTGAGATCTGGTGGAATTGACACAGGCCTATAATTGTTGGGTTCTTTACTATCACCGGATTTGAACAATGGAACTACTTTACGTTACGTGAGATCCGGAAAGACTCCTTGGTCTACACTGGTGTTAATTATGAAAGCTAAATAGGGCGCAATGGTTTCGATAATAGTTCTACAGGCTGTAGTCATTCTCCAGAGATCTTCTGTTGATTTAATTTTAAGATCTTTAAAAGCTTTTATAACAGCCTGTGGGTTTGTATGCTGAAGCCTAAACTCCAAAGGGCATGCCTTCACATTCTGTCTAAGCAAGGCAGCGGAAAGCGCGGGTGAGGAATTTAAAGCTTCAGTAGTTTTAATGGGAATGTTAGCAAAAAAGTTTTAAAATTCCTGAGCTATTTCTACATCTGAGTTGATAGGGCCATGTGCAGTCACTAAATTAAATTCAGTATTTCGCTGTTTTTTCCTACCTGTTTCATTATATATTATTTGCCAGGTAGTTTTTATTTTATCATCAGCTGATTTTATTTTATTGCTAATATAAAACGCTTTGGCTATTTTGCACACACTTTTAAAAGTTTTTGAATATTTTGCAACATACTTATGAAAGTTTGTATTATTCATATGTTGCTTTAAGCCATAAAGTTCAAATAAATTTTCCTTGCTTATACGAATACCTGGAGTCGCCCAATCACTAAATAAGAACTTTGTGTAAATACTTTTACCCCCTTGCCACAAAAAACATAGACGCTCCTTAGACACGTGTTTAGCAGTTGTTTAGCAAAAGTGATACTACAAAACCATGTTTAGCCGTTGTTTAGGGTTAGACATGCTTTAGACGTTGTTTAAATTTAAACAACAACGACCCCCTGTTAAACACGTGTTTAACCCTCGCCAGTCGCCATATTGCTTTCTCTCAGTACATAATATTGCAATTGATATCTTCGATTATGCTGATTTTAATGATTTGAACGACATAGAATTTATGGATAACTATCGTGATCAAATGTACCGAGTGCGAGTGAATCATTTCGAACATTACAATTAATATAACTTTAGAAAACTGTATTGGTTCACAAAGCTTTTGGGGAAAAATTGTTGACCTAATAAAAATGATATTTCGTATTCTCGCGGTAGATGCTTGCGAGTATATCCTCAAATTCAAGTTGCCTGTGCCTTACGAAACTGGGCCCGCCATCAGGTAAGCGCCCTCTCGATATTGTCTTTAGTTTTTGTCGTCATTACCGGTTGTCATTGTACAGCTGTGCGCCTTTTTGCATTTTCGGTTTCGTTCCGTTCCGCTGTTAAACAAAACACTTTTAACATTTATGTCTATACCAGCCGTATTGTGACCAATGGCGGATTTATTTTTATTAAATAGTACTCGATCGAAATACTACTATAGATTTCGACGAAGTATACTACTTTTAGTCTTGGTTTAAACCATTTCTTATGCAGTTTTTTGTAATAAGACGGTTTGAGTTTGAGTTTGATTACCATTATATTAAAAAAAATCTTTTAGTGAATAAAAATGATTTTGGAGAAGCCATGTTTTTAGATTTCTTTTATAGTAATGAAATGCTAGTTCTCCTATTACTTTTGGAATATGGTTGTAAATTTTTATGGACATAAGGTAGCTGTTTCTGTAGTGGAGAGCGCTGTTATAAAATTGGTTTTAAAACTTGGTGGGTCCCTTTTTGTAAATATATTGTTTTCGGTTACTGTGGAGAAGAAGTGTGAATTTTTCCTAACAAATATGGCTATTTCTAAAATATAAATAGAAGCTAGCAGTAAAACCTTCAACTTTTGAAAAGTCTACAACTCTCATATGGAGGCGCCCCAGTTATTGCTCAAAAGCATTTTTTTGCGCTCTGAATGCTCTTTGGATATGTGACGACTTATCCCATAGGAGTAAGCCGTACCTCAATACAGACGCTACGTAGCCGTGATAGGCGTTGAGCGCAGCTTCTTCAAGGCTTGTGCAGACCAGCGCGACACGAACAATACAATTTCTAAGAAAACTTCACAGTATACAATTACCGGTGTCGCGCTGGTCTGCAAAGTCAAAGTCAAAGTCAAATCATTTATTTCAAATAGGCCCTTGCAAGGCACTTATGAACGTCAACAATTACAAAAAAAAAAAATTGATTCTAGTCGCCCCTTCCAAAAGGTAGTTTTCGTATGGAGAAGAATGGGCAAGAAACTCCACCGTTACTCTTTTAAAATGCTTTACAATATTTTGTATATATAGGTACATAAGTTATATAATTATATGTGAAGACGATGCATCTAAAAATAAAAAAAATAATTACTATACCACAATATAGGTAAAAATATTTTTTTAAAGAGAGCAACGACGGATAAATTAATTACTTATGTGATAGATACATGGTTCTCACATATTTACAAACATTGTAACGGTAGACGATTTTCCAAAAAAAAAGTTACAATTAATAAGTCAGTGTGTGAGGAAGTAATCACAGAAAGTAAAATCATTGTCATATAATAAAATAAAAAACAAAACAATATAATAATAATAATAATAAAGAGCCTCGACCAACACCTAAGGAGGCTCTCGTTAGGCAGCTGGATCAAGGGCTTGATCCAGAAAGCGGTGCTTCTAGACACGGCGCGTATCGTCAGGAGATTCCTCTCTCAGGAGCCCTGACCGCCGGTAGCTTGGACCCTGTTCCCGATACCGGTGGGCTACTATTTTTTATATATTTAAATGTTTTTGTTTTCCGTTTTCTTTTTATGAAAATATTTAGAAATGTAAATTATATGTAAATAAATGAAATAAAGGAAATAATAATAATGGCAACACTGTGTCAACAGAACATCTCGTCCACGCAGTTTTATCAACTATAATGATTTTGACGCATTTTTACAAGAGTTTTTCCATACAAGGTAAACCTGAAACCGGAAAACCATAAAAATAATAATAAAAAGGTCATAATTCACCACCAAAATGCAATAGAATTTTATTAAAAACTGCCGAATCGGAGGTGACATGACAGCCCATGTCACCTCCGATAAAACAACAATGAACAGAAAATAAAAATGAAGATAATATGTTGACAAGATCTGCCGCACGCCTAGCACGCCCACCACCTCCGGACTCTTCGCTCAGCTCCGCCTCGCCGCCGCCGGTACCCAGCCTCACTGTGAGCGCTGTGACGACACTGGCCGCGGTAGTTGCGTCGAGCTCGAGCGACGAGTATTTCTCCCCGCCCACGACGCCACCACCTGCTCGCCGACGGGGAGGACGCCGGCCGCCGGACGGCTTAGGACCTCGAGGCCCACCGGCCTCTGATAGGGCCCCAGCTCCCGGCGGAAGTGTGCAGCGCATGAGATGGACACGATCCATTAACGAAAACGTCATGCGCTCATACTATGGGGCTACAGAGGGGGGAAACAACCTGACCGCGTACCGTGTCCGGATGCTCTCTCTTTTTCAGGTGCTTGAGCCAGCTGTCAACGTTTCGGCACAACGACTGTCGGATCAGGTGCGGGTCATCCAGCGTAATCATATGTTGGATGACGCTGTACTTGATCGCCTGCGAAATGATATGCAGAGTAGCCCTATCATCGCTCCCCCGCCGCGGAGTGTTATTGTAGTGCCATCACAGGACACTACAATTCAAGCTGACGAGAGGATTGATGACAGGGCTACAAACGTAAGTATCCAGTGCAATGAGGAACTGAGGAGTGCTTTGGAGGGTGCAATTCAGGAATATCGGTTCATGTCGCCCGAACTTAGACCACGCTTACCTCGTTTGCCCATGCATAACAAAAATAGAGCGCTGATAGCGGTTCTGGATTCGCAGTTGTCAAACTATTTTGATGACTGCGAAGACCTCACTGATACTCATTCAATTCTGTACTGCGCGGCTGTAGCAGCATGTCGTGTAGCTCACGTCAAATTTGCTGATGCCTCTAGAGCTACACGACCGAAACCTGCTGTACCAGCTTGGCAGTGCAGGATTGAGCGCCGTATTGGTGGGGCCAGAGCGCTCATCGGCAAACTAATCTGCTTCAGGGAGGGCAATACTCGCCCCAGAGTGATGCGCTTTGTGAGACGGGCGTTCTTAGGGACTGATATCAGCCCTCAGGACTATATGGCCCGTGTCACAGAGCGCATCGACTTCCTGAAGCAGAAAGTGTATGCATGGGCGAACCGTATTCGTAGGTATAAGTGGCGAGTAGAGCGATACACTCAGAATCGCACCTTCCAGAGTGATGAAAGGTGGGTTTATAGGGCTTGGGAGCGACCGGACCAAGGTGAGACTGACACGCGTCTACCGGATGATGTTGCCATGTGCTCTTTCTGGCGCAGCATCTGGTCGGTGCCTGTCAGTCACACCGAAGGTGATTGGACTCGGGAAGTCGAGCGAGCCTGCGATCCAATACCAGAAATGGGGGCTATTACCATCTGCCCCCAAGATGTAGCTCGTGCAGTTCGCCCGTTGCCTAACTGGAAATCTCCAGGGCCGGACGGGCTGCACAACTTCTGGATAAAATGGTTTATAAGGTCACACGCTCGCCTGGCGGCTCAGTACCAGACTGCATTGGAGTCTGGTTCGCTACCCCAGTTCTTAACGACAGGAGTTACCCACCTGCTCCATAAATCTGGTAGCACTGCGGAACCCAAAAATTATAGGCCGATCACATGTTTACCGACGGTCTATAAAGTTCTTACATCTATTTTGAGAGCTAAAATTAACAAACATATAGACACTAACTCCATCATGTCTGCCTCTCAAAATGGATGTAGGAACGGATCCCGCAGTACCAAGGAGCTACTCCTCATTGATATGGCCATTAGCCAACAGGTTCGTCGTTCCCGAAAGGATCTTTCGACATGTTGGATAGATTATAAGAAGGCCTATGACTCGGTGCCACATACATGGCTCATGAGGGTGCTGGAGTTGTATAAAGTAGATGCAACTCTGGGCACCTTCCTGATGTCGTGTATGGGGCAATGGAGGACGGTGCTTCGCTATCCAGGATGTCGAAATATCCAGAGGAATAGCGAGCCGATAAGGATCGAGCGAGGCATATTTCAGGGCGATAGTTTGAGTCCGCTTTGGTTCTGTTTAGCCCTGAATCCTCTAAGCACACTGCTGGAGAATTCAGGTCTAGGCTATCGGCTGAGGAGAGGTGGTCAGGTTATATCTCACCTCCTCTACATGGATGACCTTAAACTCTTTGCCCCCAACAATTTGCAACTGATGGAGCTACTGAAAGTAACTGAAACTTTCAGTAACGCCATCAGGATGGAATTTGGTGTGGAAAAAAAAATGTGCGGTCATGCATGTAAAGCGAGGGGAGATTGTGGAATCCGTGGGAACACAGCTCGCGGATTCCATAAGCCTTAGAGCCCTCTCCGCATCCGAAACCTATAAGTTTTTGGGTATGTCGGAAGCGTTGGGCATCAATGTTACTGACATGAAGCAATCATTGAAGGAGCGCTTCCTTGGCCGCCTGAAGAAAGTATTTAATAGTTTTCTATCAGGCGGAAATAAGGTGCGCGCCTTCAATGGTTGGGTCATGCCGGTTTTGATGTACTCTTTCGGCATACTCAAATGGACTCAGACCGAACTCGACGCTCTGGATAGGAGGGTCCGTACGCTGCTGACTGCATCTCGAATGCACCACCCACGGTCATCGGTAATGAGACTGTATATCCCGCGAAAGTGTGGAGGTCGAGGTTTTTTAAACGCTAAGACCCTCCACAATCGCGAGATATGCAGTCTCAGGGAATATTTCCTAGAAGCCGACGTGGGGATGCATCGAGAAGTGGTCGCTGTAGACAAGGGCCTCACCCCGCTCTCCTTGGCTAAAGAGAACTGGCGCAAGCCTGTAGTGCTTGACACTAACGATCGCAAGGAGGTATGGCAGAGTAAGGAGCTTCACGGACGCTTTTTCCGGGCCTACATGGACCCGATGTAGATTTTCTAGCGTCCGTAGCCTGGCTGCGTTTTGGTGACCTCTTTGGGGAAACCGAAGGTTTTGTCTGTGCAATTATGGACGAAGTTATCATGACGAACAATTACCGTAGATTTATTGTGAAAGACGGCACGGTTGACATCTGTCGGGCATGCCACCGTCCGGGAGAATCAATCCGACACATTATCTCCGGTTGTTCTCGTCTAGCTAACGAAGAGTACTTGCATAGACACAACCTTGTAGCCAGGATTATCCATCAGCAACTTGCTCTGAAATACAATCTTGTGGAATCGGAAGTGCCGTACTACAGGTATGTGCCAGACCCAGTTCTCGAAAATGGAAATATCACATTGTACTGGGATCGATCCATCATCACTGACAGGACTATTGTTGCCAATAAACCTGACATAGTGGTGGTGGATCGAGTAGAGCGGCGCACAATGATTATTGACATAGCGGTCCCGCATGACGGGAACCTCGTGAAAGCTGAGAAAGATAAACAAATCAAGTATCTTGACTTGGCTCACGAGGTTGTCGACATGTGGGATGTGGACTCAGCAATCATTGTGCCGATAGTCGTGACAGCCAATGGCCTAATAGCCAAGAGCCTCGCCCAACAGCTGAGGAGGCTTTCGTTGGGCAGCTGGATCAAGGGCTTGATTCAGAAAGCGGTACTTCTGGACACGGCTCGCATTGTTAGGAGGTACCTCTCTCTGGAGCCCTGACCGCCGCACTATGGGCCAGAACGGTGCGTACCGTCTCAAAAATCTGTAACTTTTTTGTTGATTGAAGTAAATAGCTGAAATTTGGCACGTAGTATCTCCAGAGTATATAGAATCCAATATTGACACATGTATTGTCAAAACTTTAATTATTAATATTTAAAAAATAAAACAAAAACAAAAATGTATTTTTTTAATATTAAACCATAGTTTGTTTAACTTATTGAATTATAATTTTACAGTTTTATGATATTAAACCTATTTTCTTTTATTTTATAGTTATTACATATAAATCTTACATTTAAATAAATGACAAATATGATATAAATCCACTCTAAAAATATATTTTACAATTAATGTAGGTACGTAATTACTTCTATTTAAATAGTTAAGAGGCTCTTAGCTTCGTTTAACAATTCCTTGGAAATAGTGACTGATGGTTTTCTGATACTTGATATATAAGGATCTGACGTAAATAGAAGACCATGAAATACGTCTTGATTCGTTGCGGACCTAGAGCATTTTCTAGCGTGATGCAATCTGAATTTTTTGTAATCTTTATTACGAGATTCTTGGGCATCCTCAGATAAATTACCAATGGGCAGAACAGCAAAATGTCTTATTATACTTTCCCCATGTATTAAAATTTTATGTACTGAAGAAGGCATATTATACCACATATATTTTGTTACGTATAGTTGTGCGGTTGCGCGAGTATATTCACCAAATTTTTCTGGATTTACAGCAATACCGGATGCCAAAGTTTGAAGAATAACATAGAACCTTTTAATAAGTTCCTCGTCAACTCCTGTAATTTCTGAAGCGCAATAGTAGTTCTCAAAAAAACGCCGAGCTGTATTGCCGTCATTGCTGTTTCCACTTCCTTGTCGGGGCTTATCAACGTGCAATCCCATTCGGCTTCGAAATAAACTTTGTACAAGCTTTTTCTTGTCTTCTTTACTTTTTCTATCGTTCTCGCAGCCCATTTTTTAAATGAAAGGTTATATGAAATATGTAAAATTAACTCCATGCACCTGATCCACGCGTGCAACGTAGACAAACCGTATTCGTAAGCATTTATATTATCTGGCTTTGATTCAATCTTCTCCAAATTATTCATTTCGCTTGGTTTAGCCCCACATACTGTACACACAGCTCCAGAACTTGTGTCAGTTAGAACTTGTGTAACTTTTCCATCCACCATAGTTAGAAATAGGTCGTGACTTATTTCAATTACCTGCTCCTCCTTGTGTATCTTTGAAGTTTGCAAATTATTAATTTGACCCCGAATATCACCAACCACTGATCGGGTTTTCTCGGGGGTTTCTTTTGCAAATTCCATCAGGATTGGTCGGCAATAACAAATAGACGAACAAGCCGAATTTTGCCAAATTACCTCATTTGTTTCTGTGTCAGTCAGCTTTATTGGTACCAAAGACGCTATAAATAAGTTTGCATCTGAGACTAAATCACTCTCACCTGATAAAACTTGTTTATATTCACTTTGCCCCGATGACCCATCACATCCCCACTTGGTAAACAATTCAAGAGATTTTCTTGTTGAGTTGTAAACATTTTCAATCTTTAAGATGCGAGCAGAAGTGTGGTCCAGCAAATCATGTAGATTTACTTTGGCACTTATATCGGTTATTTGAATGCTGGATGGTGGAGGATAACACAGTTTTTTGGCGTTTGTCAGTATATTATATGATGGCAGTATGTCGAAGTTTTTGTTAATCAGACTTGCTCGAAGTAATCCGTATTGTGATTTCGAAAGATCTAAATCTGCAAATATACTTAAAGCTTCATCCACCGTAAAATCTGTTGCATTGCGACTTTCATGCAATAATTTTTCCTTCATGATCCTTTTTTCATTTCTATCACAACTCCTCATCATTGTAACAACAGTAGCTTCTTCGAATTCTCCTTCAGACCGCAATCCTTGAACGTATGCATTATGTATATACTCGATTCCATATTATTGTACCAACTCCATATTCTTCCTTTTTTTCGATTTCTCTGATAGATCTTCATAAGACTTTGGCGGACGTCCACGTTCTCCAGATGTTGTAGGTGTTATATCCAACGGTGCTTCTTCGAATTGTACCTTAAATTCACCGTCTAACCACGATGTATTTTTATTAAAGAAACGTTCTTTAGTTCGGTTAGATTTGGTCCACCGATCGTTAAACGCTGTTATAAGCCATTTTTGAATACGGTTCACAACTAATTCACTTTTTTCAGACGACAAATGGTGGTGTTCTTCTAAGTATTTTTGAATATCTTCTGATTTTGTTCCATGATCAATGAAAAATTCGCATAATACTCGTCGAGGCACAACAAATTCACTCATTTTGTTTTTACTTTTAACTACTACTTTTTTACCGAGGTTGGTGAAGACTATATTATGTCAAAGCACACTAAAGTACTGGTAAATGACAACGTAAATAAATAACTTTTATACTGAAATTTCGTGTGAAAAAATATTATTGTCTAGTGCATTATCACGTTCCTAACCACTATCTACGAAGGTGGTTAGTAGTACTGATATAATGTACAATAACAACTTTAACTACCATTTCCTCCCTTTTCCTTCACCGCGATAGAGAAATACATAAACTATATGATAAACATGTAATTCACACAGTGATAACAAAACATTAACCACATCTGACCGAACGATAAAAAAAAATACATTACCCAATACTCCCACCTTACCTAAAGATTAAGTAAATAGATAATTTTAAGAAAAAAGTAATCTAAATATCCAAAAATCTCATCAATCACAACTAAAATCATTTTTGGTATATTTTGTATATTCCGCCCATCAGGCATTTTTCGTTTCATTTCAAGGGGGGCAGATTCGGGCAATTTTTTTTTTTTGCCATAACTTCTTTATTAGCTGTTCTGTGATGCTATGAAAATTACGACATGGGCAGACATTGCTAACTGCCAAAAGTCTATGTAAAGTTTCTAATAAGGATAAAATATTAGGTTCTGAAAAATAATTTATATACCTCCCCAGTTTTCACATAATGGTCCACTTAAATTATTTTTAAACATAATACTTCATAACCATTCTAACCATATATCACACTTAAAAATTTGCTGTGAAAATAATGAAAATATGACCATGTAAACTGGTGAAATTGTGTTCTACATAATTGACATAACTTTGAGCGTCAACTTGCAAGCCTTAGTCTAATAGTAAAAATGAGAAATAGTATATTTTAACTGCTATATAATATGCATTGGACATTCAGTTAGACATGTGCATTAACACAATATTCAATATAGAACATTACGAAAACCTATTTTTGAGACGGTACGCACGGTTCTGGCCCATAGTGGCCCGGCGCGCCGCACAGTGGATCGTCCCCATACAAGAGGTCGGACATAGAATTAAAAATTGAAAAAGTATTTAATTGAAAAAAATGAAATATACAGTTGCATTACTCTATTATGGAACTACAAAAAATGTTACTACAATTTTTTTTATTTGACCAGTACTTTATGAGCAATTCGATGAAAACTGTTATTTTTCTATGGAAATGGTCACAAAAATGTCTGTATCTCATGATTCCCTCCTTGTTTCGATTTGCGGTTTTCACTACTGTTATTTACCCATTTTATGCCACATTTTCTTCAAGGACACATGGTGCCCCCAGCGACCCCCTTCCGAGATATTTTGCTTTTAGTAACTATACTTTTTATTGTATAACTGATAAAATGGAGGTACATTAAGTATATTCATTACTGAGAATAAGTCATCCCTAAGTAGTTCCTTAAATAACAGGTGCATTTGCGATTACTTTAATGACTTATGAACGCTTCTGTTGCCATACAACAAAAGCGTTAATGAGTCCTTAAGTAAAGATTACCAGTACTTGCTTAATCTAATTAGTTATTGTAATTACTATGTTAACAGCCCTTAATCTCTGCATTGTGATTGTCTAATGTCATCATTAGCTTATCAAATTCATTGCTAGTTGCCTACTTGCTGCCCTATATATTTGAGTGTGTTTAGCAAATGTAATTCAGTTGTAATTATAACTTCTATCAAGTGTTGTCATTATGGCTTTCCGTGGGTTTTCTACTTATCTAGATCTTTACGTTGCTCTTCGTAATCATAAAGATCTTCGTGACTATGACAATTTATTGAACACATTGAAGTCGAGTACTAACGTCCAGTTAAGTGAAAGTGATGTGACGGATCTCAAGAACTGGTGTCGACGATTTTGCTATAGAGTTTACACCAAATGGGTGCAATCAAGAAGGACAGTCGACAGGTTCATTAACAAGAACGGAGAGTGGTTAAATTCCGATATCGTTTGGCCAGATTGCTTTAAAGAAAATGTTGTTGACACTGAAGAAGCAAATGAAAATGAGGCAGAAGAGGTAGTCAGTCCATCAAAATCAGATGCATCAACTTCAACATATACATCTCCTCGCAAACGCTTTGAAGATTTATCGACTAGACACAAAAGAAGACGTGTTAATGAAAATGTTGCTAGTTGCAGTCGTCCGGATGAGCTTTTGCATACTGTTGAAAATATACTTAAGTCTGCCGGAAAAAATGATATGGCCAGAATAATGAAAAATTTGCTGGAAAATCCTGAACACGTCTCAACGGTTTTAAATGTCCTGGAAACTAAGCAGAATCCTTCGCTTCGTGAAGTTCCTACTCACAAAGCACTTGCTCTTTACGTTTACTTGCAGTTATCCAAGTGGCGGTGGGCTACTATTTTTTATATTTTTAAATGTTTTAATTTTTTATATTCTAATATTTAAAAATATAATTTATAAGTATTTAAAATGTAATAAAGGAGATAATAATAAATATAATAATAAAAAATAAAAATAAAATATTATTATATATATACAGTGTAAACTCTATATAGCGACACTGAAGGGACTGTGCATTTTATGGCGTTATAGAGAGTTGTCGTTAAATGGAGAGAAGAAACATCAGAATTAGAAAAAGAAAAAGTTTATTTCCGACTATTGTTAGTAGTTATGTGCATAAAAAAGAATGTTATATGAACGCTATTGCGTATAGTCTGTTATTTTTGTCTGACGTCTTTTGGCTGCACCAGTAATTTTGTTGTATTTTTTTACTTATTTTATTCATATCTAGCAATATTGAGGCATCTTGGTTATAAAGGAAGTATTTTTCCAATAATTTAGCTGCTTCCAGAGCTTCTTTAATGCTCGGCGGAGGCTCAGGCTCATCCGTCTCATCTTCTTCATCGCCTTGTTCTTGATCCTCAGTTTTTCTCACTGAATCCAAAATTTCTTCGTCTGTGAGTGAAGCCGTTGTAAGCAGGCGGTCGTCTACTTCGATGTAGGTTTGAAGATTTACCGTATTTCCTGTCATGTTGAACTGTTGAATCCACTCAGTTAATGGAAGGTCGTCGTCGCTTTCAAACGGGTATAGATAATCCATGACTCCTACTTATGAGTCATGGTCAACAACAGTCTACACGTACAAGCAATCCCAAATTGTGAACAAAAGAACGAATTTCTTAGAAAGTTCGGTATGCATGATGCCGACAGTCGAGTTTATTGCGGGCTAGGATAATAAAGCGATAATAGATCGTACACAGCTGCGCAGTTTTTACTAATTTTAGCAACTTAAAAGGTACTTTTTATTACTAAATTGTTGTCGTTATTGAGAGTGGGTGTAATGCTATGTAGAGTGAAACATTGTATGAAAGACAAGCTAAACCAACCAAAGCCAATTGATTTCGACGCTTAAGGGAGTTTGTCGTTAAATAGAGTGACGTTACATGGAGTTTACACTGTATTTATATATATGTCGAAGTTGAGCAGGGCAGTTATTTTTTAAAAATACGCAGAACCGATGACCATAATCTGGCCTTCGGTTCTGCTACTGTACACACATAATCATAACACACATAATCACAAAATCAACTAATTAATTAAAGGCCGAATAATCTCCGCGGCGACATATCTAATATTTTATTATTATAATATAATAATTTATACAACTTAAATTAACAACCAGTTTGATTTTGTCTAGATTCTAGATTATCCTATGGAGCTGGACCAGCTTGTTTCCAAGCATTCTTATCTTGGATATAATCCTCTAATTTGTAATATGCTTGTTTACAAAGTGTACTTTTAATATGAGTTTTAAATTTTCTTTCATTTAATTGTAAAATATCACAAGGTATTTTGTTGTAACATTTAACACAGTACCCCATAAAAGATGTATGTACTTTAGATAATCTGAAAAATGGTTGATCTATTTTATCTTTATTTCTAGTATTAAAATTATGTCTATCACTTATATTTATTTATTATATATATATATATTATCACTTATATGCACAAGCCTCACTTCTCTTAGGGCGTATACAAATCTGTTATTTTTTTTACGGAGGTTTTCAATATGTATTTCCCCAACTACAATTATCATCTCTCATTTTGAAACCCATTTTGTTCTTCATTAATAATTTTATGTTTATTTATAAATTGAAATAATCGACTATGCATTATTTTCTCGTAAATTTTTGAGAATATTGGAATAAGAGTGATAGGTCTATAATTACTTTTATCTAGTGTACTCTTGCTTTTATGAAGGGGCTTAACTATTGAAACTTAATTTTTCCGGGAAGATTCCATCAAACAGAGATAAATTGATTGTGTGGCACGGTATTGGTGTTATGATTCCTGCACATAATTCGATTACCTATGTGCGTAGAGATCTCACCATACCCTACCGATTTTTTATTATTTAGAGATACTATTATACGAAACACTCCGGTATCAGAACATGGGTTCAAAAATATGCTGGAACTGTTTCTGGAGGGTTGAGATGAGCAGCTGGTATTTCTTGCAGGTTGAGAGGTTTTGCAGTATCAATGAAAAAAATATCAAAAGAGTTACATCATCTCGCCATTTTGTCTTGAAATAAAACTAGTTCGCAAGTAGCTAGTTTCGCCTACTATATTTTTTCTTTAGAAATAAGTATTTAGGCCTCTAATATAGTAGGATACTATATTATATAGTAGGCAACCCTAATCTCAACGGATCACCGGGTGACCTTACAAATTTATTTATTTGTATTATTATTATTTATTTATTTAAATTACAATTATAACACCTTTATAGACTTATCCAAGGCGATGTTATAAGTCACATGTATCTAATGTCCGTGTACCTACATGTGCAGAGCGAGCGCGGCGCGTGCACCGCGACGCCGCATCGGTAGAGGCGGTCGGCGCGGGGGGCGCGGATGCCGCTATGGAGGCCACCGAGCTTGACATGGCGGAGGTGGTGGAGGTGCCAGCATGGCGGGAGCTGTGGTACGGCTCGCTGGAGGCGCTGCACCGCGAGCCCAGCATCAACAACACGCAGGAGGACGTGCTGGTGCAGCTCGGCGCCGTGGCGTTCCTGCACTGCCCCGTGCGCAACCTCGGCGAGCGCGGCGTCAGTACTAGTAGTACCGTGTGCCACTACATCTCCCCTCACTCCCACTGCTAGTGTAACGCGTGTGTTGTGTGCAGGTGTCGTGGGTGCGGCGCCGCGACTGGCACATCATCAGCTCCGGCATGCTCATGTACACCAACGACGAACGGTTCCAGGTACTACACAACCATCCTTAATCAGCATGTTTATAACAGCCCGTCACATTATCACACATGATCATTTCAATTCTTTAGATAAAATAAGTTTTTGTATCAGCATTGTTGGTGCAGCAGTGGCTGAGCGTGCGGCTGTTTGTCTCTGTGTTTTTCATTTGTAAACTGATTAAAGAAATAAGAAGATACATTACTTTTCTGTAAACCCCAACCAACTTATGGCCTCGCAAGTAAAACAAAACAGCAGAACATTGTTTGCAGTTAATACATTAAATTACTTCTGTGTGCTTTATGAATGTATTAAAAGCAGAGCTCATTAAATATGTAAGTAATCATTTATTTGAATTTGTTAAATAAATCAAATACTGGTATTTAACATCCAGTCACACTATTTCACTTAAAACGATATTTACTCATAGCCATATCAACACGAAACCAATCAAAATAATAACAAACAAAAGTAGTATCTGATATTAGGTGCTCAGTCAGCAAGATTAGGTGCTCAGTCAGCAAGAACCGAAAGGAGGCAAAGTAACGCTCTCTACAAAGTCTTGGGCTATCCTATGGATGCCCAAATAAATGCAGGCCTCCATATGAATAAACTAAGGGCATACAACTTATAAGCTAAGCGACTACACGCTAAGGGCACCCCCTGTAGGGTAAGAAAGTCGTCTTAGGGCGTCCCTCCTTGGGGAGCGCAGTAAGGGACAGGCTGGATCAGATCAAACTCCCACTACAGACGGCGCTCGCCTTTAGTAGTAAACAACCCCCTCTGCCCCACCTCTGAATACCGATTATGACGTGAACATATAATCATAAAGGTACAATTCCGATAGAAACTCGATTCGATTTAATAGAAATACCATGGAAACCAGATTGTCGCTGCGACACGTCACCTGTTATTGCTTGCACTCGGCTACGGACTTGTACCTTAATATAGTTTGATTTTAACAACATGATAATATTATTGTTACATGCATTTACATCCATAAAACTGTTAGTAAAAAAGAAATGCTTACGAGAAACTAATGTTAGCAATGGCATGACTTTTTTAAAATAAACAAATACCTAATAATTTAACACATCGATACATATAAAAAACCAGACCAAATCAAAAACCAAGACAGATTGCTGCGAACAATAAGCAAAACATGTATGATCTCCTCATGTGACACCTTTGTATAGGTACCATGTTTTAGGCAAATAAATAAATACAAATACAGTGAAGTATGCCAAAACTATATTTTTTTTATTTATTAATCACCAACTTGCACTAACTGTAGTAAGACACCAAACATACAAGTTATACTTAGGCTAATAAGAGACAATCATGAAATTAAAACAAGACAAAACTAAATTTACTCGCAATTATACAAAATTAAATTGGATTAAACAAATTAAATTGGATGAAACAAAATAAAATAAAATTAAATTAGGATCGAATTATTAATAGTGTTCAATTAAAATTAGTATACAAATATCTATATATAGCAGCTTTGGTTAATCTAATGCAATGAGATGGTACTAGGTGCAGCTATGGACTCAAGGTAACGTGCAGCAGTGGTCAGTAGGCCTAACATGACACACGCGACAATTACTCACTCTCGCGTGAGTAATTGTCGTCTATTTCTGTCACTTTTCTCGTTTTCTGACAGCGCTGCCATACAAAATAGTCGACTCGTTCTGTCAAACTTGATGTTTTGTCGATAAACTCTAACATGACACCTTAGTTATCTCGATTTTTGACAATTCAACACGAGATAAACTGCGATTTTTCTGTCATTTTGTCGTATTTACTCGTCCTCGATTTTGACGACGAGAAGAGTAGACAAAATAATAAAACCAAAAAATACTCCCAAATGGCATTGCAGTTTCACAATTGTACTTATTTTAGTCATTTTTTTTTTTTACAATATATTCATAATGAAAATACTTAGTTTTAAACTACTATTTATACTGTAACGACATGTTTTATATGGAATTTCTTGGTTTTAGTATGAAAAAAAATAAAATAATTACCTACTTGTTGAGAATTAGGGGTCTATGGGTTTTATAAAGGGGGTCGAATTTTTTTCATTATTTTTGCGATAGGACACACCATTTTCGAGATATAAGCAAAAGAAAAGAAAAAAAAAAGATACAGTACTGTTTTCGCACCGTCGAAGTGCTGGTGTGAATTCTGTACCTTTAGTGAAAAGTGATGTAACTGGAAAATCATGATTCTGAGAAAATGTATGTTAAAGTTTTAAAAAATTCTGACTCTTTGTCTACTTCACTAAAATGAGTACTGATTACTGCCATTGGTAAAGAATATCTTAGAGCTTGATGTAGTATTATAAGAAACAGATTAATTTGTATAGTTATTTTATAATTTAAAAAGTAATCCAGTTGTATCACCTAACACAACATATATTAAAGGCGTTTTATGTGTTAATTAATTTAAAATGACTTGAACCATGTTACACATTGTTTATTGGTTGGTGTTGGATGATTTTAAGTTTTGTATTTTAGAAGTTTGTACTATAATAAGTTATACAAACAAAAAGCTGTAAAATAAATATGATTAACTTGAATATAAAAAATTGAAATTGATATTGTAATCAGGAATTTGGAAGTCAAATTTTATTTAAACTGTTATACACCTGTATCGCCTTTAAGATAAAAAGTGAATAATGATAGAAATGATTGTTAATTTTGATACATTTTGATAATGGTAATGTATTTATTGATACAAGTGCCATACAAAAATACGAAAATAGTAAGAATTTGTTAGGTAGGTATTTGTTTGAGAGAAATAAAATCAAATTCAACGAAAACACAAATTTTGTTATCATGTTTATTCAAATAAAACAAAAACTTTCGTAGAAAATTAAGTAAATCAAATTAAAATACACACTTTAACGTTATTTAAACATAATAGGTAGTCTATACAATCAGTCTTTTCTTTATTAATTTATATGTTCTTTATACTTAATAATCAGTTCTTTATTATTATCCAAACAAGCTTATTATCATTAAGAACAGTTAAATTACGTTCTTAATATAATAAATTGTTTAACATAAAATTTAATGTTCATAATCAAACAACAGATAAGCGTTAGAGTAGGTACATGTTTTTGTACTTTCATTCAGTTTCTGAGACGATATCTGGATCGACGTCACGTAAATTGCCATTAGTTAGCAAGTTATGATAAAATTCGTGAACACTTGGATCAACATATTCCAAGAGGGATATTAAATCCTTTTTCTTTTGTACGCTTATAGGCACTGGTCCTTTATAACATTTTTGAACAGCATTTATATTAACAAAGCTATAATCTTTATTTTTCTTGCTATAAGTCATCGAAAAGTAGTCAGTATCACCTTCGTAACTTTCTTTATAACCAAAATCTGGAAATTGACCTTTAATAAATTTAAGAACTCGCACGTTTGACCAAACAAATTTCCTGCCCTCAGTATTACACTTTTTTATTACAAAATTATATTTTGAAAATGCAGCAAAATCGTAAAAATCGTTTTCAGACATTTCTATGACTGAGAATTTATTATTCCTATTGGAGGAAATTCTCACCAGCTGACACCAATCGCGCGGATGATGAATGTTCATCGAAGTTCGCTTTTTAGCCTTCTCAATAAGTGCATGATCACTGTCTACCTCCATGTGCGTATGGCCCGGTACGAGAAACTTATGTTCTATCACTGACAGTTGAGTAGATTCTTGTATAGCTAGCAATAACGCTGTACAAACTATAGAATTCTTATTCTGCCCAGAACATGAATCGGAATACATAATTAGATATTCGGCATGTAGATGGAGTAAAGGCAGTCTCACAGTAATAAAATCGTATAGGCACGAAGCTATTTGATTAGCACCTCTGCCGCCACTTGATTCTGGCCACATATAACAATACGCGTTGTTAGATATAAAATCATGAATAGTGAGATTATAGACCCAAAGTTGTCTTTTATAAAATGCTGATTGGGTAGTTAACATAGGCGTGGGTAAACATTGTTGTAAGTCAAAGGCAATCACACAAGTATTACAGTTATTTTTAGCAATGCCTTTGTCTTTACGTTTTTCATTATAAGCACGTTCATAATCCTCCTGATATTTTTAATTGTTCCTGAACTTGTTGGATCTCTTCAGGATCTGTCATATATTTACGTTTATTTTGTAACAAGTTACATTTTATTACATGTATCTACGCTAGGTTTTTTGAAGGCTAGATTCATGTCTTTAAATACTTTTCCGTATACAGTTTTACAAACCGGATTATTATTTGCATTGCAATAAAGACGATACATGGCATCTAGTGAAAGATCTGCACTGAGGTACTTTTTAGCAGTTTTGGCTCGAGAATAGTGGCTTTCATATGCCGGAAATTTATTGATATGTTGTTCAATCTCCTTAAGTCGCTCTTCAGATTTTTTTTTATAACTCGCAGCACGTCCTCTTTCACTTTTAAGTACACGACCATACTTTTTTATTTTTTCGCACACAGTCTGAAGAAAGCGATTACTCTCACCCAGTGTTTTCAAAAGACAACCTTTATATATTTTATAGTCCTCAGTGAAATGAATAAGTTTGTATGTATTGCTGTATTCTCGTTTAGTTTTTCCTCCCATAGTATGCATTTTTTTTTTATTAATATTTATAAGGCGTTCGGTGTATCTTGCTCGTTCATCATATGAACCCAAAAGCCAATACTCTTTAAAAATAAATTCTCTCACATTATGAGGTATACGACTATTGCACTTCATACGACAATCTGTTAAAGGAGTTAAATTTCTCCCAGGTTTCAATTTACCTAGTTTTGTGACATAACTTTTCCCCGCGTTTCTTAATAATAATCTAGATTCTCTGTCTGCTCTTCTCTCTTTTAATGACTTCCTTGTTTTTCTTTTATTTGAATTTGAACACCCAGGTTCTGAATCTGTTACGGTATTATCCGATTGAGAACTTTCAGGAACTATGACATTCAATTTGATGTATTTTTTCTTTAGTTTTCTAGACGTGCTAGTTTCACTTTCATCTGTATCACTTGTATTGGGTACATAGTTTTCACTACTACCAGAACTAAAGTCTAAAATTTCCGGCGACAATTCAGTTTCAGACGCTGTACTGCTTATTATACTTACATTTTCTTCCATATTTTTTTCATCTTGATCCTCTTCTATCACGCTTATTCTTTCTTCCATCTTTCGTCCATTATGGTCCTCTTCCTCTATCATGCTTATTTTTTCTTTTATTTTCCATACAACTTGATCTTCTTCCTGTATCACGCTCTTGGTTTCTTTCATCTGATGTCCAAGTTGATCGCTTATTATTACGTCCGTCTTCTGCCCATCCTGATTTTCTGCTTCTATTATTATTATTCTTTCTTGTTTTTCCTGATCATTATAATCTTCGTCCTTTGTAACATTAATTAATTCTTCTATGTTCTCCTTATCGTGGTCTTTGCTCTGTAGCAAGTTCATCTCATATCCATCTTGGTCTAATTTCTTCACATTATCTTCGTGCTCCTTTTTCTGAATGCCCTCCATAGTCTTATCAATTCGAGTTTTCACCGTTGTCTGAAAAAAAACAAATCACAAGGCACTTAAATTATTGTTATTGTACACACGGCTACACATCAAGCTATACATTTCCAGTTTATGCTGATCTCGCATTGTATAGGATTTTAGTAAAATGCGAGGTCAGCTTATACTGGAAATGTATAGCTTGATGTGTAGCCGTGCGTACCTAAGTACGTCATTTATAATAATAGAAGTGTGAAAGTGAGTCCAGATTAAGTAACATTTGATAAAACTTTGGTTATATACCACTTTGTTTAACATTGTAATCTTTATCTTCTTTATCTTTACATAGTATAAAACAAAGTCGCTTCGCGCTGTCTGTCCCTATGTATGCTTAGATCTTTAAAACTACGCAACGGATTTTGATGCGGTTTTAATAGATAGAGTGATTCAAGAGGAAGGTTTTTGTGTATAATACATTAAGGTTTTGTGTCAATTGGCTGAAATATGACGATTATTGTGGAAGATGTCGGAAAAAATCATGCCGTCTGGGAGCTTTACTGGCGTGCGCCGCGTCAGCCGTAAGAGATACATCAATTTTATGTTTTACAGAATTGTATATCTTAAAAAGTTCAAAAATAAAGTCCGCGATAGCATATGTTAATCTTCTAAGGATGACCTACAGTAACCATTTTTATCTTTCAGAATTTGATAAAAATTTAATTGTTATTGCCGAAGCTATTTTGACCGGTATTTTATTTATCCTTATCCAATAAAATATGTTATCTAAATTGAACGTTTAATTTAGATTAAAATATGCCTTAACATCATATCATTCAAATGAATACTTTAAAAGATATCACAGATTCAAAATTACGCGTGACAAAATAATTATGGTTGCCGACAACACGGGCGCAGCGGTAGGAATCAACGACTTTTTCTCGGATATTAGGTATGATCTAACTAATCCCGGCAGTACGTACCCGTTGGGATATTTTCCGACATCCACGCGGCGAAGCCGCGGGCAAAAGCTAGTATAATAATATAACAAGACTTTAGATATTAAAATAACCAGTTACATAACTATAACACATGTGTTATTAACACATCATCGTCACCAATAAAACATGCTAAATACTTTGTTTTATAACATGTCTTGTAACACCCTGAACTCAATTAAGTAAACATCAAATAATAATAAAGACATTTCATTCTGACTTTTTAGACATTAGCCGTATCTGTCACTCATGTTTTTAATTTGTAAAATTTTGAATTAATTAATTTATGTACTTATCAATAAATAATAATTATTATGAGATATTTTAAGCGTCACATAAGTATCACAACTAATGCAATGTAATTTGTGTAAAATGATATAAGTCGACTCACCTTACGCATCGTTTTGCGACAGAAAACACAACACACTAGCTAGAACGCAGTAGCAAGACTAACGTCCACACTAATTTCCAATCATTGCATCTCACTCTTCACGGGGAAGCGGGGCGCGAGCGGTGAGTGCGATTCACTGGCTGCTACGCCGCCGAGAACTTATATCACAATACACTCATAATGAGATTTATTTAAGTTCTGTTGAAATGTACACTGTTTGATTTAAATTTATTCATATTATTATACACTTATTCCAAAATTATGTTCATATTGATACAAATTAAATCCAAATCAGTTATCACACCGTATTTGATTAGAAAAAAAAAATGTAAATTGATATAGGAAGACTTGTATCATCATACACATTGTTTTGATAAAAATAAATACGTTCAATACGATTTAAATATAATTCTACCGGTTTTCACAAAGATGACCAGGGGTATTGATATAATGTTTATTAATATAACTGTAAATATATCAGTTTATACAAATTCACATCTAAATATTTAGATCGCGTATTAGGAGTCACTTACATTTGTATTAATATACATTAAGGTAATTTAAATTTTTGTTCAGTTCACATTGATATTATTTTAAATGTATTTTATTACACATGAATAAATGTAGAAAATGCTTAGTTAGAGCCCTTTACACCAAAATAAGCTTGCTCAATTTGAATCTTAGAGAGGTACCAATTAGACCAAAAAATTGCATTTTTTTTACTGTTAAACTTAGTGTAAGAATATTAAAACTGATATAGGTCAAGATATATCACTTTTCACTGAAGGTACAGAATTTTGGTTCAAGACGACTCATTTTAATTCACACCTTTTTAATCGCGATAAAAAATAGTCAGATTTAGATAAGTAATCAAAATTTTAGGTGAAAAACGTCAAATTCAGAATGAAAAATTTCCATTTCCACATAATTAATACATTTTGGTGATTTTTAGTACCTATATAGAGCATTTGTGACAAGAGAAACGGCACCACTGAATGAATGAAACGGAATCTCAAGCCAATGTTGCTATCATAAAAATGATTTGTTTTTAATAATTTGCAACATCGGTTTCTCGTCGCGAGATATAGAAGTGTCAAACAGCCTTTTTCGAGTTTACTCGCCGATTACGGTCATGTTAAGGATTAGAATGACGTCAGAATCGTAGACAAATTTCGACAAAACGAGAAAAAGAGCGTTCTCGCGCTTGTCATGTTAGCTATACAGGAGTCCCAGCTTAGTACTAGCGAAAACATCTAAGAAGTCATCACATGGTAAAATGTTGTTTATATGCGTGAGGGCTACATACAACGAACTTGTTTTAAGGGTCACGGAACTGATTTGAGGAATTGAAAAAAGGGGACGCTGTCGTGGGCGAAGTGTATGTCGAATGGGTAAAGGAACGTTAAAGGAAATGAATTGCAATCGAGAAGAATTGAAGTGGGAACCACGGACTAGACGGAAGAAATATTTGACAGGTGCAATATTTCTCCTTACTTCTAAGCTCTGGTAATTCACCATACCCAGTATGAATGGTGTTGGGTACACACGGGTAATAGCCATACATTTTAAAGTAAAGGTAGCGGACAAACGACTTTTGTACCCTACACTTCTACTCTGTACGTACACGCTCACACGCACTCATTTACAACCATTCACAGTGGCAATACAATGTAACTATACCTCACTAAGTGCACACATGTTTACGAAACCGGCTTCACCTCAGTATTGACGGTGCTGTGTCTTGGTTTTATATTTGGTCTGAGGTAGATAATTATAACTTTACGAGTTAACTTGCCTATGTCTCAGGTGTTGCACAGCGAAGGCTCCGATGACTGGATCCTACAGATCAAGTACGTGCAGAAACGAGACAACGGCACCTACGAGTGCCAGGTACGTACGAATGCGAGGGAGAGAAGCAGGAGTAGCAGCAGTGTGTGACCTGTGACGTGTGCGCGTGTACAGGTGTCGACGGGGGGCGGCACTCTGTCGCGGCTGGTGCACCTGCACATCGCCGTACCGGAGGCCTTCATCCTTGGCGCTGACGAGCACCACGTGGACGCTGGCTCTACCATCAACTTGGTCTGCATCATAGAGAAGGTACGTCTTCTGAGCTTGTGTTCAGTGGTGTGACAGAGAGTACAATACTGTGTGTGTCCGCAGAGTCCTGTGCCGCCGCAGTACGTGTTCTGGTACCACAACGCGCGCATGATCAACTACGATGCGGCGCGCGGCGTCACCGTGCTCACGGAGCCGGGCCCCAAGACGCAATCAGCGCTGGCCATCCGCGCCGCCGGCCCGCAGCACTCCGGCAACTACACGTGCGCCGCCGCCAACACCGAGCCCGCGCATATCTACGTCTACGTCTCCGAAGGCAGTCAGTGTACACTAGTATCTACTTTCAGCATGCACGCGTGTGTGCGCGCAGGAGGCGGCAGCACTCAGCAGTGTGTGTGTGTTGCAGGCGACAAGATGGCGGCCACGCTGAGCCGCAACACGTCCGGCGCGGCGGGGTGCGCGGTTGGTGCGGGGCTCGCCTGCCTGCTGCTCGCGCTCGCCGTCACATGACTCTCGTCCACTTTAAAACTTATCTATTATTAATACTCTGTACATATAATTAAACACCTGTATTTCTACACAGGCCCAGTATTTGGACCCACAATCCGAAGTACCTAATAATGATTACTACTTCAACTGTGTTCTAGTTAAGAACTGATGTGAACTCGTTGTTATAATTAATTGGAGCAAAGTCGCGGGTAGTGGTTCGCGCGACGCGTTTGACACAACGAACGCGGCGCGGCGGTGTGGTAGTAATGTTATTATGAAATAGAAGGTTTAAAAGTTTTCAATGTCAGCGGCGCGCGGCGGCGTCGTCGTTGTGAAAACAAATCAATGCTCACGACGCAGTCTATCATCTATTTATAGTGTAAATAATTGTTTTATATATTTTGGCGTGTCACAAAAATTCGTTTACAAGGTGATACCACGACTAAAGCGCCTTGTATTATAAATTGCCATATTTATTTTATACGCTGTGGTCACCACAGCGTATAAAATAAATATGGCAATTGATCGTTTTTTATGTTACCTAACCACTAGTGGTGTTATTACCAGGAATAAAACCTTGAGAACGAAGTTTAGTGAGTCGCAGTAGTGGGCGTCGCGACGCCCACTACTGCGAGTCACCAGTAAACTTCTTTCGTGTCGTTCTAAACTAAACTTCGTTCGTCGTGCACTGCCACTGCGCAACTGTGGCGCGACTGTTGTACGACTCGATACTCTTCTCGTTAATATTTTACTATTCGTTACGATGGAGAGCGCGGCAGCGCCATCAGGTGCCCGCCGCGCCGCCGCCCCTGTACATACGGCTGTTAGAACTGACATCATCCTGTAAATAGTATGTGACTCGACGAATTACTACTTCGATGCAACCGTACTTTGTTACTTAATCAAATTAAAGTTCGTGAATTGCGTCGCGCCGTCTCTACAAATTCTCTTTCGTATGTTTGCACCAGTAATGTGCAAATTGTGCATAGTTTTGTCGATATAATGTCTGCGAGTACTGTGGAGGAAACTTACGGTGTGCCCTAATGGAAAGCCATCGATTTTCGCAAAACTCGTTTTTCATTCGCAACGTTTGATCATGAGTTCATACGAATATAGTTCGCGCGAACATTGTAGCGACAGAAGGACTCCTTGTGTCTAATATGGTGTTTGTCTGGCAAACATTATAAGTATGATTTATACTGCTGTTTTAAGTAGAACCAGTAAGCCATCGCATTTTAACGAAATGTAGCTAAGAATATAGGTATTATACACGGTGACATTTGAATCACAGTTTTGCTCGAACATACGTTGTTCAGACCATGGTCTACTTCCATTCTATAGCATCCAATAAAATAAAAACGGCATTGTTTTTGAAAAAAAACACAAAAAAGACAAAGTTTTAAAAGTCGGAATTATCGTTACTCCCTACAACACAGACACTGCGGTGCTCGCGTCTCAAAGTAGTTGCGGCGCGCGGCACAGCATTATCTACAGGGAAATGTAGCTCGATAAACGAAATTTAGTAGGCACTTATTTTTGTACGTCTTATTAAAAAATACCAAAGTTGAAAGTTAACTTCGGTAGGCATTTTATCACTGATATGTGGCTACTTAAAACAGATTTTTATGGTTTGGTATAACTTTTGACTTTGGTATAACTTTTGGCTTTGGTAAACTTTGGTAGGTATTTTTTGGCTATGTACGATTGCACGACGCGACGCCTCGTATCGACGCTGATGGCACGGCGAGGTGGCTGACGTCTAATTTTATCATTTCGTTCTAGGTGCGAAGTTACGGTAGATACTTTCAGACATGGTTTTAATTCTTCCCTGTAGGGGTCAGTGGGTTATCTTAGGGGAGGTACTTAGGGGGGGGGGGTGAGATTATTAGGTATTATTGAGTTATTGTGATATTACAGGAAAAAGACAAAAACAAAACTTATACCTACCACAAAACCGATTAGCTCCGTGTGCACCAAAACAAAATTGAGTCCAATTTTCTACTTTCGAATAGTTAGAATTCATTTCCACAAAAAACGCGCGATGCGTGCCTGTGACGTGAGTACATCGGATGCATATACGTCACCCGCTCGAGATATTTCGGTAGACTGGCAATCACCCGGGTGGCTCGGGCGGCCCGCGGCAGTCAACAAAAGATATGTGCGGAACGATACTTCGCGCGTTTGCATGTCATTGGCTTGATTTATTTTGCTTTGCATTTCGGCCCGCATTGGACGGACATCCTTGTACTCCACGCGGACTCCTCATAGCTCTTTTGAATCCCATATTGATACCGCGATGAGTACTTTGATGTTACGGTTAAGGTTTGAACACGTTTGAGCAAAATAAGTTTAGTTTGTTTTAATAAAATACTTGATGGTATAAAATGGCAGTAGACCATGGTCTGAACAAGTTTTGTTGTAGCGAAACTGTGATTCAAATGTCACCGCATATGTTTTTTTTTTACGCAACAAGCAAATTACTTATTACGAATAATTAATGCTTTTACATTATTTGAATGAACTCGTATGTAAACAAAGCCAAACTCGGTACGAAAGGCAATTGCGAGGCGGCGAAACTTTGTAAAAAAAACATTTCAAATCTCAGTTCTCATGACTCCCATTGTAATAATAAAGAAATAAACATTTTGAACAAGAACTGCGTTTCAATTGAGCTGAACCAGTTATTCATAATCCCAGCTGCGGAGTTGCCGATCTGAGACATGTCTTCAGTGAGTCGACACATCGAGAGTGCAGCCCACTGCACTGCTGCGGTGTATGTGGGCACGCCGCACCAGGCCGATATGAGTTTAAACAGAAAGTCAATCATGTGCGTGAACTTGGCAGATCATTTCCCAGCAGAGCATATATAAATGTGAGTTCTATTGGCATGCGCGTAAATTCTAGCGTTCCTTAAACTTAAAAAAAATTGTTCTGACTTTTTTCCTGAAAAAAGTGGAATGAAAATATGCTCTGCTAACTTCCAATCTGCCTAGCCTTTTCCCAACTATGTTGGGGTCGGCTTCCAGTCTAACCGGATGCAGCTGAATACCAGTATTTTACATGGAGCGACTGCCTATCTGACCTCCACAACCCAGTAACTGGGTAATACGATACCCCTTGGTAAGACTGGTGTCAGACTTTCGGGCTTCTGACGACTCGTAACGACTGTCAAAGATCCACGAATGACAGCCGGGACCAACGTCTTAACGTGCTTTCCGAGGCACGGAGGATTCTCGGTATGTAAAGATGGTCACCCATCCACTGACCAACCCCGGCAAGCGTAGCTTAACCTGATGGATCGACCAGTGCGGCTGTTGTTACTTAGCCACGAGCTCCTCGCTATGCTCTGCTAACTTCCGCCAGAAGATAATGTTTTCCAAAATTTTAATTTTTAAACTGATTTGGCTGGTAACACAGTGAGTGGTAAACTCTATGAAAAATAATTGAAATGAAATTGTTTATTCTGTAAATAGGATATTGGATTCACTTTTACACATCATATTAAAATTAGCTAGATGAGTTCGGAGTTTCCTATCAGACTACTCTGAGAAGAAAAGCCGAAACAAACTCAGAGGTCATCTATCGAGGACCAAGGCCTTTTTGAAAATGAAGTCCAGACGCAAACTACACTTGGCTTGCCTTCTGTTCGGTGTAGTTAAATATCAGAAACCGGACTACCTATTCAACAAGCTAAGTTGGGTTACGAGTAGACGGGAATGCGGGAGAAGGCAATGCTCGCAGCAGCTTTCGACTCGGTCTCAGGGAACAGCCGCTTTAAGAGGCAGCTTTCGTTATGCGGCTTCAAAAGTATGGAATAACCTCCCACCACCGATTAGGGTAATTAACACGAAAGACGCTTGTAAACGACGCTTACGGCAGTACCTCATAGAAGCGCAACGGAAGCTAGATATGGTCACACTAAATGTCTCAATTATATGATGTATGTACCTACCCACTTGGGTATGGGTCAGTGTCTCTGTTGGTCAATGTTGCACGAACATTTAAAAAGGTACTGTTATAATATACAGTTTTACTGCTGGGAATTTCATATTCTTTATATTTATGTTTTTAATTTTTTTTAATCTGATACAAATTTATTTTATTTAAGTATGCTGCATAGACATTATAAAACTGATTTACATCCGTCACATCACACTCTCAGGTCAAGTTGAAAACCAGCGTCAGGCACTTATAGTTGTCTGGCATTTTTGCTGAACTGGGCCTTTTTGGCGCAGCCCTGAGGTACACTCCCTATCAAATTTCTGCTTTCATCGCACTACACTTTTTATTTGATTTTAATTTTAAAAAAAATCTGCTTTGTATTATATTGTGTGTGTTTTAGTCTGTGCTAAATAAATGTATTTTCTTTCTTTCTTTCGAGAAAATAACCACACAGATTTGAGTAGACCTGTCTAGTTAGTGCAATCATTTGTCAGTAGTCGTGGAGCTCAACTCAGAATACGACTAAAGATCGAGCGTAGTGATCGCTTAAACAGTTTTGATCCTATAGATGATATTTTCTTAAGTTACGAAGGTACAGTTTCGTAAAACGTAAAACTGGAGAAGTCTTAGGTAATACGGGCTGGTATCCGCAACTCCACGTCAAAGGGCGTATTTTGCGTACGGGTGGGAAAATCGGTTATTCGTTCCACCCCAGCTCCTCAAAGATGGTCAGCAACGCCTTGGTGTCACTGAAAATCTCACGTAGGGTACCTGGGTTACCAAAGTACTTTGCCCTGTATGTGGCGACCGCCGGGCAGTATAACAGCACATGAGCTGCTGTTTCGTCGTCCTCCATGCAGACTCTGCACAGCGGACTGTCTGTAACTCCTATGACAAAGAGGTGTTTATTAAATGATCCATGGGCAGTTACAGCTGCTGTGACTGTACGCAGCTGTTGTTTCGTTAGTCGGAGAACCTGTTTCGTGAGGCGGCCATCAATTGTAGGGAGAGCCTCCTTGGCCTGCCTGCACTCACCGTGGTGCAACCATAGTTTGTGATGTTGGTCCCTGGTTCGTTTCCTTACCAGAGTGCGTAGAAACCCGAAGGGGAGTGGCGCAATGGGTTCATGCCCAACTGGTGCCATGCTCGACCCTTTTCTGGCAAGTTCCATCGGCTGCGTCGCTGCCCCGCGAACCGCTGTGTCCTTTGATCCATTGAGTGGTAATATTATTGAGGCTACCCACCTGGTTGAGGTGCTGGTGGCAGACGTATATCAGCCCAGAGTTAACAGTGTGGCTGTTTAGCACTTACAGAACAGCCATACTGTCTGAGAGTATACGTATCGAGTGGTTCTTAACTTCCTTGGCCATGATGGCTAAAGCGGCAAGGGATATACCCATGCATTCGCCCTGGAAAACTGTGTTATGGACTCGCAATGGTGTGGCTATGTGTATGTTGAAGTTCTCCGAGAAGATTCCAATACCTGTGCCACTACCTGTTTGGACCCATCAGTGAAGATTCGTTGTTCTGCGGGGCGCAAACCCTCGCATCGACGATCCTCGTGAAGTTGGATCCTGCATTTTTTATCGAAGATATATTTTATTTATTTTATTTCCAACTTACATCTATCATTACAGGGTAACCTATTGCGATAGCGTACTTATCTAAGTCTTATACTAAATTATTATTAACTTATAATTATAATTACATTTGCATTTACATACATTTTACATTACATTTCATTTACATTTATTTACTTTTTTTTTTTTTACAATTGTTTGGATACCAAGTCATTTATGGCTTTCGTAATAGGGAAATCATTATTGAGTCCCTCAAGCAGCGCGGTGTGTAGTGTGTCTCTCTTACCCCAGAGATTAAAAAAATAATTTCTATAGTATTAAGGAGTTTTTAGAGCACTAACGTTGACATAACAATTTTGCATGCTTCAATTATAAGCAAAACATGTATGAGCTCATTTTGTATTGTAACAACTTTTTATACCGTGTTTTAAGCAAATAAATATTATTATTATTTTGGTAAACAAATTTTGTTTCTTAGCTCTTTGGCTAGTTTAAGCTACATTAACGGGCCAAGCCAAGTCAATGTAGCGTGTGTGCGGGTGGTGATGATGAAGTTTTATGTGGAATTAATGTTATGAGGAGTGATTTCATTTTCCTCAATTTGCATGAACTTTCTGACTATTCTGCAGGTGTTTAATATTGCGGCTTTTTGGAGTGTAATGTAAGTTGAGTCTTTCAGGTCTATTAATTTAAGGCTGTGGTGGATTATTATTATTATTATTATTATTATTATTAATTGCATTAAGACGCACCGCCGCCATTGTCGCTTCCTGCTGTATAAACAGGTGTAGCGGGGGCAGTCCCAGCACGGCTTCGATTGCTGCAGTCGGAGTAGTCCTCATGCAGCCCGTGGTCGCCACGCAGGCTAGTCTTTGCATGCGTTGTAGTTTTTTAGGAACTGTAACCAGTTGAGTCACGGCCCCGTAAGCGATCATTGCCAGAAGGTGATGCAGGTCCTGTTTAGCTTGTTCTCTACATGACTGTACTATATCCAGTTTAACTTACTGTCTAGAATGACCCCGAGGTACTTGACCTCGCTGGCCAACTGAAGTTCTGTATCGAACAGTTTTGGTAGGCAGAAGGGGCCTAATGCTCGTTTTTGGGTAAATATGACTAGTTCAGTTTTAGTGGGGTTTACAGATAGTTCAAATTCCCTGCACCAACTTTCTACTACACGTAGTGCTTGCTGAGTGAGGTTACAGATCATTCCCATCACCTTCCCCGATACAAGGATTGCGAGGTCATCTGCATACCCTATTGTATAATAGCGGTTGGCGTTGAGTTTAGTGATAAGGTCATTAATTACTAGATTCCATAATAGGGGGGACAGAACCCTTCCCTGGGGGCAGCCTCTGGCTATCATAGCCAACTGCCGCTTTGTAATCCAGTCCGTTAGTACTTGCTGATGCTGGAGAAGTTGGTTTTGTCGAAGGCTCCTTCGATGTCTATGAAAGTGCCCAGGCAGGTGCGTTTTTGATGGATCGCGTCCTCTGTCTGGCTGACCACTAGATGAAGAGCAGATTTGGTCAACTTACCGGAGCTGTATGCATGCTGATTACCATGTAGCGGTATGGTTTTTAGAGCGCCGTCCCTCAGCTTCCTATCACACCTTTCCAGAGTTTTTAGGAGAAAGGAGGTCAGGCTGATTGATCGGTGGGATTTGGCGTTGATGTAGTCACCCTTACCTGGCTTGGGGATGAATATTACTTTGACTTCCCTTTATCCTTTAGGAACGTATCTAAAGGCCAGACACGCTGTCATTAAAGGCACCAATCTTATAGCGACAGAAGCACCCCCCCACTGAAGTAAAGCGGGAAACACTTTATCAGGCCCAGCTGCTTTAAAAGGATGGAAGCTCCGGATGGCCCATTGGAGTTCCTCCAAAGTGATCACCCTACATGCGTAACTCCAATGCGTAGCTCCAGGATAACTCTATTTGATCGTTCCAGCTACAGTGACGATAAAAAACATCCTATAATTTTAGACTCTAAACATTATATGACCATTTTGATCTTTCGCCAGGAACACAAACGCCTATTGCACGCAGGTCCACAGCAAATGCTGTACTCTGTGCGAGAGTCCTTCTGGCTGATCAACGGCAAGCAGCTCTCCCGCAGTACCGTGCGCTCTTGCGTCGTGTGCCGCCGCCACAAAGGGCAAACTCTTACACCGATGATGGGCAATCTACCTCCCGAGCGAGTCACTCTCGCTCCACCCTTCCAGTCTATCGGAATGGATTTCGCAAGGCCCTTTCACATCCTAAATAAAAAAGGTCGTGGTGCTCGCGTATCCAAATGCTATTTATGTCTCTTCATCTGCTTTAGGTTCAAGTGTGTGCACTTGGAGGCCGTTAGCGACTTCTCTAAAGACGCATTTATTTCATGTTTGAAACGCTTCATTTCACGTAGAGGAAAACCCTTAGAGATATTTTCAGACAACGAGCGTAATTTCGTGGCAGCGTCCAAGGAAGTAGGTCGATTTCTAAAATCAAATGCGAAAGGAATTAGTGATCTTGCAGCAAACATGCAAATTAACTTCAATTTCCATCCACCTTACGCTCCTGACTTTTCTGGTCTGTCGGAGACCGGCATTAAATCGGCTAAGCATATAATCAAACGTGTAATGGGCAACACTAATCTGACTTTAGAAGAGTTGTCCACGCTATTCGCGCAGGTTGAGGCTATAATGAATAGCCGACCCCTGTCCCCACTTTCTTCTTGTCCTACAGATTTCCTTCCTCTCTCCCCAGAACACTTCCTGATCGGCAGGCCGCTGACCGCACCGCCATCGCCAATCATTGATGACAGCGCACGCTGCCGCACAAGATATGAAACCATCGAAAAAATGTGACAGCAATTTTGGACACGGTGGCAACGGGAGTACATCTCTGAGCTCCAAACAAGAATGAAATGGCGTGAGAATAAATCCAAGTTGACTACTGGTGATCTAGTCCTCATTCAGGAGGATAATACGCCGCCACTATGCTGGCGCCTGGGGCGCATTGCCAAACTGTATCCTGGAGAGGACGGTATATCCCGCGTCGCCGATATCTCGACTACCAGAGGCACTTTCAAGCGGCCCCTCACTCGCCTCTGCCCTTTACTAGACTGATCCAGATGTTCATCACACATTTATAAGCAATCAATGAAGACAACATTTAAAGAAAAGGATGGAGATGTTTTATCTCAATATTGCTTCACGTGCACACCATCACCAAACCGGCCACTCGGTGTCCACATCACTGCACTGCGGCATACAGCGCCGCACTGCTAGTCACTTCATGCCGTTATGCTCGTCACCGTCTCCTCGTCCACGCTCCCCTGCTGGACTTCACCGGCCCCGGAGTATGTTCGCGCCAACACTACGCGACCATAGTTTCGCCTGCGCCGCGCTTCCCATCACTATGAAGCGCCCCGCGCCTGCCCTCACGCCACGCAACGCGTCTGCGTCGAGCGAGCTGCGCTCGCGCCCTCTTTGCTCCGCTACCGCCAAGGACTACACACGCGCCCATGCGCTCCCTACCATCTCACTACCGCGCGCCCAACAACGTTACTCTAGTATAATAATAAATTACATGTAAAAATATAAATAATTAAAGTTAAAGTGTTCAAGTCAACTGACTGTGTTTTCCTTCATAAGAATTAGTTTCTAAATGTAAGTCGTGAAATCCACGCGCTTACACATTATATGATGGTGTTTGGGTTTCATCTTGCCAGCCAATTATCTGCGCGAAGACGCATCCGGGGAAGTAAGTTTCAATTAGGATGCATCTTGTTTCTTCAGGTGACGACGTTAGTGTGTTGTCAGGTTTGCGGAGGGTGGCGGGTCCAGGTGTATACTGTTGCGCCAGTACTTTCCTTACCCTGTTTGCTTGCTGACAAGATTCAATGCAACCACATAATTTGCGCCATCCCGAGGTGCTCCTGAATCTGATGCATTTTTTGTAGCTGGATTTTCCCGCGTAGTAATCATCCCAGTCCTCATCCGCACATGTGTTCATGGCTCTATTCAGAGCTGTTCTTGCATTGCCGCACTTGCGCTCCAGATCAGCGCCCCACCAGGGTTGTTTTCCCGGTATGTTGCGCGGCGTGGTCTCTGGGCAAGCAGTTTGGTAGCTGTCTATGATTGAATTAGTAAGATGGCTTACTTGTGCCTCAATCTGTGTCGTGTCCGCAAATGTCATCGGATCGCTTAGTGTCGCAAGCTTGGATTCAAGGCTGCGTGTTTAGGTGGCACGATCCGTTTTACGAGGGTAACGCCGTGGTGTTAACGGTGGAACACAGACCTGCATGTCGAAGCGGATGTCCCTGTGATTGGAGCAGGAGTTATGTCCGAACTAACATTAAAAAAAAATATATGTATATAAACAATCGAATTGATAACCTTCTCCTTTTGGAAGTCGGTTAATAATAACAAAAAAATTATAATATGAGAACAACAAGAACACAGTCCAAGCAAAACCTGTTTTAAGTGATTAGATATATAGATTTATTCGTGCACCGTGCACTCACAGACGCCCATATTTTCGTGGAGCGCGTCAGAATTGAGGTGAAGGCAGTAGTAGTAGTACAAGGCCCAGATGAAATATCTGGGCCTTGTACTTGACAGCAGGTGGCGCTTCGGTCCGCATTTTAGCGGGCTGTCGTCGCGCCTGCTGAAGGCCGCGGCCGCGCTCTCCTGGCTGCTTCCCAACTTGGGAGGGCCCAGCGCGCGATGCAGGCAACTCTACGCCGGCTCTCTACGGGGCTCTTATCTGGGAGGAGTCCAAAGAAGGGAGAATGCCGCGGCCTTGCGGGCACCCCAAAGGGCCATGGCCCAGCGGGTGGCACGGGCTTACCGCACGGTGGGGAATGCGGCAGCATATGCTCTGGCCAGCACCCCTCCTTGGGAACTCGAGGCGTGGGTACTCGCCAGAGTGTATGAATGGACGGCGGAGCGGAGGGCGAGAGGAGTACGCCCAGCTCCGGAAGAGCGGCAGGCCGTCCAGCGGGAGGCGTGGGACGCCATCGTCGTCCATTGGACGGGGGACCTCGCCACCGCAGCCTTCGGCCGCCGAACCCTCGACGCGATTGGGCCAATCCTGCGAGACTGGCTATAGCGTCCGCACGGGTTCCTCTCCTTCCGTCTCGTGCAGGTGCTGTCCGGACATGGTTGTTTCGGATTGTACCTGCACCGAATCGGACGGGAGGAGACGCCGTCGTGCCGCGACTGTGGCGCGGCGGAGGACGCGGCACAGCACAACCTCGAGGTGTGCCCGTTGTGGTCCGAGCCGCGCCGCAGTCTCATCGCGGTGATCGGACCGGACCTCTCGCTCCCCGGCTTGGTTAACGCCATGCTGAGGGATGAGAGGTCCTGGGCGGCAGTCGCCTCCTTTTGCGAACACGTTATGTCCCAGAAGGAGGCGGCGGAGCGCGCGCGGGAGGAAGATCCTGAAGCGGCGCCGCTCCGAAGGCGGAGGAGGGGTCGAAGAAGATGTCGGTTTGATAGTCATCTCCGACTCCTCCCAGGTGGAGGCCAGCAGGCAACAGGTGCGGGGGCACCCTTGCCTGTATTGCACAGGCCTCCACCAGTGTCGGACGGGAATGGCCAGGTGTTCCCGGCCATTCCCGTAGCCCCCCATCCTGGGTGACATGCGGGGCCCGCCAGCTAGGTTGGGCCGGTATCGCAGCGACAAAAAAAAAAAAGGTTAGGTTAGATTCGAGGGAGCCGGAACATGCGTCTCTAGCAGGCCCGCAGCCCTCCAAAGGCACAGGCAAGGGCAAGAGGACCAAGACGGCTCCTCATACCCCCACCACAAGCGCGGGGGAGCGTCTGGGTCTTCTGCCACTCCAGCAGCCCCCCAGAACTCGCAGGAGGAAGACACCCTTCTTCCTTCCACCACCCCGTCCAACCAGTCGTGGACGGAAGTGGTCAGAAAAGGGAAAAAGGGCAAAAAGTCGGACCCCAAGCCCGCTGCGACTGGTCCTGCAGCCAAAAGGGCTCCAGCCGGCGCACTATGGGCCAGAACCGTGCGTACCGTCTCAAAAATAGGTTTTCGTAATGTTCTATATTGAATATTGTGTTAATGCACATGTCTAACTGAATGTCCAATGCATATTATATAGCAGTTAAAATATACTATTTCTCATTTTTACTATTAGACTAAGGCTTGCAAGTTGACGCTCAAAGTTATGTCAATTATGTAGAACACAATTTCACCAGTTTACATGGTCATATTTTCATTATTTTCACAGCAAATTTTTAAGTGTGATATATGGTTAGAATGGTTATGAAGTATTATATTTAAAAATAATTTAAGTGGACCATTATGTGAAAACTGGGGAGGTATATAAATTATTTTTCAGAACCTAATATTTTATCCTTATTAGAAACTTTACATAGACTTTTGGCAGTTAGCAATGTCTGCCCATGTCGTAATTTTCATAGCATCACAGAACAGCTAATAAAGAAGTTATGGCAAAAAAAAAAAAATTGCCCGAATCTGCCCCCCTTGAAATGAAACGAAAAATGCCTGATGGGCGGAATATACAAAATATACCAAAAATGATTTTAGTTGTGATTGATGAGATTTTTGGATATTTAGATTACTTTTTTCTTAAAATTATCTATTTACTTAATCTTTAGGTAAGGTGGGAGTATTGGGTAATGTATTTTTTTTTATCGTTCGGTCAGATGTGGTTAATGTTTTGTTATCACTGTGTGAATTACATGTTTATCATATAGTTTATGTATTTCTCTATCGCGGTGAAGGAAAAGGGAGGAAATGGTAGTTAAAGTTGTTATTGTACATTATATCAGTACTACTAACCACCTTCGTAGATAGTGGTTAGGAACGTGATAATGCACTAGACAATAATATTTTTTCACACGAAATTTCAGTATAAAAGTTATTTATTTACGTTGTCATTTACCAGTACTTTAGTGTGCTTTGACATAATATAGTCTTCACCAACCTCGGTAAAAAAGTAGTAGTTAAAAGTAAAAACAAAATGAGTGAATTTGTTGTGCCTCGACGAGTATTATGCGAATTTTTCATTGATCATGGAACAAAATCAGAAGATATTCAAAAATACTTAGAAGAACACCACCATTTGTCGTCTGAAAAAAGTGAATTAGTTGTGAACCGTATTCAAAAATGGCTTATAACAGCGTTTAACGATCGGTGGACCAAATCTAACCGAACTAAAGAACGTTTCTTTAATAAAAATACATCGTGGTTAGACGGTGAATTTAAGGTACAATTCGAAGAAGCACCGTTGGATATAACACCTACAACATCTGGAGAACGTGGACGTCCGCCAAAGTCTTATGAAGATCTATCAGAGAAATCGAAAAAAAGGAAGAATATGGAGTTGGTACAATAATATGGAATCGAGTATATACATAATGCATACGTTCAAGGATTGCGGTCTGAAGGAGAATTCGAAGAAGCTACTGTTGTTACAATGATGCGGAGTTGTGATAGAAATGAAAAAAGGATCATGAAGGAAAAATTATTGCATGAAAGTCGCAATGCAACAGATTTTACGGTAGATGAAGCTTTAAGTATATTTGCAGATTTAGATCTTTTGAAATCACAATACGGATTACTTCGAGCAAGTCTGATTAACAAAAACTTCGACATACTGCCATCATATAATATACTGACAAACGCCAAAAAACTGTGTTATCCTCCACCATCCAGCATTCAAATAACCGATATAAGTGCCAAAGTAAATCTACATGATTTGCTGGACCACACTTCTGCTCGCATCTTAAAGATTGAAAATGTTTACAACTCAACAAGAGAATCTCTTAAATTGTTTACCAAGTGGGGATGTGATGGGTCATCGGGGCAAAGTGAATATAAACAAGTTTTATCAGGTGAGAGTGATTTAGTCTCAGATGCAAACTTATTTATAGCGTCTTTGGTACCAATAAAGCTGACTGACACAGAAACAAATGAGGTAATTTGGCAAAATTCGGCTTGTTCGTCTATTTGTTATTGCCGACCAATCCTGATGGAATTTGCAAAAGAAACCCCCGAAAAAACCCGATCAGTGGTTGGTGATATTCGGGGTCAAATTAATAATTTGCAAACTTCAAAGATACACAAGGAGGAGCAGGTAATTGAAATAAGTCACGACCTATTTCTAACTATGGTGGATGGAAAAGTTACACAAGTTCTAACTGACAAGTTCTGGAGCTGTGTGTACAGTATGTGGGGCTAAACCAAGCGAAATGAATAATTTGGAGAAGATTGAATCAAAGCCAGATAATATAAATGCTTACGAATACGGTTTGTCTACGTTGCACGCGTGGATCAGGTGCATGGAGTTAATTTTACATATTTCATATAACCTTTCATTTAAAAAAATGGGCTGCGAGAACGATAGAAAAAGTAAAGAAGACAAGAAAAAGCTTGTACAAAGTTTATTTCGAAGCCGAATGGGATTGCACGTTGATAAGCCCCGACAAGGAAGTGGAAACAGCAATGACGGCAATACAGCTCGGCGTTTTTTTGAGAACTACTATTGCGCTTCAGAAATTACAGGAGTTGACGAGGAACTTATTAAAAGGTTCTATGTTATTCTTCAAACTTTGGCATCCGGTATTGCTGTAAATCCAGAAAAATTTGGTGAATATACTCGCGCAACCGCACAACTATACGTAACAAAATATATGTGGTATAATATGCCTTCTTCAGTACATAAAATCTTAATACATGGGGAAAGTATAATAAGACATTTTGCTGTTCTGCCCATTGGTCATTTATCTGAGGATGCCCAAGAATCTCGTAATAAAGATTACAAAAAATTCAGATTGCATCACGCTAGAAAATGCTCTAGGTCCGCAACGAATCAAGACGTATTTCATGGTCTTCTATTTACGTCAGATCCTTATATATCAAGTATCAGAAAACCATCAGTCACTATTTCCAAGGAATTGTTAAACGAAGCTAAGAGCCTCTTAGCTATTTAAATAGAAGTAATTACGTACCTACATTAATTGTAAAATATATTTTTAGAGTGGATTTATATCATATTTGTCATTTATTTAAATGTAAGATTTATATGTAATAACTATAAAATAAAAGAAAATAGGTTTAATATCATAAAACTGTAAAATTATAATTCAATAAGTTAAACAAACTATGGTTTAATATTAAAAAAATACATTTTTGTTTTTGTTTTATTTTTTAAATATTAATAATTAAAGTTTTGACAAAAAATGTGTCACTATTGGATTCTATATACTCTGGAGATACTACGTGCCAAATTTCAGCTATTTACTTCAATCAACAAAAAAGTTACAGATTTTTGAGACGGTACGCACCGTTCTGGCCCATAGTGGCGGCGGGAGGAAGCTGGTTCCTTCCAAAACCGCGGCCGTCGTGGTGACCATCACCCCGGAGGCCGCGGAGTGGGTCGAGACGTACGAGTCCGTCCTAAGACGGGCTTGTACCAATGCTGATCCCTCCCAGCTGGGGATCAGCAAAATCACTTGCCGCCGAACCCTAACCGGGGTCGAATGTTCGAGTTCTTGGAGGAGCAGCGCGGCACAAATGTGGACCTCTTCACAAGGGTCTGGCAAGGGTCGCCAGGCCTGTTAAGACCGCAGCCTTGGAGGTGGCCAATCTGGACGATTCGATCACGAAAGAGGATGTGGTGGCGGCCGTCGCGGTGGCTGGAAGCTGCGACGCTGGCACGGTGAAGAGTGGAGCCATCAGGCCCAGCCGCCGCGGCATGGGCATCATCCGCGTCGAGTGCCCAGTCGCCGTGACTGGGGCTGTCCTTGCTGCGACCAAGGGACGGATGCTTGGGGTTCGGCTCGGCTGTGGTCCGGGCACTTGAAGACCAGCCTGTTCACTGCTTCAAGTGCTTCGCGTTCGGCCACAGCCGGGTCACGTGTCCCTCCAAATTCGACTGGGGAGACACATGCTTCAAATGCGAGCAGGAGGGACACGGGTGGGCCGCTTGCGCCCCACCGTGCCACACTGCGTGGCGTGTGCCGCCGGTGGCCACCCCGCGGACCACAGGATAACGGGCAGGAGCTGCAAGCCCCCCGTGAGGAAGGGCGTAGTGCCGGCGCAGGTTCGTTCTGTTGCTGCCACCGTCGCCGCCGTCGTCGCTGCTGTAGCTCCTGTGGCGGTAGCTGAGGGGGCGGGTGCGATGTTGGAATAATCATTTCCGACTATCGCATCCTCCAGGCGAACACCAACCGCTGCAGAGCGGCCCAGAACCTGGTAGTACAGGTCATGGCCGAGTGGTTGGTGACCGTAGTGATGGTAGCCGAGCCCTACTCGATCCCCGGCAGCTGGCTGGGTGACGAGGACGAACCGGGTGGCACTAGCGGCGCGGTCTTCCACAGACTCCCCTCCCCTCTCGCTATTAGAGAGGGGACCGGGATTCGTGGCCGCCGCGTGGGGAGACTTAGCCCTTGTAGGCGTCTATTTCTCCCCAAACCGCCCTCTTCAGGACTTCGAGAACTATCTCGGAGTCATAATCATCATAATCATAATCATTTCTTTATTTGTGTAACATATGTAGGTAGTGAATACAGTTCTTAAATTAAAGATATAGGTCGCTATGTTATGCCAAGAGGCGTACAAATATGCGCATGCGAAATACGAACAATAAAACAATTTCTACAGTCAATGCCTAAATAAATAATCATAAATTACAATTAATTTATTAATTACGTTTTTTAATTGAATAGTCAATAAATCTAATTTGTTCAGCATGCCGGCAATATTTTGGTGCAGAATATTGAGAGTATTATAGAAAAAACTGCGAGTTTTGTCCCTCTGTACCAGTCGTAGATGTCGTCTTATAGTTATTCAAGTTGCAATTTGGAAGCATTTTGTCATTTATGTCAAGTCCACATATTTCATATTCAGTATTGACACTTTGAATATAAATAATCACATTATAAATATCATTAAAAATTGATTTCATTCCGGAGTAATTTATCATGCCTGTGCGTCTATTGAACATGGTATCATCGTATCTTAAATTCTTGTTACTATCCAGAAAATAAGCATGTCCATTAGTAGCTGTATCCAGATATAACAAGTTATTAAAAGTTTCCACTCTGGAATTGTATAAATAGTTATTTGTGAAGAATTTGTACGTTGGTGTGCATATAATTATGTTTGTATTTGTAATATCTTGTAAAACTTGTCTTATTAATAAAATACTGTCATAATATTTACATGTGACTTGGAAGTCCTCACCACCTATCAATAAAATGCAGTAGTCCAGCATGGTAAAGTTCGCTAGTTTTTCTTTGATGCCTTTCAGTAGAGCTTGGACATTTCTATGAGGTGTGATCTAGTGGCAAAGTCCACATTTATACATAGTTTTTTATGCAATGTCAAGCAATTTATTCGTGTTGTCGGTGCTTAAGATGCAAATTTTGCTACGTTTTAAGTTACTGGTGTCCGAATGATTAATAATTTGTTTCGTTGGTGTATCAGTAGTAGTTGTTTCAGTTTTGCTGTTTTGATGTATAGAAGTTGTATTGCCAATATTTACATCAGTTTGTGTTTGTTTGCATGCATTTTCCGTTCGCAATTGTTTATTATTATAGGTTGTCGATGTTTGGCGGTTCAATGTTGCTGGCGACTGAGCCATGAGATTACTGGTTTGGGTCTCCTTATTCAAAGTTTGTATTTGGCATGTAGATTTATTTCCAAAATATTTTTTTATTGGGGTTGATGTTAGGTTACTCACTTGGAGTTTCGTGTTGGAAACCTTTCGTTTAGAACCTGGAGTGGCACACTTGGCTTCGCCTGCACCGACCTTCTTATATAATCTAATATTCCTACGTTGATAACACTAATAGTAGGTTTGGCCCTCTGGCGGCGAGTAGCGTAGTTATTTCAGTTCGCCTAGTCAGCACTTGTGGCCGTTATGGCGCTAGTTGTCGTACAATGTTTAGAGTTCAAAGTCCATTTTTAAAATATCTTTTCGCAACGGTATTAATTGCTTTCTGTGTGGCGTGTGTGGAGGCAAGGAGGGCCTACACCTGGAGCCGGCGGCGGCGTGGATGGGACCAGGCTGTCGGGAACCACCTCTATGAGGTATACTTCGAGGCAAAAATGGTCCTTGACCGAGCCATTGCCACCGCCAGAGACTCGGGGAGAGCGGAGATGCTTGAGGGTCTCCACAACGACCCCTTCGGGAGACCATACAAGGCGGCGAGCAACAAATTGCGCCCCTTTGGTCCCCCGGTGGCCGAGACCCTGGAGCCCTCAATTCTGGATGGTGTGGTTCAGTCCCTGTTCCCATGCAGAGACAACTTCACCCCACCAATGATGGAACCTCCGCGGGGGACCTATCTTATTGGTAGCTGGCGCCCAAGCACTTGCTGCGTACATAATAACCGGCTCCACCACTGCGATGTATATGGTCCTGATTATCTCGGGTTTCAGGCCCCAACTGATTTTTGCGGCTTTTTACAGCTGTTTGTATATGTGTAGCGCCTTCCTACATACGTTCGAAGCGTGAGCGTCAAATGTCAATTTGTCATCAATTGTCAGCCCCAGTATCTTGATCTCCCGTGACAGGGCAATGACCTCCCCGCCCATGTGCAGAAGTGGTGTGTCATACTTCAACCTATTTGTGATGACCATGGCCTTTGTTTTGTGCGCCGCAAACTTAAGTTTGTTTTTGACACCCCACTTCTGGACGTGCGCGAGGGTCGCATTTGCCTGCATCTGGACACCAAGTGCTGTGTCGCTCGAGAAAATCAGTACCACATCATCCGCGAAGGCTTGATAGTAATCGCCTCGTTTTTCTAATTCTTTAAGCAGGGGATCAAGCAGCGAATTCCAGAAAGTAGGCCCCCCTATAGAGCCTTGTACGCAACCTTTATCTGTTTCCTGCATGTATTCCGCTCCTGCATACCTAACCCTAACTTTCCTGTCGCTGAGATAGCTGTCTACTAGACGTCGCAGATTTACCAGGCATCTTGTTTCTGCGAGTCGGCATTTCATAGCTGGCCACCAGGCGCTATCGAAGGCTCCCTCTATGTCCAACGATACGACAGCAATGATCTTTTTCTCTTTCAGTTTTACTCGAATGTGTTTTATCAGGTCATAGAGGGAGTCCTCGGTGCTGCGTTGCGGCATGAACCTATACTGACTCCTGCTTGCCTCGGGTAGAATATGCCACCAAATGCGACGTTCCGACATCTTCTCCAAGATTTTGCCCATTACTGGCAATAGTCCAATCGGCCTGTATGATTTGGGGTGCGCGTAATCATCTTTTCCGGGTTTTCTGAGAACTACGACTATTGTCTCCTTCCAGATGGTTGGGAAGTGGGACAAGCTAAAGCAGCTGTTTAGCACTGCCAGGAACAGTTGCGGGTTGTGGGTTATAGCCGCACTGCATGTGTCCGCTGTAAGTCCAACAATCCCAGGAGCTTTCTTCGGGTTTAAACTAGATGCGGCCCACTTTAGTTCTTCCGTCATGAATAGAGGATCAAATGTTTCACCATCCGTCTTTTCGTTTACTTTATTCGCCAACTCTCTAACTTGCTTGTGGTCCTCATTGCCGTCCTGCGTTTTATCCTCAGGATAAAACGTCTTTGCAAGCATCCTGGCGGACTCCTAAGCGCTAAGTACACTACTTCCTTGCACTAGCGGTGGGTCCTCCTGCCTGGTGGCTGTGAGGCTTATCACCCTGTATATGCTCTGTCCCACATAGTTTCTCGCTCCTGTTTTCCACAAAACTTCATCTTCTGCTTAAACTCTTCCTTTGCTGTGAGATACAAGTCAACGACAAAGCATTTAATGCCCAGTGCAGCACAAGAGATTCTCCTTTTTCTCCTCTTGACGTCCTCCTTCGTTCGTGTCAGCTCCTTGGTCCACCAGGGCAATCCTGTCTGCTGTCTTTTGTGGACAATCGGTATAGTGCGTCTGTGTATTTTCCAGTTATCATGTTCAAATCTTCTATTGACTCTATCCTATTTCTGTTTTGTTTATATTATTGTTCCCAGATTTGGTTTAGTTTCCCATAAAATTGTACCCATTTTGCCTTTTTTGTATTATATTTTCTAGTAGTTCTTTTTATGTCCATTCCTTTTGATTTTTCCAGTTTTAGTTCAAACATGATTGCCCTGTGGTCCGAAGTGGTGACGTCTTCTGCTAGTTTCCAGTTTGCCACCCGCCTAAGCATGTCTTCCGTACATGTAGTTCTATCCACACAGCTGCAGTATCTTTGACCTCCTCTGATGACATCGAAAGTGGGAGTTGTTCCGAGATTCAGGATCTGAAGTCCCAACTCATCCAGCGTGCCTGCCAAATCCTCCCCCCTCTGGTCTACTTCCCGATTTCTCCACCACGTGTTCCAAGCGTTGACATCCCCCCCCCCAAAATTACATCCCTGACTCCGATCTCCTGCATAATTTTCTTGATGTGGCCCAGGTCTGGCTCGATAGACTGTCCACCATCCAGGTACACGGATACGACTCCTATTTCCCATGCTCTTGTCCTTAACTTTGCCACTGCGAAGTTTTCAGTTGTCAAGGTTGGGCATTGTGTGAGGTCTATGGTGTCATCAAAGAGTACGATGGCCGCTTTATTAACCTTCATGTTTATGTTGAGTTTTTACATGAAGAACACTCCTTCCATCTTCCGCGATCGTCGTTTCCATCGCTCGTCTATCCAGTTTTGAGGGATCTGTCCCATTCGTTTTGCCATTTTCGTTCAGACTTTACCTACTTATAACAAAAACGTAGTCGGGTAATGAATAATTTACCGGATATTTATTATCATTGAAAATAACCCCGGGGTACTAAAGGGCTGTCCACTGCAACAGTATATATAGAAACGTCGGCCTCTTGGATTTCTGAGCCCGACTGAGATATTACATCCACGGCAGACCATTGTATGACCTAAAAATCTCTTATTGTCAGCAGCTTCTTCGGTATTTAATTAATTATAACAGTCGTGACAAGCATATCGATCTAATGGGAGCTGGAACAATAGCAAATATCATTATATTTTTCGAATTATAACACAATTGGTCAATATATTGCCTTCACTGCATGGTTTACGTGACTGCCGTAGTAGGCGTACCTGATTTGCTAACCATCGAGTGAATCTCACTTACAAGGGTAAACACAGCCTTCCCACGATATGTCTGCGAATCCCCTGCACAGCGATGCCACAATTGATACACCTCATCATAATATCCAAAAAGTAAAACAGAATCCTATACGAACTGATATATTATGATGGCAGTCCGTGTGGTAGGTCGTTATAAGAAAATATCAATATTACAAAATAATCGCACAGTTAGCAAGGAACGCTTTTATGCAACTTGGAACTGCAATGCAAGCAAAGCAAGCAGAAAATAATAATTATATTTATGTCAATGTCATGTCAAAGAAATAATAAATACATACTTACCTTAATTTTAAGAAGTGGGTATTCATAATAAAAACACTTTAGATGTTTACACAAAAATATGTTAGTTATATTGTCGTATTTTATACGCAATTACATTACAACAATTACATACATAACCTTGATTTAAAATAAGTGGGTTATAGTTATTATTCATTGAATACTCTTTAAAGGTAATTACGGAATAAAATGGAACGTCAAAAACATTTTTAGTACTTCTCGTTAAAAATGGCGAGGCGGAAGCTATAATTGAACAATGTTTTTTTGAGAATTATGTTGCGCAACATATTTTGAATTTATAAATCCATAATAAATGAAATCTTAATTTTTAAATCTTACTGTAAAACTTTGAATCATGAACATTATCGATTCAGAACACGACCAGAGGGCAGAAACAGGAGATGTCCTTTATTTTCTATGAAAACAACATCACGAGAATTGACACAATTCCTAGCATTATCCAGATTAATCAGCCTATATCCTTTAGATTCTTCACTATATCCCACAAATATGTATGGTTTACTTTTTACATCAAGTTTCTTTCTATTTTTCACCATGACATAAGCAATACAACCAAAAATTCTTAAATGGTCAAGTTTTATCTTTACTCCGCTCCATTTTTCTTCTGGAGTTGTACCAGGAACTGCCTTAGTAGGACTCGGTTTTTTAGATAGACAGCAGTATTTACTGCTTCGGCCCAGAATTCCATACCGAGTGCAGCATCTCGCAGCATACACCTGACCTTTTCCATGATAGTTCTGTTAGAGCGTTTAGCAACACCATTTTGTTGTGGAGAATTGGGTATAGTTTTCTGATGATTTTGATTTTAATTATGATTTTCCATTAATCGTGAGGAAATCCTGAAATTTTTAACTCATAATATATTCTCCTCCTCTATCACTTCTAAGTATTTTTATCTTGTTTCCAGTTTCATTTTCTACAAAAACCTTACATTGCTGAAAATACCTAAAGGTCTCATCTTTATAGTTCATAGTTGGTCGCTGTGATTAACTCAAGACAATGTTTATGTTCTTTCTCCAGCTTACATACTGACAAGTTATATCCCTTCAGCCGTCACGCCCCGGACCCCGAATTCGGGGTCATCTGTCAATCGATCTGAATCAGTTCGCCGTAATCCGATACCAGTTGAGGTTAAAATGACGATATCTCTAAAGTTTTGTATGGCAGCTGTATAAAGAACTTATGTTGTTGGAATCGTTATGAAATAAGCTAACACATTAAAAATGAATAAGTACAGTTGTGCCCGTTAATGTATTCACAATTTTAATGTAAATGCGGCGGTACGGGGTTTTTTGATGTTTTAAGTATTTAAAAATATTTTTTTTTTAAATATTTTTTATTTTTATTTTAGTTGTATTGTAATATGTGGTTAGCTAGTGACCTCGACAATTCATCATATTATTTATTGTTATTAGTAATTAACTCTTTGTTTATTTATTTTACATCGATGGTCCTAGTTAATCATTTATAACTTCCAGTTACAACTATATGTAAGCGGGCACGCCCTTTATGCCTTTTTTTTTTTTTTTTTCAGGATGGGAAATCATCAAATGACTTCTCCCGCTCTGGGCAGAGCGAGAGGGTGTGTCAGACTTTTACTGACTAAAACCCACCCGTGTTCCTTCCGTTGCCTGTGTGCCGGGGCCGCGATATCCCTTTCGGACAAACCCGCAACCCCAGCAGGCATTGGTCTTTCGACCCCGTCGGTTGGTGCTGACATCTCTTTGAGGCGCGCGTGGAACACAACGCGCCGTCGACACGGGCCTGGTCCTTATCGGACGGCGAGCTGCCCATTGCTCACCGTCCGAAAGCCCGCGCCTACGGTGGCCGGAACTCGGCTCTTGACTCCCGACGCCCGGGGCGTCTCCTGCGGCGACTAGGGCCGCGAGGGCGTGCAGCTTGCATCTCCCTCGCGCGCTCCGCCTCCTCCTTCGCGAGCATAACTGCTTCGCTAAAGGAGGTGACGGCCTCCCATGCACTCTCGCTCCGAACCATGGCCTGAACCAGGGCCACGGCCTTTATGCCTGGAGGCTTTTTATTTAGATAACATGTGCTGTTTACGTTTAGTTTTTTATTTCGGCCTGAGTATAGTTCTCCATGATTTTGTTTGGTATATTGGCGTGTGCTAGCTAACATATGGCTAATAATTTAAATTATGTTCTGTGTTGCGTAATGTAAATTATTTTGAATACTATTATATAGAATCTTTTTTTTTATTTAGTTCTTCTAACTGAACAAACAGCTGTGCTGCTGGGGAGTTTGTTGCGCCACTTCTTCTTCCCAGCTAATGCACTAGGAAGTGGTGAAGAATGGGCGTTTTGGGGGACTGTCTTATGTAATTTTGACGTTCGAAAAGTGCTGATTCTCAGCCTAGTTTGAATAAATGACTTTTGAATTTTGAATTTTCCATAAATTTCTGCCAAAGGCTTGGTGCTACTTTTACTCCAAACATTAAGCGATTGACTTCGTAAGTACCTTTGTGCGTACTTAATGTTTGTAAGACAGTGCTTTCTTCGTCCATAACCAAATTTAGATGGGCTTGGGTAATGTCTAAGGTGCAGAAGCATTTTCCTCCGTTCATTTCTGCAAATATATACTCTTTTATTGTATTCAAAATAATTTACCAAAACTCCTTCAGGATCAAGGTGCAGGTGGAGCTGATCACAGTAACCAATCACTCATTTCAATAAAGGTGCCTGAAATAACGGCGATCGTAAGTAACAGCAAAACAGACGAGATGTTACGGAAACAAAGGAGTAATATCAAAGCGTTCCAAAGAACCGCGTCAAACATCAATGTGGACCTCCTCAAAGAAAATTGGCAATTTGAAGACGCCTTAAAAGTGCTAGAGTCAAGGTGGAAAGCAGTTGATTCACTTTATTGGGACCTTGACAGTTTGCCCAATGAAGCCGACGTGCAATATGAGATGTCTTACAATACGTGCGAACTCGTTTACAACCAAATGACAACCATCAACTCCAAAATGTGGTCAGTTACTCACCGAGAAAGGTCGACGCCGAAGATCGAAATTCCATCCTTTAGTGGTAGCTACGAACACTGGACAGCATTCAAAGATTTATTTGTTGAGACGATCCATTCTAGTCCGTCTCTTTCTAACGCACAGAGAATGCAGTTTCTCAAAAGCAAAGTGAAAGGCGAAGCCGAGAAACTTATTCAGCATCTATCAATCAGCTCGGAAAATTACGAAACTGCATGGGAGATCCTCAACCGCAGATACAATAACAGAAAACTGATCTTGACGTCACATCTGAATTCATTGCTCGGTGTTCCTATCACTCAACATTTATCAGCAGCATCAGTCAAAAAACTCCACGATACGACAAAAGATGTATCAATGCGATCAAGAACCTTGGTGTAGACACATCATCATGGGACCCAATATTGGTACACTTGCTTTCACAAAAGTTGGATACGGTGATTCATAACGACTACTTAGAGTCACGGGCGGAGCCGCGTGAGCTACCCAACATAGCAGATTTTCTGGATTTTCTAGAAGTGAAATTTACGTCATGGGAATCATCTCGTCGTAAACCAGAAACAGCAAAATCATCTCTGTCGGAGCCTGCACAGACAAACAAGAAATTTCATTCATATAAAGCATTCAGCGCAAATCAGAACAGAAATAATAAGTACATATCAAATTCATTAACAAAAGACAGCGAAAGTGCAAAAAACTGTCCACAATGCAATCAAGAGCACAAGTTGTTTTCGTGCAAATCATTTCTCGAATTACAACCTGACGCAAAACGGAAGGCAGTTACGAAATACAATTTATGCAAAAACTGCCTAAACGTACATACAAATAGCAAAGAATGTTCGTCAAGAAAAACATGCCGCGTCTGCAACTCAGATCATAATACATTGCTTCACGACGCTTACGGCAAGGGGGGCAGACAGAAATCAAATAGCAATTCAGTTCAGCAAACAACAGCTGCCACTGGTAGCAAGAAAACAACAAGTGACAGCAGCAATCACGTGTCTCAAGAAGATGTATCAGAAACTCTGCTTACCACAGCATTGATCAAAGTGCAAGCATACGATGGGTCCCTGATAACTTTACGAGCGCTCCTTGATCAGGGTTCACAAACATCCCTGATAACGGAAAAACCAGCACAAAAACTACGATTACCGCGTGGCCGCTGCAAAGGTGTCATATTCGGTGTCGGGGCAAAAGAAAATAATTGCAAAGGTGTCATATGAATCACGTGCAGTGCTATTCATGGCGATTATACATTTGACACCGATGCTTTTATTATGCGCCACTTGATCAACAATTTGCCCAACAAATCTTTCACAAAACCAAAATCATGGGCGTTTATAGAAAATATCACGTTGGCTGATCCATATTTCCATGAGAGTCGTCCTGTAGACATTTTACTTGGGGCCGAGATATACTCAAACATAATCCAAGAAGGCATCATCAGGCACGAAAAATCGCAACCAGTCGCACAGCGAACACGTTTGGGCTGGATTTTATGCGGAAACGTGCAAACAACATTTCAATGCAACGTTGTGATGAATAACATCGAAGACGTTCAACAATTTTGGACAGTAGAAGACATAACAGAAAACTCGGGAATGTCACAGGAAGATCTGGATTGTTTGCAACACTATAAGAACACAACGACTCGCGACGAAGAAGTTCGTTACATTGTTGAGTTACCGTTCGAACCAAACTTTCAAGAAAAGCTAGGATCTACGAAACCCATGGCTTTGGCACAATTCAGACAACTTGAGAGAAAATTTTGTAAACAGCCACAATTAGCAGAAGGATACAGACAGTTCATTCATCAAGCACTAAATCATATGGTCGAGTGTACTAGTAACGTGACACTGACTTGTTATTTACCTCACCATTGCGTTCAGTCAGCGCGCCGATTCCACAACTACGGCATTAAGAGTAGTATTCAACGCATCGGCGAAAACATCCACGGGTCATACTTTGAACGACCTCATGAAGCGTGGCCCAAATTTACAGCAAGACCTCATGTCATTGATCTTGCGATGGAGGCAATATCAGTTCGCTTATACGGCGGATATAGAAAAAATGTATCGACAGATACTTTGCAACACGGAACATCAAGCCTATCAGAAGATACTATGGAGGAACTGTCCTGACCAACGTTTACGTGAATATCAGCTCACGGCAGTCACTTACGGCATGAAAGCAGCGCCATTATTAGCCATGATGACATTGAAACAGTTGGCAGCTGATGAAGGCCACAAGTATCAGCACAGCAGGGCAGCACAAGCGTTGCAAGAAGAATTCTATATGGATGACCTTGTGAGTGGAAGCTTCACGTTGTCGTCAGCCAAACAACTGCAAAGCGACTTGATCCAGTTACTACAGTCGGGAGGTTTCAACTTACGTAAATGGGCGGGTAACAACGGAAAATTACTCCAAAACGTCAGCAGAGCGTCCTCAAACCAACCATCATTCGATTTCAAGCAAGCACAATCAACAAAGACGCTTGGGCTGAAATGGAATCCCAATGAAGATACATTCTCGTTCGAGCTAAAAATAAGCAAAACAAAACCAACAGAAAAACATACAAAACGTTAATTACTATCAGATATTTCAAAGATATTTGATCCACTCGGTTGGTTAGCTCCGGTAACGACAAAATTGAAACTATTATTCAAGCAAGTTTGGCTGTGCAACATTAAATGGGACGACCAACTTCCGGTTGAAATAAGCACCGAGTGGGAAAAAATTAAAGCAGAGCTACAAAATATCAGCCAGTTTAAAATTCAAAGATGGTATCAGACAGGAGAGCAAGACACAATTCAACTGCACGGCTTCTGCGATGCATCAATAAAAGCATATGCATGTGTCGTGTATTGCAAACTTGATACCAACATTATACTCGTCGCTGCAAAAACAAGACTTGTGCCAGAGAACAAAAAGCTCATTTTACCACGTTTAGAGTTGAGTGGGGCGCATCTACTTACAACACTTATGCGAAAAATACAGCAAGCCCTCAACGGACGCAAAATCAAAGTGTTTGGTTGGAGTGACTCCACTGCAGTTCTCGGCTGGATTCAAGGCAACATCAATCGATGGACACCATTCGTAGCGAACAGAGTCAAACAAATTAGAGACGTCATACCATCAGACAATTGGCATTACATAAAATCAGCTGACAATCCAGCTGATTGTGCCAGCCGTGGCATCAGAACAGAGCAATTAAGCAATACAATTTGTGGTGGAGCGGCCCGAAATTTCTCCCTGGATTCGATGAGTCAGTCAGTGATCAGTAGCGGAGAAGTGCGTCTACGTCACGGATCAAGAGGAGCGTAAATCAAAACAAAGCAACGTCACAATTCGTCCACCTCAAACCGATGATGTCATAGAATTCATACTACATAGAAACAGTAATTTGACACGCACTGTGCGCGTGCTAGCATGGGTGCTATATCATACGACGTCACAGCGAATGCACTGCTTATTTGAACGGAAATGAATTAGAAACCGCAAAACATATGATTATAAAATATGTACGAGAAACGCAATTTTCTCAAGAAATTAACAAGCTGCAAAAACAGGAGCAAGTACATAACAAAAGTAAAACTTTGTGTCTCAACCCGTTCTTGGACAAGGATGGACTTTTGAGAGTGGGAGGCAGACCCAAGCATGCGAATATTGACGAAGATATGAAGCATCCACTGATCATACCACACAGCAGCCACGTTACGGACCTTATTATCGACCAAGCCCACCGCCGCACGTTTCATGCGGGGGCTTGGACGACGCTCGCGAGTATCAGACAAAACTATTGGATATTAGGCGGTAACAGAGCTGTAAAGAAGCGCTTACATGCATGCATTACATGTAAGAAGCAAAAAGCTGTCATACAAAAGCAAATGATGGGGGACTTACCTGAATCTCGAAGCAACCCTTCACGTCCTTTTCATCACACTGGCGTTGACTTCACAGGATACGTTGACGTGAAACTCAATAAAGGGCGTGGAGTCAAGACAACCAAGGGATACATCGCAGTGTTCGTGTGCATGGTGACCAAAGCTGTGCACCTCGAATTCGTATCAGACTTGAGCTCATCTGCATGCTTAGCTGCTCTAAAACGCATGTCTTCACGTCGGGGTAAACCACATCATATCTACAGCGACAATGGCACCAATTTTGTTGGGGCGAATAGAGCACTTCAGCAAGAACTGGCAGAACTGCGCAAGACATTCAACGACGAGTTCTATACAGAGATCAATGAGTTGGGAATACAGTGGCATTTTAATGCCCCCGCCTGGCCAAGCGCAGGAGGCCTCTGTCAAAAGTCTGAAACATCATCTTCGACGTGTCGTTGGCGAGCAAAAACTCACGTTCGAGGAATACAGTACTTTACTGGCTCAACTCGAAGCATGTCTCAACAGTCGGCCGCTATGCGCTCTTACAGAGGACCCAGATGATTTGAATTATCTAACTCCTTCACACTTTTTGAGCAGCGGCCCCATACTGACTATCTTAGACACCGAACAAGATGAAAGGACAAGGTGGAAACGAACACAGAAAATTTTCGAAGATATTTGGAAGAGGTGGCAATCCGAATATCTCGCGGCACTCTCAACAAGGAGTAAATGGAAGAAATCACACAAAAACGTTCAAGTAGACGACGTTGTCATCATTCATGAGGCTAACCTTCCCGCGAGAAGATGGATTCTAGGCAGAGTCACTGAGCTACATCCCGGTACCGATGGATTGGTCAGGGTTGTTACCCTGAAAACAAAAAATGGGTTCCTCAAGCGCCCAGTGATTAAACTGTCTGTGCTGGTATCTGACCCCAAATCAACTACATTCAGCGAGCAGAAAGGGAAAATGTCACCAGACCGACAGACCAAGGACAACCAATCGAAACGACGACCTGGAACGGCGTCTAATCTGATAGCAACTCTCATCACACTATTTCTCTTCATGACATCCGTCTTCGGCCACGAACAGTCAGCATCTCCATATACTTTGACAACAATACACAAAGCACTCTATTTTGACCGAATATCAAACATGCAGTTCATTCGTGACGAATGGAAACTCATCGTGTATTACGACATGAACCCTTATTGGGACGGAACGGCGACCTTCGACAAATACCTCAAACAAATAAACAGCATATGTGATGGAGGAACAAATAATGCACTATGTGACATCGTCCTACTGCAGCTACGTCACTCTCATGACGAACTGAAGTACTACAATGGAATGTTACTGAATCAGCATTTCGAAGAACGCACACGACGGCGGCGGGGCCTCATCGACGGTGTGGGTTACGTTGCCAACAATTTATTTGGAGTTTTAGATCAACGTTTTGCTGAACAATACAAGCAAGATATTTCTCTAATAAAAGGAAATGAAAATCACTTGGCACTCTTGTGGAAAAACCAGACCTCAGTAGTAGAAGCAGAATACAATTTACTCAAGAGAACTGAAGAGTCAATCAATCGGCAACACAAGGCCATCAATCAGCATTTAAACAATCTAACGAAGGCCACCAATATGTTGAACAAAAATTTGCAAGGACAAGGAGTTATGAACGAGCTAGCACTGTCCACAATCATAGCAACAAATATGCTCACGAAGCTAAAATCCATACAAGACACAATAATCGACACAATAACAGATATCCATCATGAAAGTAAAAGTAAAGTAAAGTTTATTTATTTGCATAGATTGTAGGTACATGACATAAGATATTTGAAAGAAAATGTGATCCTTGTACAATCTACCTTAGATTAGGCATGCAAACATTCATGTATGAAGACAACGACTATGTGATCCAAACAATTAATAAAATAATAACAATAGTGTCAAAATACAAAATTACGAATTACAGTTCAAAACGAGTACATTAGTTATTATGTCGTTGAAATGCATAAATTATTATAATTACCCATTAATAAGAAATTGACATTAGGATAAGTCATTGTCATTTAAGAAATCGTTAATCGAGTAGTAACATTTTTCAATCAATAATGCTGTTAACTTCTTTTTAAAATTACGTATTATGTCATCTTTTATTATGTCAGGTATTTTGTTATATATTGTAGGTCCCATACTAATAACATTTTTTTATGTAATGCAGTATTGCATCTCTCAACTACTAAAAGGTTTTTGTACTGGCTTCTGATTAGTCTCTTACTACCTTGTGACACTGTAGTAAAAAGATGCATGTTACGTTTAACAAAAATTGCCATTTCCAAAATATACATTGCCGGAAATGTTAATAGCTTTAGGGACTTAAACACTGGAACACAGCTATCAGTCATTTTCATATTTAACATCGACCTCAAACAACGTTTTTGGGCTTTGAATACCTGTTCCCGTAGGCAAGAGTTTCCCCAGAAAATTATACCGTATCTCAGAATGGAAGCTGCGAGACCATGGTATGCAATCAAAGTTGTGGTGATGTTAACTTTCTTAGCCAAATTGAATAAGACATAAGCAGATAATGCTCAATTTTTTACATACCTCTTCTACTTGAGGTTTCCACGTCATTTGACTGTCAATCACTATGCCTAAAAATTTTACCTTTTGTACTTGGTCTATTTCAGTTCTATTAAATTCAATTTTTAAATTTGGTATTGATGTCCGCTGATAAAAATGTATTACATTAGTCTTTTCTAAGTTAATTATTAATTTATTGTCGTCAAGCCAATTCACAATGTCCCTTAGTGTATTATTTATGTCCTGTTCATATTTATTTGCATCAGAACAACTGATTAATGCAGTGCTGTCATCAGCAAATAAAATCATTGGGCCTTTAATGTGCCGCGTTAGGTCGTTTATATAAAGCAGAAATAAAAGAGAACTCAGCACCCCACCCTGAGGTACGCCGTGTTTGACATATCTGTATTCGGAAAAGTATTTCTTTTCGCGTTTGTTTTTTATACATATCCTAGATATTTCCGTGTATTGTTTACGTTCACTCAGATATGATTTGACAAGATTAAGGACGTTTCCTCTTATGCCATACATGTCAAGCTTAGTCAGCAAGGTTTTATGATGAACGCAGTCGAAAGCCTTTGTCATATCAGTGAGAATTGCACATATTGGTACTTTTTTGTCAACATTTTTTAAGATTACCTTAAGCAAATCGTAAATAGCTAAATTAACACCTTTGTTTTTCCTAAAACCTTTTTGTTCATCACAAAGAATATCAAACTTACACAAAAAATTATTTATTGACGCATATAGAATTTTTTCGATAACTTTAGAAAAGATAGGAATTAAGGCAATTGGTCTGTAGTTGGCTAAGCTTTCCCTTTCGTGTTTTTTAAAGAGTGGTTTTACGATAACCACTTTTAACGATTTTGGAAACACTCCAGAGCTGATGCATAAGTTTATAATGTGACTGAGGTGTGAGGCAATATTATCCGATACAAATTTTACTACTTTTGTGGCTATGCCATCATGTCCGAAACTGTTTTTATTTTTTAACGATTTTATTGCTCTCATGACATCTTGAGGTGAGACAGGAGACATAAACATTGAATGTGGATTGCTCAACATATTAGTAGCTACAGGTGTTATCTTAGTGTTTGTCTGTATTTGATCAATAAAGAAATTATTAAAGGCGTTTGCTATATCTTTTGGATCACTTACAATTGTACCTTGGGTTTTAATTTGAGAAATTTGCTCAGTAGTGTGTGGATTATTATTTATAATTTGCCATGAAGCTCTAGATTTGTTTGTTGACGTATTTATAAAATAATTATTTTGCGCCTTTTGGGTTAATTTTATTATTTTTCTAAATTTCTGGGAATAATTTTTAAATTTATTTTTATTTTCGTTTGAAGGTTCGCGCCTGCATGTCCACAATAATTGCCGCTGTCTTTTACTGCACACTCGTATTCCACGTGAAACCCATTTTACTGTTTTATTTGTTTTGATAGTTACAAACTTATTTGGAAAACAGAGATCATATAACATACGAAAGTGTTCTATAAAGTAGTCGTACGCTTCGTTCGCATTTTCTGTTTTGTATATTTCTGAAAAGGTAAGGCATTGAAGGTGATTCTTAAATCTTACTAAATTTTCCTTTGAAAGATCACGTTTCTTAGTGAGCCAGTAACTTATTCTGCACGTTTTATTTACCTTTACTTCCAAAAACTGTGCGGTATGATCAGACAAAGCAAAGTCAAGTATTTCACATCTACATTTTAACTGAGAACTACTAGCAAAGTTATCTAGGCAACTGTTGCTGGATAACCTAGTCGGTTGTCGCACTTTTAGATCGAGATTGTGCCCGGAAAGAAAGTACTCAAAGTCCCTAGTAACGTTTTTTCTTTTCAGTATATCAATGTTGAAATCCCCACATATACAATTTTCTTATTAGATTTTGTACCTACAGTTTTTAGGACGTTATCTAAGTTTTCATAAAACATATTCAGGTTATTCATTTTCGGAGGCCTATATATACAGATAATAATTAATCGTTGTTGCACTAGTTCAGTTCCGCAACATTCAAATGTGTTTTTTATTGATTGGCGAGATATCTCCGTTAGCTCTTTACTCTCGAGACCTCTCTTGACTAGAACGCATGCTCCTCCTCGCTTTTTTGCTCGTCTTGCATAACATGCAGCCAGCTTATAATTTGGAATTTCCAGTAGTTTTTCTTGGCCCTGCATAATAAAGTTTTCAGTTATGCATACAACGTCAATGTCTCTTTGTTTCTTGGATAGTTCTTGTAGATGGACGGTGAGTAGATCAGCCTTATTCAACAGACCAGCAATGTTTTGATGTAAGATGTATACTCTGTTATAGACGAAAAAAATCTGAGTTCGTTGACTCAATTGTTTCACCAACAGGATGGTTTTCTGTTACATTTGCATCGGTATCGTCAGAAGAAATTTCATCCATTAACATTTTCAAGTTTTCATACATATTTAACATTCCTTTGTTGTTTGTTTTTCCAGTGCGCTCGGAAAACATGTTAGTGTCATAAGATAATTTTAGGTTTGAGTCCATTAGCCAAGCATAATTATGACTTAGGTTGTCCATGTAAAGCATGTTATTAAATGTTTCAATTCTCCAGTTAAACATTACTGAGTACCCACTGCATTTATATGTCGGTAGGAGTAGTATTATATTTGTATGTTTTATATTTATCAGGACTTCTCTTATTTTGACAATTAGGTTACAGTAATTTTGTGTTTTACGGAAATCTTCTTCTCCTATATGTAAAATACAATAATCTTCTAATGTATAATTACTGAGTTTGGGTCGTATGTCTTCAACTAGTTTCTCGAGGCCGCAGCTTGGAGTAAGATAATGGCATATTTTAAAATTAGGAAATACGTCTTCTGCTGTTGACAGTATTCTATTTGTTCGGTTGCTGCTTATAATACACATTTTTTTACTTTCATGCGAGAACGCCTTTTTCTGTGTTGTCATATGCGATATTAGTAAAGGGGTAGTTGAATCAATCTTCGATATTCTAGGAGAGGCACAAGGACTATCTCGTATGTTTTTGCACAAGGTCTGTGTGCTATTTTTTATTGGTGTGACATTTGTTTTATTCTTATTAGGAGTGGTTCTTATCTCACTCGTTATTTTTTTAGAAGCTTTTTTACTATTTCGTGTTTCACACTAATGTCTTTTAGGGATTTTTTTAAATCTATATTTTCAAGTGATAACTTGTCAATCTCTTCGTGGGCTCCAGATAACTCCAACTTAAGTTCCGCAATTTCGTTATGTAACGCAAGTACTTGTGAATAGTTCTCATCGTCTGATAAGTTCGGTAGACTATTACTGGTGCCATCTAGCGTCTTATTGTTGAACCAACAACTGTCTTCATTAATAATGGTAGTCTCCGACAATGATCGGGTTTGAGATTGAGCCATAGTTTGTGATGTCTTTCGATTTCGGAACGTAATATTTTCTAAGAAATCCATCTAAGTAAATGGAAAAAGTGCTATTGTAGATTTGGGGTTTGAACCCGCGGCCACTGAGCGTACTTTGCAACTCAAAAAAAACCAGCGCTCTAAACTACTACGCTAGCCGTTCGATGGATAACATGTTGAAATATGTGACTAGCTTCTTACAAGTAATTTATTTAAAAAAATGAATTGACGGTTATTTTTCTTGATATGAAATTTTTCCACTGATGTTCTTCGTTTTTTTTTTTATTGGAGATTTGGTTTAACACTAGATTGTTTCTATGTTGCACGTCACAATATAACACAGAGTACTAGTTTATTGATCGGACATATCAATATTACACGGTTTATTTGGGTTTGTTATTGATCATGAATCATGACACATACCCTACGTTAATGTTTATTTACATAAATCTGTATTGATTGTTCACAGAATTGTTTGAGAACACTTCCACTATGCTATTGGCGAATATTTCCACTTTTAACTTTGTTCTTTGCACTTAATAACGACATAATTATTTTATAACATTTTTTAAACACGGAGCCGATGTTATTAGCGGCACTAGCGCCATCTCACCTTTGATCCATGGAATGTTTAGTGTCCATTTACTAACGCCGAAGCAATTACGAGGCCAACTTAGCATAATCTCAGGACAATTATCGCGAGAGTTATCATTACCGATAGAAAACATACAGACTGAACTATCAAATATTTACCACCTCCTGAAGGTCAAAACAAGGGTAACACAGCAGTACCTCATATTTGAAATTAGAATACCATTGGTCAACAGAGAGAGTTATGATCTTTATCAACTCATACCAATACCACAACAACATATTAACACTACAGTCGCCGTCGTGCCGATATCAGATTACATCGCGATTAACTTACGCAAAGACACCTATCTGGCAATGACGGCGCGAGACATACAACAATGTGTCCAGTACGACGAGTCTACTCGCCTCTGTCAGTCCCGAAAACCCATTTTCCAGTTTAAGTCAGAAGACAGCATGTGTATCAAAGATAAGGGTACAAACAGATGTCTTACAAATATAGCAGCATGTCGCAATAATTGGATGGAATTGAACAAAATAAATACTTACCTTTATTATTGTTGCGGCCAGTGTGCACTTCGTGTCATATGCGAGCATCAGATTACCGCTATACAAATCGCTAAGGCCGGGGTCATAGCGCTGGATTCAAATTGCGTAATTAAAGGAGAAGACTACCGTTTTTTCACACAAACTGGGATACTCAGAAATTAAAACTGCGGTGGACTTGGAATCACCGCAAATCGCACCTATCAACCACATCATCAACGTCACCTTGCCACAATTTGAAATCAACATCACTGATCACAAAATCTCATTGCGGCACATCAAAGAACAAATCGAGCAGATGAAGTCAGAAAACGCCTTGAGCTCAGGAATTTCAAGCCACGACATCCATCAATATTCAGCAATCTACGTGTTGTTGTCGGGTGTTGTACTAGCAGTTGCAATTTATCTGTGTCGGTGGATTTGTCTTCGTCGGCAGAGGAGCGCCAACTTACAGTCAGACTCCTTGACGCAGCCTCCGGCGCCACCGGCGCGTACACAGCACGCGGCCACCGTCGCCGATCCGATGCCACGCACTAGAGACTCGAAACATCCACGAGAAGAGGCGGTGGAATTAAGGAACTTTACTAGCTTACTTAGTAGCATCAAGCGCCACAAGAGGACACCTGCATTCGCCACACCGGTGTCTGGTGACAGTGACTAATTTAAGTTATACAGACTAAGAATAGATTTTAATTCATGTATTGTAACTTGGGTGAAATTTATAAGTTTAGCATTTAAGCACTTTGTAAACTCATTCTCATCATCCACTCGCATCTCTCTCGCCCGGGAATATGTACGAGTCATGTATCGTACATGGCACGCGCGCATTGCATATATCAGCACTTTTCCGTCACCTTGCACAAATTATAGTGTAACGCGACAGTACATACACGATCAGCGTTCATAGTCAGCTGTACTCATTCACACATTCATATAATAGCATTAGTTACGTGGTAGTTAAATATATTCAATAAACCATCATCTTTGACTATCCGTGACTTATCATTCAAGCTAACATCCAAGGTGTGTGCGACCCATTCAGTAGCGCATACAAGCAGCTTTGCCCCACAGCAGAAGACCGTAGGACATAACGCTATGAAAATAACTAAAATAGACTAACCGAGCTGTATCGACGTCAGTGTATTGTCATACTTTCCTGACGGCGTAGGCGGCCGAACTGAGCCTTTCCGCTAGGCTCGATATATGTGGGCCCCACTGAAGTTTGGCATCTACTGTTATGGCCAGAAAAACTGCCGAGTTTACAGATTCAAACACCTCTTTATCGAAAGATAAAGAGGTGTTTGAATCTGTAAACTCTCTCTCTTCTCTTCTTCTTCTTCTTTCTCTTTATCTTTAAAGTTAGCCAAAAATTTGGCGTAACTTCCCCGGCCTAAAAGGCGGGTTTATAGGGCTTGGGAGCGACCGGACCAAGGTGTGGCTGACGCGCGTCTTCCGGATGATGAAGCCATGTGTTCTTTCTGGCGGAGTATCTGGTCGGCGCCTGTCAGCCACACCAAAGGTGATTAGACTAGGGAAGTCGAGCGAGCCTGCGATCCAATACCAGAAATGGGGGCGATTACCATCTGCCCCCAAGATGTAGCTCGTGCAGTTCACCCGTTGCCCAACTGGTAGTCTCGGACGGGCTGCACAATTTCATCAAATGGTTCAAAAGATCGCACGCTCGCTTGGCGGCTCAGTACCAGACTGCTCTGGTTCGCTACCCCAGTTCCTAACGACAGGAGTTACCCACTTGCTCCATAAATCTGGTAGCACCACGGAACCCAGAAATTATAGGCCGATCACGTGTTTATTACCGGCGGTCTATAAAGTTCTTACATCCATTTTGAGGGATAAAATTAACAAACATATAGTCACCAACGTCATCATGTCTGCCTCTCAAAATGGATGCAGGAATTGGTCCCGCGGTTCTAAGGAGCTACTCTTCATTGATATGGCCATTAGCCAGCAGGTTCGCCGTTCCCGAAAGGATCTGTTGACATGCTGGATAGATTATAAGAAGGCCTATGACTCGGTGCCACATACATGGCTCATGAGGGTGCTGGAGCTGTATAAAGTAGATGCAACTCTGCGCACCTTCCTGGTGTCATGTATGGGGCAATGGAGGTCAGTCCTTCGCTATCCAGGATGTCGAAATATCCAGAGGAATAGCGAGCCAATAAGGATCGAGCGAAGCATATTTCAGGACGATAGTTTGAGTCCGCTCTGGTTCTGTTTAGCCCTGAATCCTCTAAGCACACTGCTGGAGGATTCAGGGCTAGGTTATTGGCTGAGGAGAGGTGGTCAGGTTATATCTCACCTCCTCTACATGGATGACCTTAAACTCTTTGTCCCCAACAATTTGCAACTGATGGAGCTACTGAAAGTAACTGAAACTTTCAGTAGCGCCATCAGGATTGAATTTGGTGTGGACAAATGTGCGGTCATGCATGTAAAGCGAGGGGAGATTATGGAGTCCGTGGGAACCGAACTCTTGGATTCCATAAACCTTAAAGCCCTCTCCGCATCCGAAACCTATAAGTATTTGGGTATGTCGGAAGCGTTGGGCATCAATGTTACTGACATGAAGCAATCATTGAAGGAGCGCTTCTTTGGCCGCCTGAAGAAAGTATTTAATAGTTTTCTATCAGGCGGAAATAAGGTGCGCGCCTTCAATGGTTGGGTCATGCCGGTTTTGATGTACTCTTTCGGCATACTCAAATGGACTCAGTCCGAACTCGACGCCCTGGATAGGAGGGTCCGTAAGCTGCTGACTGCATATCGAATGCACCACCCACGGTCATCGGTAATGAGACTGTATATCCCGCGAAAGTGTGGAGGTCGAGGTTTTTAAAACGCGAAGACCCTCCACAATCGCGAGATATGCAGTCTCAGGGAATATTTCCTAGAAGCCGACGTGGGGATGCATCGAAATGTGGTCGCGGTGGATAAGGGCCTCACCCTGCTCTCCATGGCTGAAGAGAACTGGCGCAAGCCTGTAGTGCTTGACACTAACGATCGCAAGGAGGTATGGCAGAGTACGGAGCTTCACGGATGCTTTTTCCGGGCCCTACATGGACCCGATGTAGATTTTCTAGCGTCCATAGCCTGGCTGCGTTTTGGTAACCTCTTTTGGAAGTTATCATGACGAACAACTACCATAGATTTATTGTGAAAGATGGCACGGTCGACATCTGTAGGGCATGCCACTGTCCGGGAGAATCAATACGACACATTATCTCCGGCTGTTCTCGTCTAGCTAACGAAGAGTACTTGCATAGACACAACCTTGTAGCCAGGAATATCCATCAGCAACTAGTTCTGAAATACAATCTTGTGGAATCGGAAGTGCCGTTCTACAGGTATGTGCCCGACCCATTTCTCGAAAATGGTAATATCACATTGTACTGGGATCGATCCATCATCACTGACAGGACTATTGTTGCCAATAAACCTGATATAGTGGTGGTGGATCGAGTAGAGCGGCGCACAATGATTATTGATATAACGGTCCCGCATGACGGGAACCTCGTAAAAGCTGAGAAAGATAAACAAATCAACTATCTTGACTTGGTTCACGAGGTTGTCGACATGTGGGATGTGGACTCAGCGATCATTGTGCCGATAGTCGTATCAGCCAATGGCTTAGTTGCCAAGAGCCTCGACCAACACCTAAGGAGGCTCTCGTTGGGCAGCTGGATCAAGGGCTTGATTCAGAAAGAGGTACTCCTGGACTCGGCTCGCATTGTCAGGAGGTTCCTCTCTCTGGAGCCTTGACCGCCGGTAGCTTGGACCCTGTTCCCGATACCGGTGGGCTACTATTTTTTATATTTTTAAATGTTTTAATATTCTTTCATTTTAATATTTAAAAATATAATTCATGTGTATAAAATGAAATAAAGGAAATACGAATAAAGTAGCTGTGATGTAGCTACTCGACCAAAACTAGCCGTACCAGCCTAGCAGTTCAGAATCGAGTGACGTATCGATGGGGCCAGGGTACTCATCGGCAAACTGTACTGCTTCAGGGAGGGCAATACACGACCACGAGTGATGCACTTTGTGAGACGGGCATTCTCGGGGACTGGAATCAGCCCTCAAGAATACATGTCCCGTGTCATAGAGCGCATCGACTTCCTGAAGCAGAAAGTTTGTGCATGGGCGAGCCGTATTCGGCGGTATAAGCGGCGGGTTGATCGATACACGCAAAATCGCATGTTCCAGAGCGATGAGAGGTGGGTATATAGAGCTTAGGAGCGACCTGAACGAAATGCGACAGACGTGTGCCGCCCGGATGATGCCGCTCGGATTATGCCGCCTGGATGATGCCGCCCGGATGATGCCGCCACGAGTGCATTCTGGCGCAGCATCTGGTTGGTACCCGTCTGTCACACTGAGGCTGGCTGGATGCAGGATGTCGAGCGAGTCTGTAAAACTATCCCAGAAATGGAACCTGTGTCAATCACGCCATTAGACGTAGCCAGAGCAGTCCGTCCGTTACCGAATTGGAAATCACCGGTTCCGGACGGACTGCACAACTTTTGGTTAAAATGGCTGACTAGTTCGCACACTCGCCTAGCATCTCAATTCCAGTCATCCGTGGAGTCTGGGTCGCTACCAGTCTCTAACAACAGGTTACCCACCTGCTCCATAAGTCAGGTAGTCCTGCGGAACCCAAGAATTATAGACCGATCACATGATTGTCGACGGTCTATAAACTTCTTACATCCATTTTGAGAGCGAAAATCAACACACACATTGACAGTAATTCAATTATGTCTGCCTCTAAAAATGGATGTCGCAACGGGTCCCGTGGTACTAAGGAGCTACTCCTCATCGACATGGCCATAAGCCAACAGATTCGTCGATCCCGCAAGGATTTGTCGACATTCTGGATAGACTATAAGAAGGCCTACGACTCGGTGCCACGTACATGGCTCATGAGGGTGCTGGAATTGTACAAGATAGATGCAATTTTGCGCACCTTCCTGATGTCGTGTATGGGGCAATGGAGGATGGTCCTTCGCTATCCAGGATGTCGACAGATCCAGGGGAATGATGAGCCTGTATAGATTAAACGGGGAATATTTCAGGGCGACAGTTTGAGTCCACTTTGGTTCTGCTTAGCCCTGAGTCCTCTAAGCACACTGCTAGAGGATTCAGGTCTGGGATATCGGTTAAGGAGAGGTGGTTAGGTCATATCTCACCTACTCACTCCTTTTTTTGGAGATGGCGCTGCCCGTCACGAAAAAAATAACTCCGTGTATTTATTTAGTAAAAAATATAAACAGTGACTATTTAGTGTAAATAAGTTAATAAAACTTCAGTCAATAATGCAACAAACGTAGACAAATGTTTGCGATAGCTGAGACGAAGCCAATATTAAAGTATAGTGCAAGTAAAATTACAGTGAACGAAGGCACAAAAAGTGCAAAAACATTTATAAGAAAACTTACCAATAACTTTAACAACTCTGGTGCAGTGATAGAAAGAACTGGGGTATGATCTTAAATATAACCTAAATAACATATAACGAAAACATAGTACACAATATAATGTTAAACAAAATTATTTGTTTACCTTGCATTCATAAAAATTCTTAGCTGACAGATGACATGCAATATTCAAATTCAAGTTACCGATCACAGTGTGTTGCCAAAGATCATCAGTGTTGCACGATATTATTGTTATTGCCACAGTCATTTCTTGGACACAGAGACATCTGTTGGTCTATATTTGGTAGTGGTTTTATATTCTTTCACATAGAGGGCGTTACCAACTCTTAACACGATGGACTCTAACATAACTATTAGTAAGAAAATCATCCGTAAGGAAACATCGTGGGAATCACTACCATGCGAAAACAATAGCTCACTGCTATCTGAGGATTCAAATATTATGAGAAGTTTACCGGGCTTATCCACAGTGCAAAATGATGAAATTATTACCGAATTAAGGAACACTATTGACAATTTGAACTTGAAAATGGAATGTGCGGATAATGAGATTGATAAATTGATATTAGAAAATAAATCACTAAAGCAAATTACTATCGATCAAGATATAAAAATTAAAGAGCTAATCAAAATCTGCTCATTTACTTCAAAAACTAACTCGATTAAAAGTAGTAAAAAAAATTTAATGAAAAGAAGAATTAACTTCACCACGAATGGTCTAGATAACGCTTTGACTTTGAATAATACCACAAATCAATCCCCTTCCTTTCCGCCTAGTAATTTAATGGAAGACAGAAACTCAACACCACCTCCTTCTACTTCGCGATGCAATCATCAAGTGAACTCGGGAAGCGTATTAGATAAACCTTTTGAAACAGAAACAGTTGAATTTCAAGTAAAGAAGTAGATTAAACCGATCCTCTCAATATCTGCGCACACTAGTGATAAGAAATCGTCGACCTTGAACCTAGCAATTAATAAGTACTCCTCAAACAGAAGAATAATGATTTATGGTACCCAACAATGTAGTGGACTCGCATCTGAACTCATAAACTCAAGAGATGGCACCAAGCATGAAAAATACTCTGTGTCAAGCATCACGAAGCATTTACGCCAAATCGGATGAGGTTCTAAAAGGTTGTGATAGCACCCTAGTGTCTGAAAAACACAAAATAATACTATGTGTCGGTGAAAACGACACTAATCCTACAAACAGCTTGTGCGAATTATTTTATGTGTTGAAGAAACTACAAAAAAATACTGTTTTTTTGTTGAACATAGTAAAGAACCGTTTCCTGAATGAACTTATATTAAATCAACAATTTAAATTAATATGTAACAGTTTTCCGAACTGTCATTTCATCAATGTTACAGGTACCGCAGGCGACTTTTTACAGGAGGCCTGTGATACATTGAATTATATAATTGACTGTCTGGACTATGATGAGAAATTCCTTAGCTATAATAATTTACATGCTTATCCTGTATGTATTAAATATGACGGCGTCAATAAGGTGGTACGGCACAACAGTGTAAACAGATGTATTTCTTCAAAAAAATGCACCCAGCAATCGATTCTTAACTATTTTTCTCGGATAAAGAAGCCAAAACCATTATTATCTAAGGATAGGCATATGTATCAGTCGCCTCCCAATGCAAATATATCAACAAATTCAGGTATAAAGGATATTTTTTTATTACTCAAAGCCAATCTGAAACCTCCTACGTAACTATATTGCATCAAAATATAGCAGGAGCACTTACGGCCAGTTTCTTCATCAACAGCTAAAGTAATCAGTAAAAGTATTGACTTTTACTTGACCTTTACTGATACTACGGCAAATGTGTTTCATTATTCAAATAACACCTAAAGTAAAAGTCAAAAGAGTTGCCATTACACAAACGTCGTAATTTCCTCAAAAAATCGTTGGGAGTTTTTTTTTACACATAGCAGCACCACAATTTCATTCTCAAGTCATGTCAGATTCAGATGTCAAAGTGAAAGTGGAGTTTATGAAGAAAATGTGGACATAAACATAACGCCTAGGTATGTTGTCATTATTATAATATTAAATGATCGCTGTTTTAAAAACCACATGTTAGATGTTTGGTATAAGTTTATGTGAATAATGGTTTTTCATTTTAATAATAGTTATATTTGTTACAAAAAATCCCTAAACTTCTTTTAGGTGACCAGTGTTTTAAATTACCACATGTTAGACGTTTGTTATAAGTGCATATGCATAATGCTTCTATCCGGTTTTGTTTTAGTCTCAGTTTTGAGCCAATACATGGGAACCGCCGTTTCCACACTTCATATGAGCGCTCTACTGTGTTTCTTGTTTTAATATGACATTTACTATAAAATATTTCTCCTGGGGTTGCAGGATTTCGAAGAGGTGTCAACAAATATCTTTCTGCTGGATACCCGGAGTCTCCTAACAAAACAAAATTTCCACACTGGCCACGCTCAAACAATTCTTTAACATTACTACTTTTAAAAATTGTATTGTCATGTGTCACCAGGCCAACGACAAACTATGTCTCTTATTTTTAATTTTGCATCACATATTGTTTGGACATTTTATGAAAATACACCTTTGCTATTTCTATACAACTCCGCCCTTTCGCCTCCTGAAATAGATTTTTTACTATGCATATTTTGTGTCCTTTTATATTATATTGTATATGTCGCCGCAAAGGCATCAACCTGTAAAGATTATAACATAATCCTATGCGTAGCCATAAAGTGCTATGCTGTCACAAGGATTAATCAAGGTATCAGTTCCTTTGAGATCAGACGCCATCTATTGCAAAACTTGTGAACTCAGTCCTGTGGTAGCCAATATCACTGATAGTGAAATTATTAAACTAATTTCGATGTTAGAGCCAAAACTATAGTTGGAATTAAAAGGGAACATTTAATTCATGATTTTTGGGTTTTTAGTCATATTGACAAGTGGTCTTTTGATAGTAAATTGGTTTATGGCAAAGCGCTACCTAATGTCACGAAGATGGTGCCGATTTGCGAATATTGTGATCAATAACTGAATGTAATAATTTAATACGAGAACTAAATAAGTTTCAATAATAGAAAACCAACTATAAAGTAATAAGATTATTTTACACCGCAATTTACTAATGAATACCTGGTGTTTGATTGAATTCCTTGAATCACAGGAAGTGTTGTCAAAAGTAGTAATAATGAAGGTGTAAAAAGTAATGAAGGTTCTAATTTAACTTTAATTCTGAATTACCTTTGTATTTGTGAATATTAGCATTGTTTAATTATAAAATAATTAACTGACAAGCATTTTAGCATTATTTATAAGTTTTATTGAACTAAATAAGTAATAAGATTTTGTATTGGAAGACACGATAATATTCGCTGACTTAGAAAAAGGGCACAGACAGAACAATGGCGTGTGTTCAACCTCTGTAACATAATGATTTGATTTTAAAAGGGTGGCTAAGGAGTTTCTTGCCCGTTCTTCTCCTGCAGTACCTACATCGTCTTGGATTGGGCGACTAGCTTCACCAACTAACTTAAACTCAATGACTCAACTAACTTAAATTAAGTGACAAAGTGATGACTCAAAAGTGTAGACGTTATAACTGGAATAAATGCTTTGAGTTTGAGTTAATAATTGTGTGTGATTGAAAACCAACTACCTATATTGCTACAACTACCATCAACGAAGAATTACACCGGAGACTACTCAGACACGGCACAGAGTAGATACCCCGTCGTGTCATATATAATATAATAATGTAATTGATCGTGGAATTTAATGAGGATTTACTTAAATTCTTTTTTTTATATTTCAGGTGTCGGGAACAACTACATTATTCGGAAAAAAATGAAACTCTCTCATGCACTTACAGCAAGAATTAGCAAGCAATACATACATAATCCATGATAACTTCCATAGAAAGACATTAGATCACAAATTCCAGTAATCCTTACAGTATATTTGTTCCAATTTATTTTTGCCCCATGTCCAAATATTTCATAATAATGTGAATAAATGCTAATATATATATATTAAAAGTCGTTTTTGTTTACCATAATTTATTTCTCTCTATTTACTGTTACCTAATGAATGACAGATAATTTAGGTAAATAGGTACTTCTAAATAGTATCATTATAATAATCAATTGGCTGTATTTATAAAAAGCATAGTATTCAATTCTTAAATATATCATCACAAGTTATTTTAATTTGTAACTATCTCGTACAAATAAAAATTACAAGTACAAGCTCAAAATAAAAACACTTTATTAAAGTTTACACTGTTATCAATTAACAAAATAGGAACACACATCTATATCGCTGTCGTACAAGACTGAACAGTTTAAAAAAACAAGATTATCTTTCATTAACAATCTTCAGTTTCTACTTTAGTTCTTGAGAAGCTTGAAAACTGAAGTAGCAGAGCAACGGGGCAACGCAGCATGGGCGACATCGTTCATGCTGCCTTCATGTCTTCATAGGTGAAACGCCCCAGGAACTCTATAATTCTAAAACAAAATCTTATTATTTTCTGCTCAATTATAGTACTTAAACATTATGTGGCAAAGTAAAGTAGGCATAAAAACTAGGTTTTCATTTGGCTGGACAAAAGCCATTAGCCTAGTCATTGCCGCTGGTTGTATAATTTCATCTTTATGTAGGGCTGATATTTCAGTCTCCATATATTTTATAATACTGAATTATAATATTAAACATTAGTTAGGTATACACAAAATATATGTTGTGTCTATGTACTAAGTTCAGCGAAGGAAATATATTCATAATTTTATAATTAAGTGACGTGCTACGCTTAATTCTTAACTATGTGTCGAAAAGCTTACCTTCAATGATTAATACAGAAGAATGGTTATTCAATCCATGTTTGAACAACAGGATTGATGTTGGGTAGCGTTCCCTTCTTGTATTTATTTAGCACCTTCTAACACGGTCTGTGAAAATATTATAAATATATTTTGTAGTTTGTTGTTATTTGGCTAGTGGTTATAATAGATTATTTCAGCATCTACTTATGTACATAAATATCAATTAACAATTTCAGTTAGAATTTGAGGTCGACGGACATAGTAACTATACTTAATAATTATTTTAACCACAATAAATAGTTAGTGTCTACGCAACAAAGGAATGATTGTCCATAGGTAGATTCACGAATAATGTACCTACAGCTACAATAATGTAATGAGATACAAAGGTACTCTCTTACACACGTTATTCCTATTTATATTGGCTTACTTACTTGTAGTGATAATATCGACTTAGGTACTTTTCGCAATAGCGAAAAGTACCTAAGTCTTAGTGCAGCCAGTAGAAAACGAAAACAGAGCACGCAGTGTCTTGAACGAGAGAATTTTCCAAAGTTTTTCTGACTTCCACAAGCCACAAGAAAAATGTTCCAAAACTGCTTAGCATAGGCCCATGTTTCTGTAAGAGAATAGTAAATATATTTTGTGTGTTGAAAAATATAAAACAGTCAAGGCAAAACAATGCAAAACAAAAACATTACCGAAATCTATAAAACTAAAATGTAAACAAAGACATCGCCATGTTTAATAGCGTATTCTCCACAGACTCAAAAAATGATCATTCCAGCGCAGATTATTTCCGATGTTTAACTTGTGATGTTATATGCCTTTCCTGTTCTTTTCCCTACAAACTGATAAAGTTAGAGCAGCAAAGGTATACTTTAGACAGGCAATATTTTGCATTAAATTCGACTCTGAACACTTGTCAATGAGTCGGCAGATCGTTCAAGGGGATATTCAACTTTTACTCAGTGCTGCCAATTTTTTTCCCTGAGTCCGGTATAAACATGCGTCAGATACATCAAAACGAATTTAAAATCCGATTTTAGTCAGAAATCGAATCGTATCGATTATCCGAACTAGACAAACCAATTTCACAAAACCACGGCAAGAGTAGCTTTGCGTAAGTAAGTATTTGTTTATGTTTGAATAGTTTTGAATGATGCACTTACAACTTAATATTATTACTAAAGACGATCGAAACTGCGTGCCGGGGCCACTCCTGAAATCGATTTCATAAAACGGATTTTGAAATAGGATATTTATCCTTTTGCGTAAAAACTATACTCGATTAATAAAATGAGATTAGACATTTATATAAACCTTTTTTACGGTCCGTTCAACCGATTTTAACTTCTATTGTGTTGGTGGCATGACAAATGGCAAACGCAGTATAATTATTGAAAAATTTATTGAAGTTGTTTGTTTTCAAACGGCAGATTTTTTATCCCGTATGTTCTCGTGAAATATGTTTTTTGAAATGACGTTGTTTTTCGATCTCCACTTGGGCGAAGCCTCTGTGTGGCTTCAATATATTCGTCATGCTGTGTCAGTCTTTCCAAATCAGCGTTCGAATCCGCAGCGGTTTCGGCATTTGAAAGAAATAAATCGAAAAATTACTGACACAGATTTTAAACTCCGCCTGTAGGGGTGTCCAGACCCCCGGTTTAGTGGAAATCCCACTAAGTTGACAACACTGCTTTTCTACGATTTTGTCACTAGCCACAGATAACAAAAACGTGAAAAGAAAAACGTTTTGTTACGTATTTAAATTATGGTAGGTTTTGGTAGAAAGTGTTTTAAAAATTGGTTTTTAATTTTTCGGCAATCATTGTACATTTTCATTTATAAGCACTAGTAGAGCATCAGTTGTAATAAAAAAAAAACATTTATAGCACAATAATTTGGAAATTAATCATTCCTATATGGTGTAACAAAACACATCATCCAAATAAATTATAGCCAATTTGTTAGAACAACCCTATCCAATTTCGGTCGACTGATAAAAATGTTAATCGTAAGTCGAATTAAGGCATGAGTTTAAAAATTGGACTTGCTTTCGATTCAGAATTGTAAACAGAAATAAAATGTGTTGCGTAATTAGACTGCTGGTATATTTTAATGATTTCACTAAATAATTATAATGTCAAGTTTTATGTTTTTATCACAAGGTTAAAAAAAGAAAAAAAAGCTTGGGATTGAGCTGCTCGCTCTAGCAGAGCGAGCTTACTAAATAATCTGAAATTTTATAGTACCCTTTTTTACAAAGTTTAGTTTTAATACAAATTTTAAATCGTTTAATGGGTAAGTTTCGAATGTCAATGGGAAGCCATGAACGAGTTGCCTACTCTGTGAAGACGAGTGCGATGTACAGCAAGGTTGTGTTTATTTCTGGTATTTAAACTATGAATATCGGACATTTTCTTAAAATTTGATATATATTTTTGTGTACATACAATAGGTTTTCAAATATATATTGTGAGGCTACAGTCAGAATATTTACTTCTTTTAATTTTCCTCGAAGGGAAATTGCCCTACAAAAAGACAAAACATGCTTTCACAGCCAAATTTTTTGTCTTCCTAGGACCATTACTTTATAACAGACTAAATGCGAGAGCCAAAATGTATTCTCTTAATTATAATAATTGCAAAAGAACTCTCAAGGAAGCTCTACAAAGTTTGTCCTATGAAGATACAGAGAAATTATTATTGGTTGTACTTAAATAAAAATTGTATTTGTATTAATTAAGTTTAGCTAAGTAAGGTTAGCTTTAGGTTAGGTAATAAGATTTTAACAAGGAGGATTTATTGTACTATTTACACCTTTACGTACCAATTCGATGACTAGATTTTTATAATTAATGTGATTATTTAGAAATATTATACCTTGCCTCGCCTGAAATACAGGATGACCTAGTTCAGGCACATAACACAAAGGATTTTTTGTAGATTTAAGCAAATTTGTACTTAGTATTTTACCTTTTTACATGAATAAACTTTTTATTATTATTTAATTTTCTACATACTTGCATTTTGCATTTGCATTGACTTTAATGTGTGGCTAGTACACTGAACATTATTTTATTGATCCTTCAAAACCTTTGCAAGGACCGTACAGTCCGATACATCGGTCAGTAAAGGCTTGTGCAGACCAGCGCGACTTGTCGCGCGACGCGACACCGGTTATTGTTATACTGTGAAGTTTTCTTAGAAATTGTATTGTTCGTGTCGCATCGCGCCATCGCGTCGCGCTCATCTGCATAAGCCTTAATACGTAGCGTGTGAGCTGTGTCGTGCCGCGTCATACCGTGCAACGTGTGTTGCCGTACAGGAGCATTCGGGAAGGTAGCATCGATCCAGGTTCCGGAGCAACGCTTGGCATTACGGAAGAAGGGAGTGTTCCTGAAGTTCAAGTAAGATCGTTCATTTTTTACCTACCACTTTGACAATGATATGCTTATAATGCTATGCTTTAATCGCGCGTCAAGCTGAGGTTCTCGAGGAGGTGATAAGAAATCATTCTAATTTTAAGAAAGATTCAGCGAGCAGGAAGACTCCCGATTATATTCAACAAAGGATTTATGAGGTAATCAAAAGTTGGTACCAAGGAGCTCGTCAGGTGGTGGCAGCATACGATATCAAGCCTTAGAGCAGACCTACCAGCGCCAGCCAGAGTAAGCCAAGTGTTGAGTTTGACAAGACCCTTTTCGATAAATTCCCAAAAGCTGAAGACAAGCTACTCGAGTTACAGCAGTTGCAACAAGCTAAATTCCGTGCATTTAATAGGTTAGTGGCGAGTAGAAACATTCACGACGTTAAGGAAAAATTGAAGATTAAGGATATGTTAAAGAAGGTTCTCTATTGTGTTCCCTAACTTTTTTATCCATAATCTAAAGTGCCATATTTTTTTTGTACTTCGTTTGTCCGAATGATAACTTGCCCGAACTTAATGTCACATAATATAATTTGCCATAAAATTGAAATCCCTAAATACAATATGCTGTAAAGGAGATAGTTTTTTTTGGGCCCCCTGTATTGTAACGTTTATTAATCGTATTATACCTAAAACACAGTAATTAATTTATCATTTAAAATGGTAGATTTTTTAAATAAAGTCTAACCGGAATCACGAAATTGTAATAAAAAGAAAATGTTTTGATAATGCACTCAATTGATTCAATTCCAGATAGGTCATCAATGTCAAAAATGCATGTATTGAAGCGTTTCTAACGAATTTATAAAAAAATAATTATATAAATAATTACGGCTCGAGGTGGGTAACCAAATCTGTTTGTACCAAATAAAAAAATAAACCATTGACGATACAGCAGGTTCACACCTGTGACTAATAATGTTTTTAAGTTTATTTATTCTGTGTAAAGTATTTTTTAAATATACGTGAAACGGAATGTAGTTTTTGGTTGCTTGTCAGTTTGACTCTAGTGATGTTACTCAGTCTCATACGATCAGGCACTTGATTTTCCCGATTATGTAATTCGATCTAAGGTAGGTATAAGTTCTAGAGTGAGGTTTCCAGCAGCTTCACACGAATGAAACGCACCCAAAAAAAATCTTAAAGAAAATAATCCAAAATTCAGCAAACATTCAATAATGGTACATTGGGGCTTAAGTCAGTGACATTCGGCTAAGATTAGCTTTGTCCGACTTTTTAAAGAGCGTTTTCTCTCTCCTACTCACATTCCACTGTCACTCTGATAATCAATGACGATACGAAGACGATTTTAATGACAAATTACACGTTGTCAACTGACAGCACCAACCCACAGAACATAGATTTTCACTAAAACTCTGTGACTCTGTACATCACAGTATTTTTGCGGTTTAGTACGTGAAATATATTTATATCTACATATTGGACTAGTGTGGCAGTGCTGCACGCGTAGCATGAGCACCGTTTTATCGACGGAAGAGTAGACAAAAATGACGTTCCGTGTAGACAGTACGACGGTAGCAAAGTAGAAAGAGTCAACTGCACTTTTTACGAAATTCACTCTTTGACATAATTTGACTCAGAATTCTTTGTTTTGTCATAGGACTTTTTTTCTGTTTGATTCTCTATTTTGGCTGATATTAAGTCACTTAAATAAAGACAACTACAACAATAATTCCTAAAACTTTTATTTAATATGAGGGGTAATATTTACAAGTGGGTACTTATGACTAAATAATTATTCTTAAAATGACGAAGTACCGTGTTTTGGAACAAAAAATATTACAGAAATATTGGCCTTAACCATTTCCTTGGTAATGTCCTATTAACTAAATGATGTAAAATAGGAGAAGATAGCTTTGTTCTTCTATTAATTATCACAATTTTGCATTCAAAACGTTCTTCTGTAAAATCATGATATTGTAGATAACCGTATATACTTTGTGGCCGTCGAGTAGAAAGTTTTCTACTGTCTTTAGCATGGCGATTACAAAATCAAATTGTCTTCACTACCTTATACAATTGTCAGTGTGATTTTGACAGTTTGGGATAGAAAACTTTCTTCTGAAATAGTCTACATGTTTACGGACCAAGACAAAGATTGTTAGAAACGTAAGACAAAATGACAAATTGTAGAAAGATTTCTACGGTGCGATGTCAAAAATGGAGAAACGAAATGTCAGTTTGTATAGAAAGAGCTATGTTTATTCTTTGTAGAAATAGAAAGGGTCACGCTACGCGTGCAGATAATATTTGACTAAACGTGACTGCATCGAGTGGCACTTCGAAAATGGAGCTAACTCGTTACTTGAGAAAATTAAATAATATTTAATTTACTCGAGTAACGAGTTAAATAAAATCGAACCGCATCACTATCTGTCAGAAAAACAAGTGTCAAGTGACAACAACACTTCATACATTAATATTTTCCGTTTCTAACGAATGAACGGTGAATTGCATGAAATTGATATTTCTGTTTTCCTGTGTGAATGGATTCTAATGAATATGGAATCTTCAAGTTTCTACAGCATTTACTCCAGAAGGATGTTGTGTTATTGTTCAGTAAGATTTCAACGCAATGTGCGAAGACATTGTCACCACAATACTAATAATATTTGTTAGAATACAACACAAATCTTCAATTTCTAACACAAGAGCTATTCTTGCTGGATACTGTTGCAACTGTTTGGTAGGCAGACGTTGGTGCTGTTGGTTGTGTAATGTTAAGCGTGCGGTATTTAAGTATTTTCATCTTGGACACGGTATCGAGATGAGAGGTGAACCGACTTGCATCTTTTTAGATGAAATACTATCTATTTCAAGTCATCTGACGTTGAAAATGATATACGTACTTACTGTAATAAAAATGCTTTGTTACTTATGTGATTTTTTATTTCATGAACCGTTCAAAACACCTATAATACTACTATTTACTATTATACAGTGCACTATTGTACTAAATTATAATACCGGTGAAGCCAACCTACTCACTAAATAACAATAGCTCTTTTAGTGAACATTTGGGTTATGAACCTATTTCTCAGTATTCTCGTTAGACAAACTATAATTATTACTACCACTGTAATCTAGAGATTATAAGGAACAAATCAACATGCGTTTCATTAATAAACGCCACAATCTTTGGGGGGGCCTAATCGCCGAACAAAAAAAACGATCTCCTTTGTTTGTCATTAATATTACAATGAAATATTATGAACTATCTATGAACTTCTCTCAGGCGTTACGTAGATACGACTTAGGACGCTAGGTATATATGAACGTGGGCAATACTTATTCTTCAACCGATTTGTTTTGAGATAGTTCACTTGTTTTGTAGTTTTGTTTGAAGTAGCAGGATACAATACGTTTTTGTTTTTATTTCCCTGTAAGAAGCATGAAAACAAGCATACACATTGCATGCAGCAAGTATGCAACATGTAGTATGCAAGCAAGCATGCAGCATGCAAGCGAGCATGCAAGCGGGCATGCAGCATGCAAGCGAACATGCAAGCAAGCATGTAGCATGCAAGCGGGCATGCAACATGCAGCAGGCATGATATCTGTCACGGCTCCGGCGCTGCGGGGCTCCGGCGGCGGTCCCATGCGAGCTTATCGTCGCAGATGGTTTAACGGGGTGCGTCTCATAACATATAAATTTATTTGGTATATTTTCATTTGAATAACGTTCACAAGATGTAGTAAACGTGAGATATACCAACTGATGATATAATTTCTTCAAATATAACATTTATATACTCTAAAACTTATTTCGTATAATGTTATTGGATAGGTTAGGTTAGGTTAGAACAGTGACCATTAACGCGTGAAGGCGAGCGAGCGCAGCGAGCGTGCCGCGGCAGCGGCCGCCCAGCGCCAGATCCCCCCTATTGTTGGTGAATCATTTGGGTTAGGTTAGGTTAGAACAGTGACCTAACAGTGATTAACGCACCAAGGCGAGCGGGTGGTAGGTGGAGATCTTGACACGTGGTATTCAGTTACATGCCGCCAACCTGACGCCAACCTGAGTACATATAGTACTCAGGTTACTAACTATGAAAGAAATTATAAAAAAAATATCATAAATTTTTATCATATTAGACTAAATAGGTTTTATATCTTTTGAGTGGTATATCAAACGATTTTATATTCAATGATGTTATGCTTATAAAAATTCGTTATTTTAAAATTATATCAATCGTTTATTATATTAACTGATCATTATATCAAATAAAATTATAAATTCAGTTGTTATATTTTATAAATATTAGAGATTTTGTAATTATATAATTTATTACTTACCCGGTTTAACGCTCACCACCGCAGCTTCGACTTGCTGGCCGGCAGCCGCGGCGGCGAGCGTTACAACCACCTGCTCCTCAACTCGCGGGCCACCTAGCCCCTCCGCGTCTACGCGATTTTAAATTACACTCTAGGGGTAGGGCAGACAAGACTGCGTGGAGTGGGATTTACAGCAATTCGTTTCTGCCACTAAAACCAATTTTTTTGCAAATGTTTTAGGACTAACAATTTTATTATAAATGAACATTCGGGATAATACACATTTTATAATTCAATACTTAGGACATATGACTTTATTTCATGCAAAATTAGGAGATTCATTTATTATAGTACTCGATATTATGACCGAATAGTTTTAGAAGTAAAGATAATTATGTAAAACAAAATTTCGACTTTTTGTACATTGTGGTTACTGAAGTTTATAGCAAACGTGCTATGGATAATGATTTTCAGACAAACAATTTTCGGAGAAGAAAGGGAGTACCGTTAAAGAACTTAGAGTAAAGGACAAGTTACATTTACAGATTGATAGTAGTATACTAGAAGGCATACCTAACAAGTATTATGACGATTGTTCTCGTCATGAAATGGCTTTTTCAAAAGTTAAACGGGCGTTAAACATGAACCTTAACGCCTCTGTGCATCAACAACAAACTTTGCCTAAAATTTATATGCCAAGTTTTAACGGAAATTATACATCATGGCCTACTTTCATGGATCTGTATAAGCGACCCAAAATAACTGCGCTATTGCAAAAACACACACATTGCACCCGAAAACTACGACATGTGCTGGGAAATATTGAACTATAGATATAATAACAAATTTTTGCTATTCACCAAGAATTTTCAAGTATTTATGCGTCAACCTAATTTACAAAAACAATCTGCACTTTACCTTAAGCGGTTATATAACACTAGCAATGAAACCATAAACGCCATACATAACTTGGGCCTAGATACAAGCTCTTAGGACCCTGTACTGGTTTACGTCTTATGCGAAAAACCTGACTCTCAAACCTATTCTGAAAACATGCAGTCCAGGTCAGATTTGCGGGAGATACTTCCATTCAATCATTTTATGGACTTTGTTGAACGGCAATAATCCTGCACAATAACCACAATTCATTAATGCGCCATATCCATTTAACATAAACCATAAGCATATTCGCAACCTAATAAAGTTCATCAAACCAGTCTCGTAACTTCCATGCATACAACGCTGGGAAATTTAACAAGATTATTTGCTCATTGTGCAATATCAATCACGCATTATTCCAATGTTGCAAATTCAAACATGGCAGGTTCGGAAAAGTTACAATTTATTGAGAACAAAAAGATCACCAAAAATTGTCTGTTTGTGTACGGGTTACTGTGCATGACAAAAAGATGCAGAGAGTGCAACGAATACCACAACACATTATTGCATAACGATATTATCAAGTCAGCGCAAACGCTCCCAGCAACACACACTATGCCTAAATACCACAACACATTATTGCATAACGATATTATCAAGTCAGCGCAAACGCCCCCAGCAACACACACCATGCCTAAATACCACAACACATCATTGCATAACGATATTATCAAGTCAGCGCAAACTCTCCCAGCAACACACACTATGCCTAAATACCACAACACATTATTGCATAACGATATTATCAAGTCAGCGCAAACGCCCCCAGCAACACACACTATGCCTAAATACCACAACACATTATTGCATAACGTTATTATCAAGTCAGCGCAAACGCCCTCAGCAACACACACTATGCCTAAATCGTCGTCATCAACGATAACCAGGTCAACAAAAATCGTGCAAAATAACTTCGCCTCCAATAATGATGATGAGATATTATTGGGAACTGCATTAATGCAAGTAGCGACAGCTAGTGGCGACTATGTTACACTACGGGCATTAGGTGATCAAGGTTCACAAATAAATTCAAATGTAATTTATTCAAACTAGGCTGAGAATCAGCACTTTTCGAACATCAAAATTACCTAGGACAGATCCCCCAAAAAGGCCCACTATTCACCCTGATCACCGAGAATGTCACTCAAAGACTGGGGATACAGCGTCAGCAATTAAGCGCAAGCATAAGTGGTATCGGCTCTATGTGTATCCAATAGGAGAAAAGGAAAGGGCCAGTTATTCTGCAAGTCGTTACACAACTATTTCCAGTTTACAACGGAAGCATTATTCATCACAAGGGTGGTAAATAATCTGCCTAACGTTACATTCGCAAAGAAGCCTTGGGCTCACGGGACAGACATTGCACTAGCCGATCGAGACTACAACATATCTAGGCCCATTGACATACTCCTAGATATTTTCTGAAATTCTAATGAATGGCTTGGCTAAGGGAGAGGTTAACGAACCTATGGCTCAACAGACACATTTAGGGTGGATTCTGTCGACCAACGTAAACCAGACATTAGACTACAACGTCGTCATAAATCAAGTCAAATTATCGACAAAGTATTGGGAAGTGGAAGACATCAACGGAGATACATGCAATTTAATGACAACAGAAGACATGTATTGCGAGGAGTTTTATATTACAACAACAAAGCGAAAGCGAAATGGCAAATATGCGGATCGTTTGCCGATGAAGCCTTATTTTAATCAGTTGTTAGGCAAATCAAAATCACGTGCAGTAGCAATTCATAAAATTAGAAAGGAGTAATGGAAAACAGAACGCAATAATGAGCAGTGGTCTGATAATTAGTATATTTCGTGGTCAATATTTTTACAGCAGTGACAAGGTTCTTAAAACACATGCCGTAACAATATTAATTTGAATCAGTGACAGGCATGTGCAACACGCCAGTGCATACATGTATGTGACCTCTTCCAATACGCCCCCTTAATATATTTACGCTGCGTATGATCACTTCTGTACTTGTCAGTACTAGGTACAAAAAAAAAAAAATCGCCAACACTTCTGTGTCCGACTGTACCACGCTGTACCTAAAAACAGAAGAAATCTAACAAAATAAAGTATGCATAACGAAACAAAATTTAGAAAATTATCTATTACACAAAGCACAACAAAAAAAAAAGAAAACATCAAAACGTCTGACTACTCATCGCCCCCTTAATAGAATATTTCGACAGGGATAAATCCTTTAAAAATTCTCTAAGCTGCGGGTTGTGAACACTTTTAGTTAAGATGTCCGCTATCATCATATCAGTTGACATGTACCTTATTTCAACTTTGTTAGCTAGTACACATTCACGAATAAAATGATACTTGATATATATATGCTTTGTTCTATTATGTATCATTTTATTAGCTGCAAAATTCAAAATTCAAAAGTCATTTATTCAAACTAGGCTGAGAATCAGCACTTTTCGAACGTCAAAATTACATAAGACAGTCCCCCAAAACGCCCACCCTTCACCACTTCCTAGTGCATTAGCTGGGAAGAAGAACTGGCGCAACAAACTCCCCAGCAGCACAGCTGTCTGTTCAGTTAGAAGAACAAAAAAATAAGATTCTATATAATAGTATTCAAAATAATTTAGATAATTTAGATTACGCAACACAAAACATAATTTAAATTATTAGCCATATGTTAGCTAGCACACGCCAATATGCCACACAACATCATCGAGAACTATACTCAGGCAGAAATAAAAACTAAACGTAAACAGAACTTATCTAAATAAAACCCTCCAGGCATAAAGGGCGTGCCCGCTTACATATAGTTGTAACTGGAAGTTATAAATGATAAACTAGGACCATCGAGATACAATAAATAAAACAAACAGTTAATTACTAATAACAATAACTAATATGATCAATTGTCGAGGTCACTAGCTAACCACATATTGCAATACAACTCATTAGAAAAAACATTGTAATGAGTAGATTATGTCAACAATAAATTGAAATAAAATTAAAAATAGCTTGACTTATAAAGTCAAATAAAAAATAAAAAAATACAATTATATAAACTCATAATAACTTGTCAGTAGGTAATCTGGAGAAAGAACATAAACATTGTCTTGAGTTAATCACAGCGACCAACTATTCTTATCATTTAAGTAGTCGTTTATAGAATAGTATGCCTTTGAACAAAGCTTGGATTTTACTTTCGTTTTAAACGCATCAAAAGGCAAAACTAGCAAAGAAGAGGGTAGCTTGTTATAAAAGGTTATACCAAGCCCAACAAATGAGTTATGAACCTTATGAAGCCGGTGAAAGGGGGCTCGTAGTTTGTCCTTATTTCTAGTGTTAACATTGTGAAAATCACTGTTTTTAGTGTATAAGTGTATATTTTGCCTAATATATAAGATGTTGGCGAAGATGAATTGGGACGCCACCGTAAGGATACCAATATCTTTGAAAAAATCTCTCAGAGAAACTCTGGCACCTAGCTGGTAAATAGCTCGAACAGCTCGTTTTTGAAGGACAAATATATTTTGAATATCAGCAGCTTTGCCCCACAGCAGAAGACCGTAGGACATAACGCTATGAAAATAACTAAAATAGACTAACCGAGCTGTATCGACGTCAGTGTATTGTCTTACTTTCCTGACGGCGTAGGCGGCCGAACTGAGCCTTCCCGCTAGGCTTGATATATGTGGGCCCCACTGAAGTTTGGCATCTACTGTTATGCCCAGAAAAACTGCCGAGTTTACAGACTCAAGCACCTCTTTATCTAAGACGATGTTGGGTCCTAGATTTCTAACATTTGGTAGAGCGAACTTTACACATTTCGTTTTCTTGGCATTGAGAACTAGGTTATTTGTCGTAAACCAATCCGTAACCATTGAGAGAGCACTGTTTACATCGTCAAAATCTTGTCTATTCCTGTCTACTTTAAAAATAAGAGAGGTATCATCTGCAAACAGTACAACTTCACAGATACCCTTTAAATAGAATGGTAAGTCATTGATATACACTAAGAACAAGAATGGACCTAGTATTGAGCCTTGAGGTACACCTAACTGAACTGGTAGACCGGAAGGTTTCACACCATTAACATCTACACATTGGGACCTATTGTGTAAATAAGAATTTATAACGTTGAGAGCTTCGTTTTGAACACCGTAATGACGCAGTTTACGCAAAAGCGTGTCATGGTGCACGCAATCAAAGGCTTTGGAGAGGTCACAGAAAACCCCAATAGCATTTTGCGAGTTCTCCCATGCGTTAAATATGTGTTTCAGCAGAGCAACACCCGCATCTGTAGTCGAACGACCTTTTGTAAAGCCATATTGTTCATTATGAAGGAGGCTATTTAAATTAAAATGTCTAAGTAACTGCTTGAGTATTAACTTTTCAAATATTTTGCTAAATGCTGGTAAGATAGAAATAGGCCTGAAATTGCCAACGTCGTTTTTATTACCTGATTTAAATAGTGGTATGACTTTACTATTCTTCATGAGTTCAGGAAAAGTTCCTAAACCAACACATTTATTAAAAGTAACAGCTAGATAGGGGGCTACGATGTCTATTATATTACTTAAAAGTTTAATGGAGATGCCCCAGTAATCACCAGTGTTTTTAGACTTGAGCGTGTTAAAAACATTAACTACATCACGAGGCGTTACATGTTCGAAGCTAAATAAGGGACTATTTTTAGATACACTACTAAGCAAAAGGTTTTCAGCTTTAGACGGGGATGAATTTAAGGAGCGAGTCGTAGTTACAGGTATGTTGGCAAAAAACTCATTAAACGCCTCGGCTACGTCAGCTGCTTTATTAACTAATTTATTGTCGACCATAATCTCAAGTTGTTTATCTTGCTGGGGAGTTTGTTGCGCCACTTCTTCTTCCCAGCTAATGCACTAGGAAGTGGTGACGGGTGGGCGTTTTGGGGGACTGTCTTATGTAATTTTGACGTTCGAAAAGTGCTGATTCTCAGCCTAGTTTGAATAAATGACTTTTGAATTTTGAATTTGAATTTGAATCTTGTTTAACCGACTTACCCGTTTCACACTTCACACTTCTTTCGCACTTTGTTTTATTTTTTATATATTTATTTTTTCTTTTGCACTGTTTGTCAGAACTCTTGAACCACATTAAACTATCTGTATTTCTCCAAATGCCGTTGGCTGACTACCACAAAACACTTTTCATTCCACTATTCACTATATTATACTATACACAATAAACAGCCGTAATGTAAATAATTATTTTTGCCGGTGTCGGCGTCTGCGTCTCTTTACTTGTCAATACGATGCCATAGAGTACCACAGATACTAAAGGCATAGACAAGTAACTGATGTTACGTCTGATGCAGACACGCGGATTACATAATATTTCACTCTTCATTGTATTTCACACTCCTTTTTATTTTTATTTTTTATTATATTTATTTGTCTGTATCTATCCGTGACATCACTGCGGGCCCTATCAGAATATCAGCGCTGTGACATTTTTATTTATTTTTAAATGTCGCGGCATCATGCTGAGATAGGAGCCTTTTGGCCTCGTACAGGACTTCCTTCTTTTTATGTTACTGTTACTTTGTTTTTTATTGTTTTTGTTTTTTTCCTGTGCGAGTCACAATAAATACTTTTTCTTTCTTTCTTTCTTTCTTTCATTGTTAATAATTTTCCAAGTGGTTTTTACTTTATTATTGGATTTTTTAATTGTATCGCTTAAAAATTTAGATTTAGCAAAAACACAAACCTTTTTAAATAATTTTGAATAATTTTTTACATGCTCTAGGAAAGGAGTATCATACCTGATTTTTTTCAAACCATATAACTCGTATAGTTTCGCTCTACTTTTATAAATTCCTGGAGTGGCCCATTGGTTAAACCCAACGGAGGTGCCATTAATTTGAATAGTTTTGGCCTTGAAAGTAGATTGGTACTCTTTTTGCACAACATCAAAAAGGGCTCCATAGATTTCATTGGGATTCTCGTGTTCTACTATAGATGGCGTAATTCTATGAGCTATATTATTTTTAAACTTATTGCAACGACTAGCTGTATAAGGCCTGCATTCTATTTTGTGCGGTTTTTTTATGTAATGGCATGGGGAAGCTAGCTAATAAACCACAGTGGTCAGACGTTAAGTCACTTAATACTATTTTATTTTTGGCATCACAATCACTAAATATATTATCTAGACAAGTTGAAGAAGATGCTGTGATCCTGGTAGGTTCAAAAAGCAAGTTTATTAAATTATAAGACCTAAACAGATTAAGGAGTCTAATACTTAATGGAGTAACATCTAAAATATTAATATTAAAATCTCCACATAAAATTATACTTTTATTAATTGATTTTAACCTATTGAGTGAATCCTCCATTACCGATTCGAAACTAATAAAATCACCAGAAGGGGGTCGATAAACGCAAATTATAACGTATCGCTCGAATTCAACACAAGACAACTCAATAGTGCGCTCGATGGAAAGATTAACTAAATCTAAACGTTGTTTACCTTTCAACTTGTTTGAAACAAGAACTAAAGATCCACCGCGAATGGCGCTTTTCCTTACAAAAGCACTTTGTACAGTAAAATTATCATCATTGGTAAACACTACTTCATGTTCTTTCAACCAGTGTTCAGTCAAACATAACACCTGAACATCATAGTTCTCTATAAATAAACTTAACTCTAGCTCTTTGCCGGACAGACCCTGCATATTTTGATGAACAACATTCAAAATATGCGGCTCACCCGTTGTCGCTCCTAATAGTTTAAACTATAAGGCGTATCAAAAGTAGTGTTAGTACCACTACTAACAGTAATCGGTGGTACAATACAGGTACCTGTGTCACACTGTATATCGTATGCTAAGAGATTAGCAATTTGTCTCCTACAACTAGGTGGCAAATACATTGTATAATATGTCAGTTTATAATCAGTAATGAATTGATTACAATCAAAATATAAAATAGCGTTACTGTGACGACATGTCCTATTATAAATTAACATATTTAAATTATAAATGTGCCTATTTTGCTCATCAGACAAATATTGAGAATAAGGCAAGGCACAGAAAATAAATTTACAACTATTGGTCTCATTAAGATGCAATTTTATGCGCGGACTGATTGTCATTGTAAATTACACGATTTACTATCCACAGCTATCAAACTGTTCAGTAAACTACGTAAATAAAGAGCTTCCTTCGAAGCTTCACTCAATCCTATGTACTCTGCCTCTGTGGAGGACAAAGATACTGTCGCTTGCTTCCTCTGATATGTATACTCTCCCGTGATACTATATTTTTACCAATCTTGAAAATTAATCCTGTGAAAGATTTTCTATCAAGTGCCCCTCCCTAATCTGCATCAACATAGCCCCGAAAAGTACTAGCTCAACGCATACCCTCGAATGTTCCATCTTTCAATAACACCGCTGTAATCAGGGACACGTCCCCTAGCAACTGATTCGTACTACTCAAAATGGATGTTGTGGAAGTTAAAACTGCTATCCTAAATTTGAAGAGTGAATGCTCACCTGGGTGAACACCATCTCATCCCGGCTATTGCAAAATGTTGTGAATGTGGTGGCTCCCGTTATTGCTGATCTCATAAATCGTTGCTTTGATACAGGTGTCTTTCCCAAAGCACAAAAAAAAACAATTGTAATCCCCATATATAAGGGAGGGGATACAGGCTGTGTCAACAAGTATAGGCCCATCTCTATCCTTTCTTCACTATCGAAAGTGTTCGAGCGTACTATTAATTATAGACTAATACAATTCTTAGAGTCAAATAAAATTCTTGCTGAAACACACAATGGATTTCGAGCACGCAAATCCACTGATGAGGCTGTTCACACTTTTTCTGATTTTGTTGTAAGGAACATAGACGAAAACAAGAAATGCCTAACCACCTTTCTCGATCTTGCCAAAGCTTTTAACACAGTCTCTTTTCCCACCCTCATTCATAAATTAACTAATATGGGAATACGGTGTAATGAACTGATATTAATAGCTGACTATTTATCCGATCGTACGCAGCGTGTAAGGATCGGGACCACTTGAATGATGAACTTCCTATCGAGTGCGGAGTTCCTCAGGGAAATGTTCTAGGCCCCACTTTGTTTCTATGTTATATAAATGAGCTGTGTCAACTTAATTTTGAAAACTGCAAAATAATATCTTACGCAGACGACACAACTCTTACTTTCAAGGGCGATTCTTGGGAAGAAGTATATTCTTTAGCTCAAGCAGGTCTCAACACGGTCTGCCACTGGCTCGCTGCTAACTCGCTCACTCTTAACGCAGATAAAACAAAATATATTCCTTTTGCAATAAGGAGGGTAGAAAATTTCTTACAAGATAAGCCTCCCATATTTATTCATCAGTGTTCATTTCCCCCTTTGAATCAATGTAGCTGCTCAACTATACAGCCGACACAAAGTATTCGTTATTTGGGTGTAACCATTGATAAAAGGTTGTCCTTTGATGAACACATTCACAAATTATATAAAAGAGTACGGAAACCAACTTATATTTTTAAACAGCTTAAACAGGTAGCAAATGGTGAAACCCTTAATATGGTATATTTTGCCCTTGTTCAATCTATACTAACATATTGTGTAACAACTTGGGGAGGTGCCGGTAAAACAAAAATGTTGCAAATAGAAAGAGCCCAAAGGTTGATTCTCAAAGTTGGCCTTACAAAACCGTGACTCTATTCCACCGACGCACGCACTGTATCAGGAAGCTGAGGTGTTACCTGTTAGGCAAATTTACATCCTTTTTACTTTTCTGCGGCAACATTCAGATCCATCGTCTTTCAATCTTTCCAAATTAACAACGAGGATGCAGTATGCAATATGTAGCACGATCAAATATAATACAGGTTTTGCCAAAAATTCTATACTTTCCGAGGGCCTGAACTGTATAATAAGTTAAATAAAGAATTGGGTATTTTTAATTACAATAAATCAAAATGTAAACTTATATTAACTAACTGGCTACTAAAATTGAACTACATAAAAACAGAAGAGTTAGTTGAACATGAACCCATTCACACACCCTCTCACCCTCTCAACACTACACACACACACACACACAGACAAACACAAAACACATCACACCCTCACCCACACCACACCCCACACGCACCTTGAACTCCACTACACTTCATACAAATTTAAGATTTTATTATCATTCTCTTCCAACATTTTCTATTATAATGTTTTTAAATGATATTTTTGCCTCTAGGGGGGACCCCCGCCCCCTGGTCCCCTGGTGTCTTGAAATACAAGTCACGACTTAGTTTAGGCATCAGTCTCCCACAAATGAACATTCTCCTACATCATAATTATTTTTTTTTCCGTTTTTAAGTTATAGTTAATAAGTGTTATTTGTGGAAGAAAAATAAACATTTTTATTATTATTATTATTTTTAATCCTTTATTTCATTTTGTACATATATATTATATTTTTAAATATCGGAATAAAATAATATAAAAACATTTTAAAATATAAAAAATAGTAGCCCACCGGTATCGGGAACAGGGTCCAAGCTACCGACGGTCAGGGCTCCAGAGAGATGAACCTCTTAACAATGCGAACCGTGTCCAGAAGTACCGCTTTCTGAATCAAGCCCTTGATCCAGCTGCATAACAAGAGCCTCCTCAGGTGTTGGTCGAGGCTCTTGGCTGTTAGCCCATTGGCTGTCACGACTATCGGTACAATGATCGCTGAGTCCACATCCCACATGTCGACAACCTCGCGAGCCAAGTCAAGATACTTGATTTGTTTATCTTTCTCGGCTTTCACGAGGTTCCCGTCATGCGGGACTGTTATATCAATAATCATTGTGCGCCGCTCTATTCGATCCACCACCACTATATCAGGCTTATTGGCAACAATAGTCCTGTCAGTGATGATGGATCGATCCCAGTACAATGTGATATTTCCATTTTCGAGAACTGGGTCAGGCTCATAGCTGTAGTACGGCACTTCCGATTCCACAAGGTTGTATTTTAGAGCAAGTTGTTGATGAATAATCCTGGCTACGAGGTTGTGTCTATGCAAGTACTCGTCGTTAGCTAGACGAGAACATCCGGAGATAATGTGTCGGATGGATTCTCCCGGACGGTGGCATGCCCGACAGATGTCAACCGTGCCGTCCTTCACAATGAATCTCCGGTAATTGTTCGTCATGATAACTTCGTCCATAATTGCACAGACAAAACCTTCGGTTTCCCCCCAAAGAGGTCACCAAAATGCAGCCAGGCTACGCACGCTAGCAAATCCACATCGGACCCATGTAGGGCCCAGAAATAGGGTCCGTGAAGCTCCTTACTCTGCCATACCTCCCTGCGATCATTAGTTTCAAGCACTACAGTCAACAGGCACTACAATCGGCACAATGATAGTCGAGCTCACATTTCACATGTCGAAAACTTCGTGTGCTAAGTCGAGATATTTTATTTGTTTCTCTTTCTCAGCTTTCACGAGGTTCCCGTCATGTGGGATTGTAACATCGACTATCGTAGCGCGGCGCGCTAATCGGTCTATCACCACTATGTTAGGCTTATTGGCAACAATAGTCCTGTCAGTAATGATAGACCGATCCTAGTACAATGTGACATGGTCATTTTCGAGAACTGGGTCGGGCACATACTTGTAGTACGGTACTTCAGAATCCACAAGTTTGTATTTCAAAGCAAGTTGCTGATACCTCAACCTAACCTGTACCACGTGTTTGCGAAACTGCAGATCACTGGCGAAATGAATGCCTAAATCCTTAACCTCCATGACACGCTGCAGCAGCTCCCCGTCCATGCTGTACTGGTGGTGTTGTGGGATTCGTCTGCGTGTAAATGAAAGCACCGAGCACTTTGATACATTAAAGTATAGCTTATTGCAGTGACTCCATTCAGTAACCCTATCCAAGTCATGCTGCAGCATGTCACAATCCGCAGAGTCTTTTATGACTGCAGACAACTTAAGGTCGTCAGCAAATAGCATGCATGATGACTTGACTACCTTTGGTAAATCGTTTACCATAATAATAAATAGTAAGGGTCCCAAATTAGTACCCTGACTGACACCCAATCTGATGTAGTAGGGCTCCGAGAAGTGTCTGCCACAGTCCACATACTGACGTCTATCTCGAAGATAACTGGCGAAGAACTGTACAGTATGAAATGTGCAGCCCATACCCGTCAGCCTTGACAAGAGTATGTCGTGATCGACTGTGTCGAACGCCTTCTTAAGGTCCAGATAGGCTACGTCAACCTGAAGCCCACCGTCAACAGCTGGTACCAACTGTGTCATCAGGTGAAGCAAGTTTCCCGTTGTACCGCGCCCAGGACGGAAGCCGTGCTGCGTATCAGACAAATGAGGGCCTATCTGTGCATAAAGGCAATTGTGAACAGCCATCTTGAATACCTTAGCTGGTGTACTCAGTACCGCAATTGGCCTGAAGTCACTGACATCCGTACCACCTCGACCTTTTGGTATAGGTACCACCTGCGTTAGTTTCCAACGACTAAGAAAGTGTGCCACCGACAAACAAACATTAAATATGTGTAGCAAATGTTCTATTAATACCATGCGGCAATCTCTCAATATGAATAGATTATATTAGAGAATCTCAGTAGAAAAGAAAGTAAGAGGGGTGGATCATGTATACTTGTGAAGAACGGACATCAATGGAGAGAATTGCCAAAAATTGCAAAAATATCTTCTGTTGGTGTATTCGAATGCTGCGCCATAGAGCTTATCAACCACCACACAGTTTTTATATGCATTTTTAGGGTTCCTAACGACAAGAATTTATCTCAATTTTTCGATAAATTATTAACACTTGTACTAAGAAATCTCAAAATTTTGTCATAACGGGAGATTTTAACATTGACATATTAAAAAGAAACAATAATACCATTGAATTTGAAAATCTGCTATTAAATTACAACCTTAAACTAGCACTAAACGAACCTACACGGTTGAAGAGCCTAACATGCATAGACAATTTTGCACATAATTTCAATAAGCCTTGCAAAACGATGATATTTGAATTCGCTTTGTCTGACCACACAGTGCAATTTTTTAAATTCCCCGTAAGCAAAACGTGCGCAATAAACAAGTAGCGTATAAATAGACGGGATTATAGTGACGAAAATGTATACAAGCTTAAAAATCATTTGAGCAGCTTGACATTTACAGAGGTATATAAAGCTAACGACCCCAATTTAGCATATAAGTATTTTTTAGATTTGTGTACTTTAGTTTATGACCTATGTTTCCCTCATATAAGGATAACTGTAAATTGAAAAAAAAAAGCAAATTTGATATCTCGCGGCATTAAAATTTGTAGCAAAAAGAAACGGCAACTGCTGTGGCATTATAGGTTAAAGCCTAGTCAGATAAATAAAATGCGTCTTAAAAATTACATTACACTGTATAAAAAAATTGTAAAGTTGACACAATGCGCACAAAATAATTATAAAATTAAAAATTCTACTAATAAATCCAAAATGACTTGGCAAATAATTAAACAAAGCAAATTAAATATACCAAAACCCTCTATAGATAAAATAAAAATAAATAATGAATCCATCACAGAGCCAAAACACATAGCGAATCTCTTTAATAACTATTTTATCGACAAAATTCAACCCATTATGAATGCTGGAACTATAGTAACGCAACATATTTTGAACAAAAGGGATTCTATGTTTATGGCACCTAGCACACCATATGACGTACTTAAAATCATATCATCACTAAAAAACACAAATAGTGTAGGCTACGATGGAATTTCCACAAAAATACTCAAAGCTGTAGCTGGCGTCATATGTTCTCCTTTAAGTTACATAATTAATTTGAGTATCAGTGCTGGCATATTCCCATCTGCACTAAAGACATCTATCGTAAAGCCACTGTTTAAGAAAGAGAATAAAGAGTTGATGGTGAACTATAGACCAACATCGCTCATCCCTATAATTTCCAAAATATTTGAAAAGTATATCCATAAACAACTCAACTCATATTTAGAACACAACAAGATCCTCTGCAATGAACAAAAAGGTTTCAGAGAAAGAAAAACTATTAACATGGCAATTTATGACTTTTTACACACAGTGATGATGAATATGGATCAAAATAAACCAGTGTGCAGTATATTCTGTGACATGACTCAGGCGTTTGACTATGTTCAACACAATATTTTATTTAGTAAACTCGAAGCATATGGCATTAGAGGTAATATACTAAAACTATTTGAGTCATATCTTCAGCACAGAAAGCAAATAACGGAAGTCAGTAGGATAAACATGAAAAAAAAACGAGAAGAGTCACATCGGTCGCAAGAACGAGAAGTTATGTATGGTGTCCCACAGGGGAGTGTTTTGGGACCTTCCCTGTTTACATTATTGTATATTAATGACTTGCCTAAGTCCACGAAACAACCTATGAGCCTCTTTGCCGATGACAGTGTAGTGACAATTGCGTGTAAAAATCGTGGCTCATACATATCTGACATTAAGGACTCGCTAATTGCAATTATAGAATGGTTAAATAATAACAATTTAAATAAGACTAAAATCATGCACTTCAGGCAACGCTCCTTGACATTAATTAAAAATCTAGACATAAACTATAATAATAATAACATTGATGAAGTTGATACAACAAAATTTTTAGGACTTACTATTGACAATACATTAAATTGGAAGGCACATATAGAGACTATCAGCAAGAAAATAAGTATCTCAGCATATGTTCTGTACAAACTGACAGCAGTAATTAGTGTAGATGCTTTGGTCACCGCATACGGCCTGGTGGAGTCCATTTTAAGATACGGTGTTATCTTTTGGGGTAACTCGACTGACCGGGAACTCATATTCAAAACTCAAAAGCGTTGCATTAGGTCGATGTTCAACCTCAAAACCATTCAGAGTTGCAAGCCTCATTTTCTAAAATACAAAATCTTGACATTACCTTCACTTTATATATTAGAAAATGCAATGTTCTTAAGATCAAACCCTCATCTCTTTTCTCGCATGGCAGATCGATTTCCTCGTAATAGACGTGACAATAGCCAAATTTGCCAACAACAATTTAGAACGGCACTTATGCGGAAAAGTGTATTTTGCATGGCTCCAAAAATCTATAATAAACTACCAAAAAGCTGGAAGCAGTTAAGTGACGCAGCTTTCAAGAAAAAAGTTATGAATTTTCTAGCAGATAGAGCTTATTATAATTTAGATGAGTTTTTTGATGAGAGTTTTTGATCATGTTTTTACTAATTTATTATTTTAATGATCTATTTTATCATGATATTTTTAAATAATTTGACTCGGTTTGACATACTTTATTTTATTAATATTTGCATGCCATTGTTTACGGCAAACGTGATGATCTGTTTTTATCTCTCCTTTTAACATCTCTTGCATGCTGACAATTTGTGTAATTTTTTTTTTTTTGTGTTTTTATGTTTTGTGTTATTATTACATTCATTGTCGAGCGATCGCACGGAGTAATCAAGTATACGTATATGTTATTTAAATATCTACCCGTAACGCAAATATTCTAACGGAAAAATGCCTAAATGCGATAATTGTGAAAAAATGATTACAAAAAAATCACCTGGGCTTGAGTGTAACAAATGTGGCAAAATAGTTCACGCAAACCAAATATGCACAGGCTTATCCTCTAAGCAGCTGTCTGCCCTGCGGAATGCTGAAAACCTGGAATGGACTTGCGACGAATGTCACAAGGAGTCTCCTCATCGCAAGTCCTTCGTAATTCCAGAAGATGATGAAAATGAGGATGATAATGTTAGTGAGTTGGATGGGAATAGTGCTGCGGTGAATAAATTGCTACGAGATATCTCAGTCGAGGTTAAGAAAGCTGTGAAGAAAGAACTGGCATCTGTTAATGAGTCACTTAGCACTTGTTGCATAAGAATGAATGCTATAAATTCTACACTGGAGATTCTTACGGAGACAGTTGAAGACATTGAAAAGAAAAACACATACCTCACAAATCAAAACACACACCTGGAATTAAAAATTGATGCATGAACAACACATCAGAAACGTTGAGCAAGAGCAACTGGGCAATGTACTGGAGATCACTGGTGTTCCTGATAATGAGAACGAGAACCTGGACATACTCTCAACTAAAATAGCTTCGAAGCTTAACATTGAGAAACGTCAAGTAACAATGGTCAAAAGACTTAAAGGCAGGAATGGTAAAGAAGGAGTTATTTAGGTGACGTTACAACAAGAGGAGCAGGTGGATCAGTGGATACGTACAGCACGGAAGGAAACAGTTTTTGTTCAAGATGTAGTCCCTGAGATCAGTCCTAACTTAGCCAAGTCAAAAGTATTGTTTCGATACGCTCTTACCAAAGCTAACAAATCACTACTATGGCAAGCTAAACAAACGTTGAAGGAAACGCACAAATACATCTGGTTCCAGAATGGCAGAATATTGGTTCGTAAAATAGAAAACGACAAACCGATTGTCATTAGAAACACTAGTGATATTGATAAAATGGCGATTCAGAAAAATATTTGTCGATAGTAGTTAGACTCAGTGATCACGTCAGTTTCTTCACCGCAAATATCCGAATTCCTTGAATGTTCAACCGTCAACGAGTTTAGTACTCGTAACTACCTTCCAAATAGTACACACAAACTAAATATTGTCCACATTAATATCCGCTCGATTGCTAAAAAAATTTCTTTAGTCCTTCAATTCATTGATTCTTCTAAAATTTATATTGACGTTTTTATTTTAACAGAGGTAGGTATTTCTAAAAACAGTAATCTCATTCAAGTCTTTAATATAAATGGCTATGAAATGTATCATACGCTGCGCGAGCAGCGTAGGGGGGGTGGCATTGTTATGTATGTTAAACGTACCAACAACTTTCAAATCATAAATAATGTATCACTAAAACACTGTGAATATATAATTGGACATTTGACCACATCATATCACTACACGACATCAATCTGCACAGTGTATAGACCTCCCAAAGATAGTAAGCACTTGTTTATCAAAGAATTGAAGGAGCTATTATGTAAGGACACCTTCAAACACTCAGATTTATACTTATTAGGGGATATCAACATTGATTTAAAATTAAATGATAACATTCGGGATTACTACACGAGTTGTTTGGCTGAGTGTGGCCTAACAAGCGCGATCTCAGATTACACTAGAATTGAAAAACGAAATGATATTATCACTCGAAGTTGTATTGATCATATTTTGTAAGATCGCGCTCGTTGACCTCTACTCGGCGGCGCTCGGTACGGTTATGGCAGACCATCGCATGATTGTGTTGTCTTGCATTGGAGGCGGAGCTAAAGCTACACAGGATGTTGCAAAAGTAAAAGAATTAATTGATTATAATAAATTAAAACCAAAGTTGGACGCAATAGATTGGAATGTAGTTGATAATATGCAATGCCCTTTAGAGATATATAACTATATTAAAATTAGCTTTGAGCGTTGTTATGATCAATCCAAGTATTCAAAAACCATTAATACCAACAGCAAAAGGAATAAAGAGTTGTGGATAACCAGTAAGATTAATAATATGTGTCATAAAAGAGATTTACTTTTCAGTGAGTGAGGAAACAAGATATAAATAATAAAATACTTAGATTATAATTTAATAAACAAATAAGTAAGACTAAAAAAGTAATAGACAAATCCAGAAACCAACATTACTTCAACCTAATTAATGAAAATAAAATGAATAAAAAGAAAATGTGGGACATATTAAGCACACTATCTGGTCGAATTTGTAAGTCAGTAGACGAAGCAATAATCAAAGCATTCAAGAAAAATGATTTAACTATAGGTACAATAGCTAACAATTTCAGTAAGGGATTTAGCGAAAACGTAAAGAAAATATTACCTAAATGTAACATAAAACTAATCCCTCAATCAGAATACATATTTCCAGTTAACATGTCCATGTTATTTAAAAAACCTACCGTCCGTAATATATCAACTATTATAAAAAATCTTAATATTAATAAATCACCTGGCATTGATGGCATTCGATGTATAGACGTGAAAGTTCTAAGTGATAAGATAGTCAAGGTCATCTTTAAGCTAATAGGCACTAGTATACAAGTTGGGAAATATCCTCAAGAATTAAAATCAGGTATCGTGCGACCAATTTACAAAAATGGATCTCATAGTAACTATGACAGCTACAGGCCCATTACAATATTACCAGTCATAGACAAGGTAGTAGAAAAATACGTGTGTCAACAAATTCAGAATTTTTACATTAAAAACGATGTCTTATCGGGTTCTCAGTTTGGCTTTCAACCTAATAAATCAACTTCAATTCTGCTTTCTAAATTCACAGATGAAATAAACCATCACCTCAATGATAAAAAACATGTCATCCTGTTATTCATTGATTTTAGCAAAGCCTTTGATACGCTCAGGCATGATACACTTATAGACTAGCTCGATAATACAGGGGTTCGAGGCCCAATACTAAACTGGTGCAAAGATTATCTAAAAAACAGAACATGCCGTGTAAAAATCAGCAATGAACTCAGTGACGAAGTTGTAGTAGACACGGGAACAGCACAAGGCTCAGTTATAGGACCCTTGCATTATTTAGCCTACGTCAATGACATGGAGAATGTTATAAGCAATTGCTCAGTATATCAGTACGCGGACGACACCTGTCTTGTAGCAGCTGATAAAAACTTATCTAAGGCTGAGCAATCGATTCAAAATGATTTTGATAACTTGTGCAAGTGGTCTCATGATGCTGAACTGGTGCTTAATGCTGGTAAAACTAAGACTAACTACGTTCGCTCCAATCACTTGCTCAACTCTGACAAGCCAGTTAAAATAGTTGCGCACGGTCACCAATGTTTGCATGAAGTGCAATTATCTAGGCTTGGTTGCAAATGTGAACCACTGGAGCAGGTTACCAACTACAAATATTTGGGCTTAGTCGTTGATAACAGATTTAACTGGGGCTATCACATAAACTCCATTTGTGATAAACTGCGAGCAATGCTAGCCAAATTTGCAATAATTAAATACAAAGTACCTTTTAAAATATTACTTAACCTTTATAATACACTCGCGGAGTCAATAATTTCTTATGGAGTTACTAGCTATGGCAGAACATTTAAAACTTATCTAGAAAAAATATATAATCTACAACTTCGTTTATTAAAAATAATAATACCAAATAAAATTAAAAAAACACTGTATGATGGTGGTGACGTAACAGGTTTCTTTAAATATTGTAAAATCTTACCAATACACACTAAAATACGAAAGTGGCTATTGATAGAACAGTTCACCAACAAAGAACTGCAAATAAAATTCCCCCATAGCATAGCAACGAGATTGGCAGCACAATCAAAACTGGTAGTACCGAGATGTAACAACTATTACGGGAAACGAACTAATGCTTATTTAATACCTACTCTAATTAATGATGTTCCAACAAAAATTCAATCGCAAATAACAAATAATAATTATTATAAAAATAAATACAAAAAATTATTTGATTCTCTTTGAAAATGCATCATCCTGTTTAAATTTCATTCAATTTGTAATTAGCATCGACGGGCTGTCTGACCCGCGCCTTCGTCGTTTTTGTGCTTTTTTAGTTAAACTACCTCACAATGTCTTATAAACTATGTTTTTTACCATAAATTATATATTTCGTTAGTATTAAGATCGCTTAAAAGTGTTTCAACATCCGGACAAACCTATTGAGGTTTTTGTGATGTTTCTGTTTATATTTTATTTTATTCCTTAATTAATAAAACAATAACAATAAAAAAAATGGCAACACTGATCTGATAAGTCAACAGCGTAATTTTTTTTTCTTATCTCAAATTCGCCTAATTTGTTATTTCCCTTACATCGTATAAATATGAAATACTCAATAAAACTCCATAGAATAAACAACAAATATATAATAAATAAAAAACACAACTACAATGGAAAAACCAAAGAAATATAGAAAAATCAAAAATGACGCTGTCAAATTCGGACTCCCGATATATATGTAATAAATTATGTGAGATGTGAAACCACCATATGTTGACGAGATCAGCAGCTCGCCGTGCACGCCTACCATCCCCGGACTCGCCGCTCAGCTCCGCCTCGCCGCCGCCGATACCCAGCCCCATCGTGTGCGCTGCGTCAACACCGGTCGCGGTAGTTACGTCGAGCTCGAGCGACGAGTATTTCTCCCCACCGACGTCGCCAACACCTGTACGTCGACAGGGGAGAGGCCGGCCACCGAGGAGCTTGGGACTTAGGGGTCAACCGACCCCGAGCCGGGTCCCCGCTGCCGGTGGTTGTGTGCAGCGCATGAGATGGACTCAGTCTATGAACGAGAACGTCATGCGCGTATATAACGGGTCTACAGAGGGAGGAACTAACCTCACTGCGTACCGTGTTAGGATGCTGTCTCTGTTTCAGGAACTAGAGCCAACCGCCAACGTCTCGGCCCAACGACTGTCGGATCAGGTGCGTGTCATCCAACGTAATCATAGGTTGGACGATGCCGCACTTGATAGGCTGCGCTCAGAGGTACTGAGCAACCATATCGTTTCAACTCCGGCACAAATCGCGGCACAAGCGTCAAATATTGATGCAATCCCGCCGCGGTTCAATTATGGTGGTGAAGAGGAGGATGATAGGGCTGCCACAGTAAGTAGCCAGTGCAACGTTCGATTGAGGAGCGCACTGGAGGATGCGTTTCGCGAGTATAGGTACACCCCAACCGAACTTAGACCCCGATTACCACGCCTACCCATGCATAAAAAAAATAGGGCGCTGGTGTGTGCCTTGGACTCGCAGCTTAGGAATTATTTCGAGAGCAGCGAGAACCTCATTGATACACACTCGATCCTGTATTGCGCGGCTGTTGCGGCATGTCGTTTAGCTAACGTCAAGTTCCCAAACTGTGACGGAGCTACTCGACCAAAACCAGCCGTACCAGCCTGGCAGTGCAGGATCGAGCGACGTATTGATGGGACCAGGGCACTCATCGGTAAACTATACTGCTTCAGGGAGGGCAATACACGACCACGAGTGATGCGCTTTGTAAGGCGGGCATTCTCGGGGACTGGAATCAGCCCTCGAGAATACATGCCCCGTGTCACAGAGCGCATCGACTTCCTGAAGCAGAAAGTTTGTGCATGGGCGAGCCGAATTCGGCGGTATAAGCGGAGGGTTGATCGATACACGCAGAATCGCATGTTCCAGAGCGATGAGAGGTGGGTATACAGAGCTTGGGAGCGACCCGAACAAAATGTGACGGACTTGAGCCGCCCGGATGATGCCGTCACGAGTGCATTCTGGCGCAGCATCTGGTCGGTGCCTGTCTGTCACGCTGAGGCTGGCTGGATGCAGGATGTTGAGCAAGTGTGTGAAACTATTCCAGAAATGGAACCAGTACTAATCACGCCATTAGACGTAACCAGAGCAGTCCGTCCGTTACGGAATTGGAAATCACCGGGACCGGACGGACTGCAGAATTTTTGGCTTAAATGGCTAATTAGTTCACACACTTGCCTGGCATCTCAGTTCCAGTCATCCTTAGAGTCTGGGTTGCTACCACAGTTTCTAACAACAGGCGTCACCCACCTACTCCATAAGTCAGGTAGCCCTGCGGAACCCAAGAATTATAGACCGATCACATGTTTGTCAACGGTTTATAAACTTCTTACATCCATTTTGAGAGCAAAAATTAACACACACATTGACAATAACTCTATTATGTCTGCCTCTCAAAATGGATGTAGGAATGGGTCCCGCGGTACTAAGGAGCTACTCCTCATTGACATGGCCATAAGCCAACAGGTTCGTCGATCCCGCAAGGATCTGTCGACATGCTGGATAGACTACAAGAAGGCCTACGACTCAGTGCCACTGTAGCGTTGTGAGGGATCACAGGTGCAAGTAGTCGAGTGATAAAATATCACAATTAGTAAGTTCCTAGTCACATCACTAAAAACGGGGAACAACACTGTCCTTCCGGAGACCCTCTGGCATTTTGTTTCCGCTTGCAAGGCTGATAAGAGTTGTTCCCTGACCCTCAGAATTCCTTGTGCCCCGACCTAGGGGTTCTTCGTACGGGCTGAGGGCAGGTGCCGACTACTATGGATACCGCTGATGGTAGTGGTGCTGCACATTGCTTGCGCATGCTGCCAAGGTCTCGAAGGCCTAACAACCTGCGCGTGCTTGTGCCTACCGCACACTGCTTGCGCACGCTGCCCAGGTCTCGAAGGCCTGACATCCCGCGGTCTACCCCGCGAGCCTGTGCTGACAGGCCTCCTCGCGCTACCGACAAGACGCTGTCGGTCTCACTAGGGCCGTCCGGCCTACCACTAAGCCTGTGCTGACAGGCCTCCACGTCTGCCACGTGCTACCAAGGACGGTACCCTTCCTATCCTAAATGTGCGAGTGCTCAAGACTCAGTGTGTAGGACCTTACCCGCGGCCTAGCTTAAGAGTTTTTACCTACTCCTAATAATTATACACGATTATTTTTAAATCGTTCTGGAGCCATAACACAGTGACTCCAGACGATTAATAGGTACTATTAGCATTGTTATTGTTTTTTTAAGACATCTAATATAGAAGTTAGAAATTTATCACTTTTATTCTGTCATTCGAGTTAAATCTTAGTAGCGCTTACACTATTTCATTCATAAACGCAAGATCGTACGCGATCCGCTCGGTGATGACGTAGCGCGGCACAGCTGTGCGTGTGCGAGTCCGGCTGCAAGTAAGTACCTACAAGTAGGTATTTCATTTCTGGTACGATAGGAAATGAAATGAAATGAAATGAAATGAAATTGTTTATTCTGTAAATAGGATATAGGAATCACTTTTACACGTCATATTAAAGATATATTAAATTTTGCTAGATGAGTTCGGCGTTTCCTATCCGACTACTCTGAGAAGAAAGGCCGAAACAAACTCAGAGGTCACAGTCTCTTTTAAAGTCCAGACATAATCTTGGTCAAGCCATATGAGGACCATGTAGATTCATGTCTGAAATGGTCTTTTGAGAAAAGAACCACACAGATTTGAGTGGACCTGTCCAGTCAGTGCAAGCATTTGTCAGTAATCGTGGAGCTCAACTCAGAACAAAAGGAGCTCAACTCGACGAACAATACCAAAGAAAGGACATTTGGGTAGGCCGCATAAACTACTCAAACTGCCAGACCATCATTAAAACTAACTGAGAGAGGATAAAAAAGGAGTAATGAGAAAAAAAAAATTAAATTAAAAAAATATCCACATAGTCCTCACATTCACAATAGGTAATTAAAATAATATTATACTTTACAAAGTAATCATGTCATTTTGTTTTAATGTTTAAATAAAACTGGTATATTTTAATGATTTTACTAAATAATTCTAATGTCAAGTTTTATGGTTTTATCACAAGGTTTAGCAGAGCGAGCAGCTCAATCCCAAGCTTTTTTATCTTCTAAATAATCTGTAATTTTATAGTACCCTTTTTTACAAAGTTTGGTTTTAATACAAATTTTAAATCGTTTAATGGGTAAGTTTCGAATGTCAATGGGAAGTTTGTTGTAAAAGCGTATACATTGACCCATGAACGAGTTGCCTACTCTGTGGAGACGAGTGCGATGTACAGCAAGGTTGTGTTTATTCCTGGTATTTAAACTATGAATATCAGACATTTTCTTAAAATTTGATATATTTTTGTGTACATACATTAGGTTTTCAAAAATATATTGTGAGGCTAGAGTTAGAATATTTACTTCTTTGAATTTTCCTCGAAGGGAATCTCTCGGACCTAGGTTGTAAATGGCTCGAACAGCCCTTTTCTGTAGAACAAAGATAGTATTAATGTCCGCACAGGTTCCCCAGAGAAGAATCCCATATGACATAAGACTATGAAAATAACTAAAATAAACAATTCTGGCTGTATCTACGTCAGTTATCTGTCTAATTTTTTTAACAGCATAGGCGGCCGAACTAAGCTTTCCTGATAATTTTTCTATGTGTGGGCCCCATTGTAATTTACTATCAATAGTGATTCCAAGAAAAACTGTCGACTCAACAGGGTCCAGTTCTATTCCATTAACTTGAACATTGGTAGTTAGCTGCCTGACATTTGGCGTTGAAAATTTTATGAGTTTAGTCTTCTTTTCGTTCAGAAGAAGATTATTTACATTAAACCAATGCACAACTTTAGAGAGTGCATCGTTAATTTGTTCAAAGTTAACTAACTGACGTTTGATTTTAAAAATAAGGGAAGTGTCATCTGCGAATAATACGATCTTGTGATTATCCCTTATGTGGTAAGGTAAGTCATTTATATAAATTAAAAATAAGAAAGGACCTAGAATTGAACCCTGCGGAACGCCCATGGTGACTGCAGATCCTGCAGATCTCTTGCCATTAACATCGACCCTCTGAATTCTGTTGTTCAGATAAGAAGTCAGAAGGTCGAGAGCTTTGTTCCTCATACCATAGTGGTACAGTTTCTTGATGAGTGTATCATGATGTACGCAATCGAAGGCCTTGGACAAGTCGCAGAAAATGCCAAGAGCATCCTGCGACTCCTCCCAGGCCTCGAATATGCTCTTCAGTAATTCCACGCCCGCATCTGTAGTTGAACGACCCTTTGTAAAACCAAACTGTTTTAGATGTAATAAATTATGTGCATTGAAATGTTCTAACATTTGTTTCAAAATTTTGGTTGGTGTAAGTTCATTCACCTCGTTATGTCTCGTTTGTATCGGAAGCACGGCACGGTGTTTACCACTATCACATCTCCTCGTAAACGAGAGAAAGTAATTGAAATTTCATTCACCACTCTCGCATCACGAAATCACTAGTACTCGTACCTTTTCAACTAGACACGACGAGTACGCTTGGGAGTTGTATTTAAGGCCTTGAATCGAGTGTCGACCAATCGAGCTAATAGGTACTTAATAAGCATACCTACCTACCATATTTATGATAAATAAAAAGAATACTGCCTAAACCAATTTTTCTACGACAATGCTTGCTTGCGAGTAGCTACGCGGCTTCTACAAAGGCAGGCAATGTAAACAGAAAAAATGAATCGTTTTATCTGTCGAATAGAGTTCATTATAAGATGGTGGTGCCCTTTTCTATGAAAATATTGGACCGAATTAAGACCTTATTTTTATACACTTAACCGCGGAATTCGGTTGTGCATCCTTTTGAAGTCCGGTCGGACACTTCTCAGAATAATTTTAGTAAACTGCGTACCTACTTACCTTGTATCTAGTTTGGTGAATTTTCTATTTTTACCGTTTACGGTTTAGAAATAAAGTCTGAATTCGCTTTTCGTATTTTTATTTGTGTACCTATTTATCTATTGCGTATGTGTTTTTATGCTGTCTGATCGATGAATGGATTTTTCAATGGGTACCGTTCGCAAGTGTTGTCGTTCGTCGATACGTTTTACACACATATGCATTGATCGCAGTTACTTCGAGTTCTCATTATTTCACAAAAAAACAATAAATTAGATTTTTCGTGTTTTTTTTAAATTGTAATTTATTGAAAATAATAGTCCCAATCGTTTCGAGTTCGATGATCGAGTTTATGGCTTTTCGTTCCAGAACGAGCTAAAATTAACCGTGTATGTATGTACGGATCCTAGTGTTTCAATCTTCTACTACCTATCTACCTACCTATCTGTTAGCGGCCTGCGCAGTCTGCCTGCAAAGCCCTAGCCGTTACACCACATACATGGCTCATGAGGGTGCTGGAGTTGTACAAGATAGATGCAACTCTGCGCACCTTCCTAAAGTCGTGCATGGGGCAATGGAGAACGGTCCTTTGCTATCCAGGATGTCGACAGATCCAGGGGAATGATGAGCCTGTATGGATTAAACGGGGAATATTTCAGGGCGACAGTTTGAGTCCACTTTGGTTCTGCCTAGCCCTGAATCCTCTAAGTACACTGCTGGAGGATTCAGGTCTAGGCTATCGGTTGAGGAAAGGTGGTCAGGTCATATCTCACCTCCTCTACATGGATGATTTGAAACTCTTTGCCCCCAACAAATTGCGACTGATGGAGCTACTGAAGGTAACTGAAACATTCAGTAGCGCCATCAGGATGGAATTTGGTGTGGACAAATGTGCAGTCATGCATGTAAAGCGAGGGGAGATTATGGAATCCGAGGGAACTCAACTCTCGGAATCCATACACCTTAGATCCCTGTCCTCATCCGAAAGCTATAAGTATTTGGGTATGTCGGAAGCGTTAGGCATCAATGTTGCTGACATGAAGCAATTGTTGAAGGAGCGCTTCTTTGGCCGCCTGAAGAAGGTATTAATTAGTCTTCTTTCAGGCGGAAACAAGGTGCGTGCCTTCAACGGTTGGGTCATGCCGGTTTTGATGTACTCTTTCGGCATACTCAAATGGACTCAGACCGAACTCGACGCCCTGGATAGGAGGGTCCGTACACTGCTGACCGCAAACCGGATGCATCACCCACGATCATCGGTAATGAGATTGTACATCCCGCGGAAGTGCGGGGGTCGAGGCTTCTTAAATGCGAAGACCCTCCACAACCGCGAGGTGTGCAATCTCAGAGAATATTTTTTAAAAGCCGAAGTGGGTATGCACCGTGATGTGGTGGCAGTGGACAAGGGGCTCACCCCGCTCTCCATGGCTAAAGAGAACTGGCACAAGCCTGTGGTACTTACTACAGATGACCGCAAGAAGGTATGGCAAAGCAAGGAGCTTCACGGGCGCTTCTATCGGGCTCTTCATGAGCCCGATGTAGATTTCCTAGCATCCATATCCTGGCTACGTTTCGGTGACCTTTTCGGAGAAACCGAAGGTTTCGTCTGTGCAATTATGGACGAAGTTATCTTGACGAATAACTACCGGAGATATATTATGAAGGACGGGACGGTTGACGTGTGTCGGGCATGCCACCGTCCGGGTGAGTCCATCAGACATATTATCTCTGGTTGTTCTCGTCTAGCTAACGGCGAGTACTTGCACAGGCATAACCAAGTGGCCAGGATTATTCACCAGCAACTTGCTTTGAAATACAAACTTGTGGATTCTGAAGTACCGTACTACAAGTATGTGCCCGACCCAGTTCTCGAAAATGACCATGTTACGTTGTACTGGGATCGTACTATAGTCCTACCTAGTTATTAATTAGTATATTCAGTGATTATACAGTGTTTTTTGCGTGAACTTCGCATATAAAGGATTTATGTAAACTGGCTGTCAACTCAACCTACCCAACGGTGACGGATTTCAAAATTTCTTCAATCCCGGGGAGTATTTTGTTTTATTTAACTTATTCTATATAATATTTACATAACCCAGAACATCACAAAATACTGCTCAGGTTTCTGAGCCACGTCCATCACACACTGGCACGGTTTATGCCTCCTTTTGCTTGACAACTAGTGGAAGCAAAATCGAAGACGAAAACATTCGCCTAGACAATAAACACTGCATAATTTTACTCCACAAAAAATAGGCTCATTAGGCCTTATTGTTTTTCATATTTTTAAACCTACAGGTTTGTGCTATAAACTTGTATTGTTAATCTAGTTTCTTTAATAAAAGCAGTGTAGGTACTTATTCCTTGTAACTTCACTTTTGTTTACAATTACACATAACTGTACAATGTTACTAGAAATACCTCTGATACGTTAAATCACTGTATTAGTGCCATTTCATGAAATTAATGTTAAAACTGGAGTTTCAATCAGTTTAAAATAGTAGGTAGTACCTACCCCCAACCAATTTGTAAACATAATTTTGTGGTTTTTCCCTTTTTTTATTTAGAGTAATTAAAATAACCTCCCTTATTTGACATTACACACTCTTCATAACTTCTATTGCTTTGTTTTCCTTCAATTCTAAATAATATATAATTTTATTCTCCCAATAGTCCCTTCATCTTAGTACTTACTATCCACATCTTATCTCTCTCTCTCTCTCTTATTCCTTTTACTCACTTGGCTTTCTCTTCTCTCATTCTAGGGTGCCTCTAGGGTTGGCTTGTCAATATGTTGACCCGTAGAGCTGCATCCTTGGAGGAAAAATTGAAGGCTACATTGAAAGAGTTGGAATGTAGTAAAAGCCAGTGCAATCAGCTGCTACAGGAAAGGGAAGACAGCGAGGTAGAAGTACTGTACATTAATAACAAGAACACTGAACTTAAGAACCAATTGGCCGAACTACATATTCAGCATGTGGACATACTCGACCAGCATCAACACCTCCGTCAACTTGTGTCAAATTTCCAGCAATGTAGTGACACCCATGAACTTGCTTTGAGACGGATATCTGAATTGGAACTGGAATTAAGCAAGGCCCACAACTCGATAACCCATTTGGAAACTCTCAAAGCCAGTGAAGAGTCTGCGATCACCTGCAGTCTTTATGATGAATTGGTTGGTAGCAGGTCTGGACCCACATGTGTTCAGCCCATGGTTACAATAGACTTGACTGATGATACTATCACTAAATGCAATTTGTTTACTAGCCATAATAAGTTGAAAAAATATATTAAAATTAATAGATTAATTAGAAAAATTCAAAAATCACTGAAACGCCAAAAAGTTAACAAGTTAAATACAAAACTTAGGCAAAAAAATCTAAATTTAATTCAAGAATTAAAGAAGTGTAATAGTGAATTACAATTATGTAATACTATGTATGATACTGACACTCAGCACCTACAGGATGAATTGTTTGTCAGGGAATATGCTCTAAAGGATATCTTTAGAAAATATGAGGCTTGTCAACAAGACCTAAGTAAGCGTATGCAGGAGGCCAATGAGTTAGCAGACCTGGTCAAGTAGCAGAGAGAGAGAGAGAGAGAGAGGGCAGAGAGGTACGAGTCTCTGACAAATAACCTCTCTTTTAGCTGCACCTCTCCTCAGGAAACTCAGCCTGAAGTATTTACGCCCATGCCCTCAGTGGTTCAGAATGTAGGTAGCTGTATTAATAATGTTAATAATAGTAGGAATAATTTGATTAATACAACGTATGTATTTTCTGACAAATTTGGTCAAGGTTTTGGTAGAGTATTTAATCAGTGTTCACAACAATATGTTATAAATAATTGTTTACCCGGTGCCAGTATTAGCCAATTAATAAGTAGTATTAAATTGACAAAAATAAACCCCAGTTCAACTGTTATTTTATTATATGGGGATAGTTTAACTGTTAGAAAAAAGGACATAATTGAATGTGTCCATTTGATGTTACATCTTAATGAGACCAATAGTTGTAAATTTATTTTCTGTGCCTTGCCTTATTCTCAATATTTGTCTGATGAGCAAAATAGGCACATTTATAATTTAAATATGTTAATTTATAATAGGACATGTCGTCACAGTGACGCTATTTTATATTTTGATTGTAATCAATTAATTACTGATTATAAACTGACATATTATACAATGTATTTGCCACCTAGTTGTAGGAGACAAATTGCTAATCTCTTAGCATACAATATACAGTGTGACACAGGTACCTGTAGTGTACCGCCGATTACTGTTAGTAGTGGTACTAACACTACTTTTGATACGCCTTATAGTTTAAACTATTAGGAGCGACAACGGGTGAGCCGCATATTTTGAATGTTGTTCATCAAAATATGCAGGGTCTGTCCGGCAAAGAGCTAGAGTTAAGTTTATTTATAGAGAACTATGATTTTCAGGTGTTATGTTTGACTGAACACTGGTTGAAAGAACATGAAGTAGTGTTTACCAATGATGATAATTTTACTGTACAAAGTGCGTTTGTAAGGAAAAGCGCCATTCGCGGTGGATCTTTAGTTCTTGTTTCAAACAAGTTGAAATGTAAACAACGTTTAGATTTAGTTAATCTTTCCATCGAGCGCACTATTGAGTTGTCTTGTGTTGAACTCGAGCGATACGTTATAATTTGCGTTTATCGACCCCCTTCTGGTGATTTTATTAGTTTCGAATCGGTAATGGAGGATTCACTCAATAGGTTAAAATCAATTAATAAAAGTATAATTTTATGTGGAGATTTTAATATTAATATTTTAGATGTTACTCCATTAAGTATTAGACTCCTTAATCTGTTTAGGTCTTATAATTTAATAAACTTGTTTTTTGAACCTACCAGGATCACAGCATCTTCTTCAACTTGTCTAGATAATATATTTAGTGATTGTGATGCCAAAAATAAAATAGTGTTAAGTGACTTAACGTCTGACCACTGTGGTTTATTAGCTAGCTTCCCCATGCCATTACATAAAAAACCGCATAAAATAGAATGCAGGCCTTATACAGCTAGTCGTTGCAATAAGTTTAAAAATAATATAGCTCATAGAATTACGCCATCTATAGTAGAACACGAGAATCCCAATGAAATCTATGGAGCCCTTTTTGATGTTGTGCAAAAAGAGTACCAATCTACTTTCAAGGCCAAAACTATTCAAATTAATGGCACCTCCGTTGGCTTTAACCAATGGGCCACTCCAGGAATTTATAAAAGTAGAGCGAGACTATACGAGTTATATGGTTTGAAAAAAATCAGGTTTGATACTCCTTTCCTAGAGCATGTAAAAAATTATTCAAAATTATTTAAAAAGGTTTGTGTTTTTGCTAAATCTAAATTTTTAAGCGATACAATTAAAAAATCCAATAATAAAGTAAAAACCACTTGGAAAATTATTAACAATGAAACGGGTAAGTCGGTTAAACAAGATAAACAACTTGAGATTATGGTCGACAATAAATTAGTTAATAAAGCAGCTGACGTAGCCGAGGCGTTTAATGAGTTTTTTGCCAACATACCTGTAACTACGACTCGCTCCTTAAATTCATCCCCGTCTAAAGCTGAAAACCTTTTGCTTAGTAGTGTATCTAAAAATAGTCCCTTATTTAGCTTCGAACATGTAACGCCTCGTGATGTAGTTAATGTTTTTAACACACTCAAGTCTAAAAACACTGGTGATTACTGGGGCATCTCCATTAAACTTTTAAGTAATATAATAGACATCGTAGCCCCCTATCTAGCTGTTACTTTTAATAAATGTGTTGATTTAGGAACTTTTCCTGACCTCATGAAGAATAGTAAAGTCATACCACTATTTAAATCAGGTAATAAAAACGACGTTGGCAATTTCAGGCCTATTTCTATCTTACCAGCATTTAGCAAAATATTTGAAAAGTTAATACTCAAGCAGTTACTTAGACATTTTAATTTAAATAGCCTCCTTCATAATGAACAATATGGCTTTACAAAAGGTCGTTCGACTACAGATGCGGGTGTTGCTCTGCTGAAACACATATTTAACGCATGGGAGAACTCGCAAAATGCTATTGGGGTTTTCTGTGACCTCTCCAAAGCCTTTGATTGCGTGCACCATGACACGCTTTTGCGTAAACTGCGTCATTACGGTGTTCAAAACGAAGCTCTCAACGTTATAAATTCTTATTTACACAATAGGTCCCAATGTGTAGATGTTAATGGTGTGAAATCTTCCGGTCTACCAGTTCAGTTAGGTGTACCTCAAGGCTCAATACTAGGTCCGTTCTTGTTCTTAGTGTATATCAATGACTTACCATTCTATTTAAAGGGTATCTGTGAAGTTGTACTGTTTGCAGATGATACCTCTCTTATTTTTAAAGTAGACAGGAATAGACAAGATTTTGACGATGTAAACAGTGCTCTCTCAATGGTTACGGATTGGTTTACGACAAATAACCTAGTTCTCAATGCCAAGAAAACGAAATGTGTAAAGTTCGCCCTACCAAATATTAGAAATCTAGGACCCAACATCGTCTTAGATAAAGAGGTGCTTGAGTCTGTAAACTCGGCAGTTTTTCTGGGCATAACAGTAGATGCCAAACTTCAGTGGGGCCCACATATATCGAGCCTAGCGGGAAGGCTCAGTTCGGCCGCCTACGCCGTCAGGAAAGTAAGACAATACACTGACGTCGATACAGCTCGGTTAGTCTATTTTAGTTATTTTCATAGCGTTATGTCCTACGGTCTTCTGCTGTGGGGCAAAGCTGCTGATATTCAAAATATATTTGTCCTTCAAAAACGAGCTGTTCGAGCTATTTACCAGCTAGGTGCCAGAGTTTCTCTGAGAGATTTTTTCAAAGATATTGGTATCCTCACGGTGGCGTCCCAATTCATCTTCGCCAACATCTTATATATTAGGCAAAATATACACTTATACACTAAAAACAGTGATTTTCACAATGTTAACACTAGAAATAAGGACAAACTACGAGCTCCCTTTCACCGGCTTCATAAGGTTCATAACTCATTTGTTGGGCTTGGTATAACCTTTTATAACAAGCTACCCTCTTCTTTGCTAGATTTGCCTTTTGATGCGTTTAAAACGAAAGTAAAATCCAAGCTTTGTTCAAATGCATACTATTCTATAAACGACTACTTAAATGATAAGAATAGTTGGTCGCTGTGATTAACTCAAGACAATGTTTATGTTCTTTCTCCAGATTACCTACTGACAAGTTATATGAGTTTATATAATTGTATTTTTTTAATTTTTTAATTTGACTTTATAAGTCAAGCTATTTTTAATTTTATTTCAATTTATTGTTGACATAATCTACTCATTACAATGTTCTTTCTAATGAGTTGTATTGCAATATGTGGTTAGCTAGTGACCTCGACAATTGATCATATTAGTTATTGTTATTAGTAATTAACTGTTTGTTTTATTTATTTTATCTCGATGGTCCTAGTTTATCATTTATAACTTCCTGTTACAACTATATGTAAGCGGGCACGCCCTTTATGCCTGGAGGCTTTTATTTAGATAAGTTCTGTTTACGTTTAGTTTTTATTTCTGCCTGAGTATAGTTCTCGATGATGTTGTGTGGTATATTGGCGTGTGCTAGCTAACATATGGCTAATAATTTAAATTATGTTTTGTGTTGCGTAATCTAAATTATCTAAATTATTTTGAATACTATTATATAGAATCTTATTTTTTTGTTCTTCTAACTGAACAGACAGCTGTGCTGCTGGGGAGTTTGTTGCGCCACTTCTTCTTCCCAGCTAATGCACTAGGAAGTGGTGAAGGGTGGGCGTTTTGGGGGACTGTCTTATGTAATTTTGACGTTCGAAAAGTGCTGATTCTCAGCCTAGTTTGAATAAATGACTTTTGAATTTTGATTTTTTTTTTTTTTTTTTTGAATTTTGAATTTTGAATTACTGACAGGACTATTGTTGCCAATAAGCCTGATATAGTGGTGATAGACCGATTAGCGCGCCGCGCAATGATAGTCGATGTTACCATTCCACATGACGGGAACCTCGTGATAGCTGAGAAAGAGAAACAAATAAAATATCTCGACTTAGTACACGAGGTTGTCGACATGTGGAATGTGAGCTCGGCTATCATTGTGCCGATTGTCGTAACGGCCAATGGCCTGATTGCCGAAAGCCTCGACCAACATCTCTCGAGGCTGTCGTTAGGCGGTTGGATCAAGGGCCTGATTCAGAAGGCAGTACTCCTCGATACGGCTCGCATTGTGAGGAGGTTCCTGTCTCTGCAGCCCTAACCACCGGTAGCTTGGACCCTGCTCCCGACACCGGCGGAACACTATTTTTTATATTTTTAAATGTTTTTTATATAGTTTTTAAGAAATATTTAAAAATGTATTTTATATGTTAGAATTTTAAATAAAGGAAAAAAATAAAAAAAATATGTATTGAACTCATGTTTGAGCAAATAAATGATTATCTTATCTTATTATCTGAAGGGCGGAATACCGTCCGGACCCACTGAGCGCTTTGGCGGCAGACCAGTCAACGCGCGCCCGACGGCCGCCCGCTCGAGGCAGGCGTGGTGTGCATACGCGCCACTCGGCGTGCCTCCCCGCACGCTGCCCCCGCGCTCAGCGTGCCCGCTGTCGCGCTGTACACAGAGTGAAAGAATTGTGCATATTCCTTAGTGGATTCATCACCAGATAGAACTCGTCCCTCTTTGATCAATTTGTACTGACTAGAAGTGTCTTTTTTCGACCTAACGTAATTCCCGAATGATTTAGGGTCTGTAGCGAGATGGTTCTGTACTCGATCTCTGTACTGGAGGTTAGAGCTCGCTGTTTCCACCTTCACCCTTGCCCGACACTGAGAGAATGCCTCATAATCAATTGGAGATTTGGTCGCTTTATAATTTTTGTGCAAGTTGTATTTTAATTTAATTTCTTTAATAAGATCTAAGTTATACCATTCTGGATATCTTCTATTACAAATATTTTAGTTTTCGGAGGAATTTATCTTCTTCTTGATCTTTTATAAAGCTGGTGAATACACTGTAACCTTCGCAATAAAGGCAGGTGTAGGATTTTCCCTCTGTAAAACATTTTTATTAGTTCTGGCAATAATTAAATGAAGAAATTTTTTTTTTTTTTTTTTTGTTTATTCAAAATCTGTATTAACAATACCATACATAAAGTCTGCCAAACTGTATAACAGTTTGTCGGCAGTCGTTCTCGTCTAACAATAAATTACAAATTTTGAATTTTGAAATATTTATGTGCTAAAACTTAATTATGCTAAGTAAACTATAAGATAACATACCTACAGTCGAGATAGGAAATCTCACATTGTACAAAAAGTTGCAAACGCGATGTTTGTTACAGATATAGCTATGGACACAATGATAGGTAATGTTTTTGTAGAACTCTTTTAAGTTGATCCTTAGACTTGACATGCGATATCAGCTTTGGGGGTAGCTCATTCACTAACGTTGGTACTAAGTACCTTCGTGTGCGCTTACCAAAGTAGTTTTTTACTTTTGGGACAACAAGTGTCTTCTTCCTAGATAAACGAGTTGGGTAGATATGCTTACGTTCCACTTTGTGGTATTGATTTTTAAATTGTTCAGTCAAGATATTCAACTTACTTTTAAGATGGATCGGGAGAACTTTACAAATTTTGAACAGCTTTTCATAATTTTGATTTAACGTTTTCTTAGTTTTTTTATCTATAATTAGTTTTAGTAACCTTATCTGCAAGATATTAATTTTATTTAAGTGTGTGGGGAACGTAAGACCATATCCACCCAAGCCATAACCAATAGTTGAGTCAGCCAGTGCGTAATACAAGGTATACAGTACCTTCCTGCTGACAACATATTTAAGATTTTTCAATTTACCCAAAATGGAGCGCAGCTTGTTACAAACGTTATTAACATGTAGATTCCATGTGAATGTATTATCTATTACTAGTCCTAGGTATTTATAAGAGGAAACTGTTTCTAAACATAAACACTGACAAAATTGCTTGTTGCCATGCAGACATTCGTACGAATGACCTTTTACCTGTACTAATAAACTATTTTTATTTTTATGATACGGCGAGTGAATAAGCATGCACTTAGTTTTACTTATATTTATTATAATGCCATTATCATGTGCCCACTGAACCACATTGTCAAAATCGTTTTGCATAGCTTGCTGAATGAGATCGATACTATTATGACTATAAACCAGGCAAGTATCATCGGCATACATAAATGCCTTACATTTTTTTAATATATTAGACATGCTGTTGACGTGCATTATGTATCCCAATGGGCCATATACTGAACCGGTCGGAACTCCGAATTTAATGTCGCCCCGTATACTTTCTGTTCCACTGACACAGACTCTGAGTGACCTGTTCTCTAGGTACTTGCTAAACCATGCGTTCATGGGGCCCCTTATGCCACATTCATTCATAGCCTGCAACAAGCCGTCGTGGTCTAATGTATCAAATGCTTTTTTGAAGTCTATAAATATAACCATAACCATCTGCCTTTCATCAAGACGATTATTGACTTCGTCTGTGAATTTCTCCAACGCAGTTGCAGTACTTCTATTGAGTCTAAACCCGTGTTGGACATCGTTTAAAATACTATTATTTTCCAAAAAACTAGTTAGTTGTTTAACTATAATTTTTTCGACTATTTTGTTTACCGTGTTTAGAATTGCTATAGGTCTATAATTGCCATAATCTTGATGAGATCCCTGTTTAAATATTGGCCTGACAATAGAATTTTTAAGTTCATCCGGATATTGCGATTTTTTTACACTAATATTAATAAAATAAGCTATTACTGGACTTATTTGTTCTTTTATTTGTTTTAGATCCTTAATTCTAATACCATCTGACCCCGGCGACTTGTTGCAGTCTAATTTCTCTATAACAGTTTTTACGTCTTTAGGTAGCACTTTGTTAAATCGGAAACTTACATTACAAACATCAACATAGCTCTTTCTGTCTAAAAAATTATGTTGACATTTATGTTTGATCATATCGATTTCATTCGTAAAGGTTTCACAGAATTTGTTACAAATAGTTTGCAGTGATTCATTTTTTAATAAGTGTTTTTCTATAACAGAATCTACTCCCATTTTAGACCTACCAAGCCAGTTATTTATATTATTCCATATTTTTCTCATGTCTCCCTTACAACTAGCAATCGTTTCCCGCCTACTATTATTTTTGGCCATATTTATAAGCTTCTGAGTTTTATTTCTGCACCTAGTGTAATGCAGTCGTTTATTATTATTTTTTGGGATCGCTTTTCCACTGTTTAAATAGGATATCTTTGTCTTCCATAAGTATGCGTAATTTATCCGTAACCCACGACTGTGTTTTGCGTTTAGGGCACACCGGGTTTTCTATTTTAGAACTGTTATAAATATCGCCAAAAATTGCAGACATGTTTGTGTACAGTTCGTTCGGGTCTTGTATCAGTAGCAGTGATGACCAATTTATGCTATTAAGTTTATGTCTTACCGCTGTGTTGTCGTACTTCACTTTATTCACACACGTTAAGTTTATTTCTTTATCAATAACAGCTGAGATTCCCGTTAAATAGTGGTCGGCCACCTGGCTAGTGAGTGTGTATGCGTGGACGTCGCTCGCCCCGCCACTTACACTACGCATGAAGACGTGATCGATGCGTGACGCCACTCGCCTCTGTCCGACAATCGCCTCGCGTGTTATGTCTTGAATGCCGCAGTGCAGTCCCAGATCCGCTAACGTATTTAAGTATTTGTTTGCCGAGGAGTCCAGTTCAGTCTCTAACAAGTTAATGTTGCAATCGCCTACCAATACAATGTCAGTGTTTACCGGTAGCGCTCGAATAATGTTGTCTACTTCTTTTGTAAAAGTGCGTTTGTTTGTGTGCGGCGGCCTGTAGATTACCAAGAGATAAGCATAGTAAGCATTCTTAGCAAGGTGACCGTGTATTAACTCAAATGTCGATGCAGTATAGCATTGTAGTGGACTGTACTGAAGGTTGTTTTTCACATAAACAAGTATGCCTCCTCCTCGCTTTTTTTCTCTTGTTTGTGAAAACATATTAAAACCATCTATTGTGTACATGGAGACTTCATCCTGCCTAATATTTATTTCTGTGAGACACAATACATCTAGTTTACTCAAAACGCTTTGCAGAAGCACCGTTAACTGATTAAAATGTTTTCTAATAGAACAAATGTTAATGTGTATAATTTGTATTTTAGTTTCACTAGATAATACGTAATTAGACCAGTCCTTAGTATCTGTGAATTTGATATAATTGATATCCTGTAGCTGTGATTGTGAATCGAAGTTTACCGCCATGACGTGAGCTAAAATAAATAACACTGCCACATAATATGAAATGTATTATATTTTATGTTGTTGTACGTATATTTCGATGTCACCTTCATTGCGAATATGATATATCTTTTTTTCATTATCATTTTTCTTTATTAAGACTTTGGCATCCTGGATCCATATGTACTTATACGTTTCTTTAAGCTTAGTCTTTGTAGCCCAAAATAATTGCCTGTTTTGTCGAGTTATATGCTCATTTATGAAGATACGTGATGTGTCATTGTTGTTAAATAACATATGGTTTGTGAGTTGTGATTTTCTACTTTTAAGCCATTCCGCTCTCGCCGCTTTTGTACGGACCGTCACAACTATAGGCCGCACATCTTTTTTTTCGGATCCTACCCTCCATGCGTTTTCAATTTCGGTTTTATCTAAGTTCAAGATAACGGCACATTTTTTTACCAGTTCGACGGTTTTTTCTCCTTCTTGCATCTTTAAATTCATTATTTCAATATTTTTATCCAATTCCTTTTGTTCGATATATCCGATTCGTTCTTCCAGCGCCTTGTTGCACTTATCTAAGTTGATGTTTCGCTGTATTAGGTCTTTATATCTGTTTTCCGTTGCCTTGTTGTTAGATATGGTTTCTTTTTTGAATGTCTCCATTTCATCATGCTTGGCGCTTAGAAACTGCAGCGTTTTGTCGAATTCGATATTGGTTTTCTTCAGCTCGCCTATTTCTGACTTAATAACCGACACATCCTTTTGAAGCAGTAACAAACGTGAGTCCTGTTCCTCCTTAATGGAATTTAGGAGAGAATTCATTGCTTTGACCTCCTTTTGAACGGCTTTGAGTGTTGAATGCAAACTATCAGGAGAACAGCATGCTGTTTTGTGCCGTCTAGGTTCTTGAGAGATAGAAGAATCGCTGTCTGATTCCTCATTACGTTTCTTCTTATTCTGTCGTGTGGCGACCCAGTTCGATACAGGTGGTTTTTTACCCTTAGCATCCGAAGCCGACCTGTCAGATGAATGAGTTTCCTCCACTTCGCTAGGTTTAATGGGGGTTCGTGGCAACTTCGGCATTATTGGTCTTCTGTCGACTCAGTTGGCAATCAATCCACAACTATAGCACGATGTAATCACACACAGTAGGTACTTAGCACGTATTTATTAAAATCGGTACACAGTTGCACAGCACAAGCGACACGTCCGCTCGCTCGCACGGTTACCGAGAACTTGATGTTTGAAATGTTTACCATATGACGTATGTTTTTTTTTATTTTTTTTTGTGTACCTAATGATACTGTGTAACCTAAACGGTGGATACTTAGTGGTCTCTGGTAATAATCATTGAGTGAGTTTAATACTGTGTATCATTTGTCCGACCCTCTTGCCTACCCCTGTAGGACGAGTCTACTCCGATTCCAGACGAACTTTAACCACGTGGCGTGAACGCCACGAATACACGTACACAAGAAACCTCCGACGACGCCAAACGGCGTAACGCCAGACGATGTTACCCTCCGGGAGAGGCCTCCGCCGTCACGTTTGACACGAACGTGGTCCTGAGTGGTCTATGACAATAAACATTATGCATGTGTAATACTGTGTATCATTCGCCCGGCCCTCCTGCCTAGCCCTGTAGGAGATGCTCACTTCAAACGAACTCTAATCACTTGGCGTAAAACGGTACGAGTACACGCACACAAAGGCCTCCGACGCCAGACGACGTTACTCTCCGGGAGAGATCTCCGCCGTCACCTGTGACGCTAGCGCGGTCCTCCCGCTAGGTGAGGCGCCTCAAAGCGCCTCCGATATCTACAAACTCTCACAACCTCCTCTCCGTTCCACAGGGTGGGGTAAATCTCCAGGTTGGATAATCCTCAGCCCAGCCTTCTCCACACTGCCTGATGCCTGCCTGCCTACCTACCTACTTGGCCACCTGTACGACTGCCTGCCTGTTCCTGCCTCCCGTCTAACCCGAGCCTGTCCTGTGTCCTGTGAAGCCGTCCCACAACATCCTAAATCTAACCTTCAATTTGCTAATTATAACTTTTAATTTTAATACTTTTTTATTCGATTTTTTTTGTGACCTACGTTTTCCTCCACGGAGGTAAACGTAACGTTACACTGCCTGCCTAACTGCGTACCTGTCCGACTGCCTGCCTGCCCGTCTGCCTGTTCCTGCCTCCCGTCTATCCCAAGCCGCCCGTGTCCTGTGAAGCCGTCCGTTAACGTCCTAAACTTACCTATAATCTTCTAACTTTAACTTTTAATCTTAATATCTTTATTTGTTATTATTTTTATTGTGACCAACGTTTAAAGGCTTGTGCAGACCAGCGTGACTTGTCGCGCGACGCGACACGAACAATACGATTTCTAAGAAAACTTCACAGTATAACAATAACCGGTGTCACGTCGCGCGACAAGTCGCGCTGGTCTGCACAAGCCTTAACTCCTCCACGGTGCTAAACGTAACGTTACAATGGACGTACACTTATTATCACCAAACCAAATGCAAATTGAATTAGATAAAGTAGCTCGCCAACTACTTCGCGATTCTGCACTACCAGAAGTACAGAATGACGTAAGAGACTTCTGAAAAGCCTGTAGTCCAGGCTGTGTACTACAGGCTTTTCAGAATACATGCACGCATTATACAGCAATACCTATCGATGGAAATAAAAATACCGATCTTGAATGATGCACTTACGAGCTAAATAAACTAATCACCATACCTCAACGTATTCCAACCAATTCTGAATTAATTGCATTTAATGCTAACTAATACTCGTTTACACCCCTAGAACAATCCGATATTAATGAATGCCAAAAGATCCATGATAAAACCCTGAGGTGTAAAATAAATCACCCCAAGTAATTATATTTATAAAGCTACGGTCACTTTATAAAATGTTGTAAGTTAACTAATTACGTAATAATTTATAACAAAGTAGTTGATCAACCGACGTTATTTTACATTATATCTCACAACGTTTAGCGATAGAAGAACTGCGTTGCGAGACTTGCATTTTAAACATGTTATGTATTTGATGGGATTTGAACTTTTAAACTATAGAGCGCGGAATACTTCTTCGAGATATAAAACCGTCGGCGAAAGATAGTATAAAGGCTTGTGCAGACAAGCGCGACTTGTCGCGCGACGCGACACCGGTCATTGTTATACTGTGAAGTTTTCTTAGAAATTCTATTGTTCGTGTCGCGTCGCGCGACAAGTCGCGCTGGTCTGCACAAGCCTTAACGAGTTCGGCGCCGACACCGAACTCTGCAGGCGCCCCCTCCACCCACACGCGCGTAATAATGAGGTCAAGGGAAGCTAATAAATAAGTCACAAGTTGACAGCACATACATCTCGCGCACCAAGTGACGCTGACCGTTATTGTGATTTACTCTCTTTACTTGGCTCTTGGCTCAGATGTGGGCGAGTAGATCTTATTTCTCTTACTGTGCCCTACGTATTTATAAATGTTACCTACGCTTATATCTGGCAGGGAAGAGCTGTTGTCAAAGATTTTAAAAGAAAGAAAAATTGTTTATTCTGCACAAACAAAACGCACATTACAAAAAAAAATATAACATAAAATATTATCAGGGCTATAATTCTTTTTTTCAGGACATTGTAGTAGAGTAGGATTTTCCTGCCTGTGGTAATACTTTTACGCAGCTAGAAAACATGTGTTCAATAAGAAAAAAAAATTTGACTGGCAAAAATTTTACTAAATTTTCGAGCGACTTTCATGGGGAAAAGTTACACCAGCGAAAGTTTACCACGTACGTAGTATGTAGTGCCCAAGTTATAGATATTCTTTGGAGGTATGAATCACTGGGATATTTTTATTTGTTTATAAGTTAGAGAATTTTATCAGATGTATGTACCATTAAAGAAGTTCATATCTATTCACCGTAAGGACTATTTCTGCTTGCAGTGCTCGGCCGCCATAGAACCGGGGTGGTAACAGATGTGGTCATCGCGTTCACGGGATTTTGTTTTCCAATTGCTTAGATATGAAATTCTTCGATGGTACATGCAAAAGTGTTGGGCTGTGAAAGGTTATGTTTCAAGTTTTGCAGTGTGTGTATTGATTTTGCTCTTTACCTATTCGAGAAATATCAGGAGGTCATATTTTTTCAATTTTCTAAGTTTAAAATTTTCATTCGTTTTAGTTTAACGAACGATTTAATTTCGAAACCAATGCCAAGGCATTAGTTGCATATCTGAACACAACTGCGGTAAACTTTTCGCTATCTCATAACTTCATGAGTCATGATTATTTGCCCTAGCTACGAATGTGCAGGGGGAAGGAAACAAAATAACCAGTTGGAACAGGCCGTAAACAATAACAAAATGGTTACTTGGGCAAGTTTTTCTAGTGCGTGGTAAACTTTTGCTAGTGTAACTTTTTCCCATGAAAATCGCTCGAAAACTTAGTAAAATTTTTGCCAGGCCGAAGCCTTTGCAGTCAATGTAATTTCTTATTGAACTTATGTGTTCTAGCTGCGTAAAAGTATTACCACAAGAAAAGCCTACTATTCCAAGTCCAAAAAACAAATGATAGCCCTCATACTACTCCTCATAGTACTTCCAGGGACACCCTGTATATCCCTACGATACGATTGGTTCATCAGAATCAGAATCAGAAATCATTTATTTGCAAAGAATGTAGGTAACAAAACATAGTTTTGAAGGGTGTAAAAAGAAGAAAACAAAAGATCCAGTACATTCTACCTACCGTATGGCATGCAACATGCTCCCAAATTACCATGTTTTTTTTTTACATTCTTCCTTGACATAATCATCCTAATATTTGAACTTATATACCTACAGTTTAATTTCAACACTTTATTAGTGGCTTTTGTGTACATGATAATTATTCAGATTTATTACAGTTGTAATAGCAATCATGTCATTTAAAATAGGTTTTTATTTTTATTAATTTATTCATATTTTATATACTTAGATTTCTTTTTTCTATTTTGTGAATGTGAGAACGCTGTAGACTTAGTGGACAGCATTTTGTTAAGTACCTGGTACTTGTTGAAAGACCTACACTGTCCTCCCATACCTATTAATACTGTTATTTGAAAATATTGTAAAAAACAGTTATTTTTAAAAGAGTAACCGTGGAGTTTCTTGCCGGCTCTTCTCCATAAGCAACGACCAATTGGAACCGTGCACTGTGAATTTATAGTTGCATTTCTGTTTTGAGTAGACTTTAGACTAGTTATACTGACTGATGGTGATTCCTTTTCTTGGTTTAAATAAAGGGAAGCGTTTTCTTTAATTAAAAAGTTGTGTAAGTAACAACAGGTTAAAGTCAGTTTCGTTGCTTTGTCTGGTTCTAGATTTATAGCCTTTTGAAAAATACCAAAACGTTTAGCCAAGATACCAGAAGCACACTCAACCGTTGATCGAGCCCTTGATAGTTTTTTATTGAATATCAGCTCATTAGAGCTGCAGTTTTTCTGTGAGTATGGTTTCATCAAATTTGGGCCCAAAGCGAACGCTTCATCAGCCACAAATACGTAAGGAAATAAGTGTGTCATGTTTGAAAGATTAATTGGGTTAGGCAAGTTAAGTAGACCTTGTTCGTAAGACTGCCAAAATTTTGAATAGAACAGGACCCCACCATCAGATATCCGACCATTGATACCAACATCAACCATCATAAATTCTTTATGAGCATTTACTAAAGCCAGTAAAATAATACTGTAGAATCCGTTATAATTAAAGTAACGTGAGCCTGAGTTTTTGGGCATAATAATCCCAATATGCTTGCCATCCAGCGAGCCTAAGCATGTAGGGAATCCATGAATGCGTCCAAAATCATTGGCCACTTCTCTCCATTCTTGCTGTGTTGAAGGGATCTAAAACAATAAAAGAAATAAACATTATCATAATTTGTAATTAAGGTTTTGTTTACCTACTTTTGTTTTTATATTAAAGGAAGACAAAGAGAATTATCAAGACCAGCATAGGTATTCGATTAGCTCAATGGATCCACCTCCAACTCCAGAATCGGAAAATAAGAACAGAAAAAAGGAAAATGACCAGCAAAACCTTTTACAGAGAACTTTATCATTTTTGGAGAAGGATTCTTCTGAAATTCAAGAAGAATATCATCTTGCCAAAGTCTGGGCTGCTAAACTCATAAAACTGGAGTCTAAGCAAAAACTTTTTGCGGAAAAGGCAATTAGCGATATTTTATTTGAGGTATAACTTGGAAAATTAAACAAAAACTCCGTAAAAGTTAATGAGTATGTACCATATACTTCATCGCCTTTGTCACCTAGAGAGTTACTCGATCATTCCAGAGTAAACTAGATTCCATCACCTAGTCAATCACCAAGCACACAAGATTCAATTTTGAGATACAGTTTAACTCCTTCGCCGCATTCCATAAATACCAATGAACATAATACGGATAATACTATTACTATGAGACCTCCGCAGATTTTGTCCAAGTCTCTAATTCACCATCAACCAATTGTAACCACCGGTGTTCCATCTCAAATAATATTAAGGCCTCCACTACCACGTTTGCAACAGTTTGAGTATTGTCCACAAGACACAATGTCTCAAGAAAATAACCAATCTAATGTTATAACAATTGAAGCCGACGTACATGCTGAGTATACTCCAAAGGAAGATTTTTTTTTTTTTCAGTCCAATAGTAATAGATGATTTGTGAATATATTAACAAAAACTACAACTTATCACCACCTACTACTTGTATTAATAAAAACGATTATGTTATTTTATATGTTTTACTTCAAATCTAATCAAAATGGATTTATTGCAAAAAACAGCAAAATATACATACATAGATAGTATAGTATAATTATTATTTAAGTATCTACTGATTACCGATTACATAGCTTAGATGCTTAAATATAGGTAATTACCATAGACTACTTATATAAATGTAATTACTACTAACTTTTAAACAGTCTCGCAAGACGTAAATTAACGTGTCACAAGTGTCCAGAACTGCTGTGCTTATAGCTCTTGGGGATATTAAAGTGGAATACTTCAAGTCTTCAAAACTTCTACCAGTCGCTAAAAAGCGCAAAGTAACTGCCAACTTCTCCTCAGGTGTTAGAGATTTTCGCGTGTGTATCTTTTTTATCAAGTAAGACGAAACTAAAGATAATAGTTTTTGGAAGCTGCTATTTCTCATTTTCATATAATTTTTGAAATCATTTTCTTCTGTATTTCGTAGTTCATTTATTAGATTAAAATGATTTAACTCAATATTTTTTTAATATTACGTATTTTACGTCATTTACAAATCGTATATGAGAACAAGTATTATATTTACAACGAATAAGTATCGTACGTAGATGCGGTTAAGTATACTCGTACGTATCGTTTCGTACGGTGTTTTAAAATGCGCGCCACTCGGTGCGAACGCGGTCTTGTCTGACATAACGCCATTTACGGCGGGAGTTCCCCAATAAGACGTGTCGATGCTTGTTCGCGTGGTGAAATATAATGTTTTGATACAGTTTAGATTTAGTGGTGTTTTTTTAAGTTATATTACCTGTAACAATACTGTAAAACATGAATAATAGTAGGTCTAAGTTATTGGTAGATATTGCAAACTCCAGAAATAATATTTTATGCGTTTCTGAAGCACAAGATTTAATTAATTATATCGATGAAGCTAATGAGGGTAAGTAATAATTCAAATAAATATACATTAAACGCTCAACCTACCGAGTAGGTAGTCAGCGTCGAGCTGACCGGCTACAAACTGTTGGATCTAAAACTGCTTTATACAAGAACAGTATTTTCGTAATGGCTCCAAAATTATACAATAAATTGCCAAAATGTATCAGAAGTGAGGAAAATGTCAGCCATTTTAAAAAAAAGTTGTTCCTGTTTTTAGTTGAAAAGACGTATTACTCGATTGAAGACTATTTAAATGACAAATTATGACTAAATTTAATTTTCTTTGACATTCTTAATAATTAATAATATAATTCAATTACTTTATTTTATGCGGCTCATGACATTTTTCAATTGCTTCATTTCTTTTATCCTAGAATTTATTCATTATGATAGTAAAAATAACCTGCTTACTAATATTATATTTGTATGCCGATTATTGGCCGAACATACAGATCAGCTAAAATGTATAAATAACATCTTTTTGTACTTATGTTCACAAATAAAGATTTGATTTGATTTGATTTAATGATTTACAAAACCGATATAAATATTTTTATTGTTTTTCTAACCTAGAGCAGTAGAATATCAGTGTAAAAGCGGTCATATCAGCCATATCCGCTTATACTATGATATAGTCATTAAAATATCATTATTTCACTAAGAATTATAATGTTACATGCTTCTTTAAAATATGATTTCCTAAATAATTATTACAGAAAACAAATTTTTTATTGTTATCGAAGTATATGAAGTCATGTCCTACATGTTTGTATATGCGTGTAACTATTAAATTTATTTATGTACGTGGCGCCAATGAAGTGGCTAGTTGCTTGTTTTCTTTCGTTAACAACAAGGTTAAAGCTGGCGTTAAAGATTTTCGATTCTGGTCGGACAAATGTGCCGGTCAGAATCGCAATCGCATTGTTTTTTTTTATGTACTTGTATGTAAGCAATAAATTTAAGGTAGATGTGTGCCACAGATTCTTGGAAAAAGGCCATACTCAAAACGAGGCAGATAGCGTTCACGCATTAATAGAGCGTTCTTCAAAAAAGAAACTTATTTAAACCCCAGATGAATGGTACACACTGGTTCGCTGGGCGAAACAGAATAGTCCACCTTATACAGTCGTAGAAGTGGACCAAGACTTAGTTCTGGATTTCAAACACTTTTTTCGACACTTGACTCTAACAAAAAAATTCAGTTAAAAGCTTAATATTTCGCAAACGGATCCCTGAATCCAAAAATAGTTTGGACAAACTCACAATATCTTTACGTGTAGGGGAGGTACCCTAAAAAAAAATATTTTTCTTAATTGTATTTTACCACTTTGTCGGCATGATTAATATGTATACATATGCCAAATTACAGCTTTCTAGTACTAACCATCTCTGAGCTAAGCCGCGGACAGACAGACGGACAGACAGACAGACAAACAGACGGACATGGCGAAACTATAAGGGTTCCTTGTTTACTACGGAACCCTTAAAACTGGATAAAAGGTACAAATTCAGAGAAGATTTCTTGGAATAAGATAAGAGAAGTAAAAGTGCAAAGGAATAATCCAGACATTATTGAATTTAAGTACGATTTTTTTAAAGAAAATTATAGAAAACTGAACTGTGGCAATAATTTGAAACTTACTAGAGGGAGAAATAAGAAGGAGGAAGAACTAATACTAGAGAAGGTGTACAATAATCCTATTCCTATCACTGAAGTGGAATATAGAGACTTGATTAGTTTATGCGATACGATGATTATCCCAAAAAAGTATCATACATTCTATAATAACCTTAAGCATAGTAAGGAAGAACAAGGTAACCACGACGAACAAGGTAACCACGAAGAACAAGGTAACCACGAAGCATAGTAAGGAAGAACAAGGTAACCACGAAGCATAGTAAGGAAAAACAAGGTAACCACGAAGAACAAGGTAACCACGAAGCATAGTAAGGAAGAACAAGGTAACCACGAAGAACAAGGTAACCACGAAGAACAAGGTAACCACGAAGAACGAGGTAACCACGAAGAACAAGGTAACCACGAAGAACAAGGTAACCACGAAGAACAAGGTAACCACGAAGAAGATTGTTAATGTTTTTTATACATTCTTTTTTTCTATAAATTTTATTTCGTTATTTAACTATTAAGAAAACTTTAATACTAATAAGATAAATCAGTCTGACTAAAGTTGTGGGGATTATTAAATGTTACCAATCACGTAGATAGATGAGACACGTACTTAAATAATGCTGTGATGATTATTAAATATTACTAATTAGTTAGATACAACGATAAAAATGGTTAATTATTAATCTTAGAAAACTGTGATTTTTAATGTTTAGTTCCTGCTTCAACGAGACTACAAGTACCTATTGTTTAGATGCTAAGAAGATGGTTAATTAACAATAAATAATTTTAAATTATAAATCTTGTACACAAACCTGATAATTTTCATTTTTTTTATTTACATTACAAGTAATATAGTCCTACCCCGAATGAATGAAACCGCGTATAAAACAATATGTCTTCATTGATTTATTTCTTATATCCACGGGTGGCGATCCTAGGATGTTTAACGTATCCGTTTGAAAACAAAAATATAATTAAACACATTAAATTTAAATTCTATTTTATAAACTGTTTTCTTCTTTCCTGCGTATAAAAAGGTATCATAGACATGTCTGACATGCTTTGATTTTAATATCAGCGTAGAAACAGTCATCTATCAGTTTTTCCAAGAAAATGTAAAAAAAGGAAATATGTATAAATACCATTATAAGGTTCCTAAAGCAAATAAAACATAGAAAAAAAATATTTATAATTGTACATAGAATTAGTTCTAGAACAGTTTGAACATAAATAACGCTTTCCTGTAAACCTCGGTTTTTGACATGTCTTTATGTACGTAGGGACCGTCGATTTGTGTTGAAAATCATGAAAAACAACAAATCGTAAAATATTTCTACGTTATTTTTGTTTTCATATATCACAGCGACTGTACTATTATTGTAGTAAATACATTGCGTCTTTACCACTACCAAAGTATATCGCTAAGTAACTGGACAAGCAATGTAAAAATCACAAAACGATACGTTCTCTATGCGGTTGCATCGTGTGGTTTACTATTAAAGTTTATTCTTCAATTTGTTAACAGTTATAGCCTGGTTAGAAGACCGATGTGAAATGTTGTTTTATACTCATTTAAATTTTCTCATATAGTTGTTTTTTTTTTATAGATATTTTTTGCTTTATAGATATATTTTTTAGCTACGTATTGTTTATTTATATCATCTTATTATATGTATATAGTTTATTATTTATAATTTTTTCAGGAACTTCCAACATTTTAATACAATAATAAATGGGAGAATCGATAACTTTCCGATTTAGTGAATCACTAGCGTATGTGTAAAATAAATGGCTTTTGCACAGCACAACGATAGCGATCGATGTTTTCGTGTGAGTGAGTTGTACGGTGCATGGTAAATGCACGCTGTGTTTGATAAGGGATAAGGTTTATAATTGATTGTGTAGTACGTTTTGATTTGTAAATTGCAAGTGTGAGCAATTGCATGTGTAGTTGTAGGCTCGGTCGGCTCGGTAGCAGGGATAACTTGGAGACATTGGGTTTCGATACATTTTAAACTACCGGGCATATCTCCTTCTTTCTTATATCTATGGGCATAACGCTCCACGCCGCTACATATACATAGCTACTTCAATATTCAACTACCCGAGTGCTCCGTGTAAACGAATAGGCACCTGATGAGTCAATCGAACAGGAAGCGCTCATTGTGCCTAATCATTTTTGGAAGTGTCCGCGCTATCAGTAGGTACACCTATGCAGGGATTCCACTCAGAGCTCTGATTTCAACGGCTCTTGACCGAACGGTATTTATACACAGCCTAAACTACTGAAAATTTTACTCAGGAAAAGTGGTATACTATTCCTGTGTGAAATCCAGATGGACGAAGTTGCGGATAGAATTATAGTTGAGCACATTTCGTCAGCACAAAAGCTAATCTTGTTATTATCTCGAGGGAAGCTCCAAGTCCGTCCATCCTATAAGATTTTGTGAATAGCTAAGTCTATAACCGATCGCTAACTATGTAGTTCGGACAGTTTGCGCCGCAGGTTGGAGCTTCGATCCTCAGTTCCAAACAATTTGTAATTAGTCAATTACAACATGTCGTGATTTTTCCTCATTGCGGTGGTATCTTTTATTTTACGGTATCACGGTACTCACGTTCTATGAATGTGTGTTAGATAGGATCAAAATATCGTAAGAAATGTACGAGATATAGAAGTGATCCACCGTAATTATGTATGTTGCCACCGAAATTAGATTTAGGTCACTGAAATGAAAATATACACATAAAACTAGTGTGACGAACCTAGTTTTATGTATATACGATATCTCAAAGCACAAGGTCCTTTTTGTATGACTCTTATAGCTCTAATGGCTCCTTCACACTATGCCGGGGACATGGCCGCCGGCTTTTGCCATGCGGCACGTACCCCCAGCTTTTGGTCCTTCATGTCCTGTGCGATCCTTTGTGCGGCAGGGCTGGGCGCGCCGCGGCTTGCCGGGCGGCAGGGCCGGGCGCGCCTCGGCTTGCCCGGGGGCAGGGCAGCCGGCCATGCTGTCGGCATAGTGTATACGAGCTATTATGCATAAAGCCCTTTCGCAAAACAAATCGCAAAAGCAGAATGGCGGAATAATAGATAGTCGATTCCATTCACTAACAGTCACAGTTTCACATTTTTGTAAGTATACGACTAATAACACTTCACCATGCGCAAGCCTCACCTTAACATTACTAACGCTCATCTATATGCCCATAAATGTGGAAACCGTTCAGTCAACATGTGTAATTGCCCTTTTATCCTCAAAACGAGCAGCATAAAATACCTCGGGGTAATAATGGACGACACACTGTCTTTCAAAAAACATATTGAAAGTCTAGTTAAAAGAGTGCGCAAATTAATATATGTTTTTAAAAAATTGCGAATGTTTGCAGATTCAAAATTAATCACTCAAGTTTATTTGGCCCTATGTCAATCTATTATTCAATACTGCATCTCTTCATGGGGTGGCGCACCGAAAACCTATCTACTTCCTCTTGAAAGAGCTCAGAGAGCAATTTTAAAGGTAGCAAACTTCCATCCCTTTTTCTTTCCCACAAATCTGCTATATAAATCCTGCAACGTGCTGACTGTTCGCCAAATTTTCATTATGCACTTAGTATTAAAACAGCACACCATGCTTTCCTACACTGCTGACAATAATAACAAGAGACGGAATGATATAATATGCACATCAAATGCAACCTCAAAACATGTCTTTGTAGAGAGATTTTTTACATTCTTAGGCCCATTTTTGTACAACAGATTAAATAGAAAACTAAGTATGTATAACTTAAATTACTTTAGCTGTAAAAAAATTATAGTTGAATATTTACTAACCATAGATTATGCGCAGACAGAAGATCTACTTGTTGTCTGCAAATAGATCCGCTAACATGATAGTTTACTTTTATTTACCTAATTTTAATTTTAGTTTATCCTTTATACTCATTGTTAATTTATTACATTAAGTATTTATGCTCTTCGTAGCCTGAAACACAGGTTCAACCTAGTTCAGGCAAATAAGCAACTGTGCTCTATTTTAATGATTAAGTTACTTATTGTAAATGTGCCCCTTTTTATAAATAAACGATTTTTATTATTATTATTATTATTATTATTAATAAGACTCAAGCATGCATCCCACCTGATGTTAAGTGGCAAATGGATCCTAAATTTGCGATAGAGGGATCTCTGTCTGCTACTCATCGTCATCATCTGGACCGCAAAACGTTCACTGCTGTACATAGGCCTCCCCCATGAATTGCCAGAGTAACCGGTTGTAGGCGGCCTGCAGCCAGCGACTTCCTTAGGCCGTCGGTCCACCATGTGTGTGTGTTGTAGTCTTACGCTACGCCAGTACGTGGTCTCCATTCGAGATCTCTTCTGCCCTATCGGCCATCAGTATACGCGCTATGTGCTCTGCCCACTGCCATTTCAACTTACTATTAATACGTTGGGCTATGGCGCCAACTTTCGTTCGTCTGCGTATCTCGTAACTCAGAATCGTTTCTGAGTGGATCTCGCAGAGAAACCCCAAGCATACCCTTTTGAAAGACTATGGTATGATTACCATTGCAAATAACACAAATGTTCCACGTTGGTGATTGTGTATTCATACCCACGAACCTTCGAGCGTTCTTAACCTTATCAGCAAACCTTGGTAACTGCAGCAGCAGAAAGCGCATGCAGGCCAGCACTAACAACGACGGAACTTGGATAATTACAGCTTTTATTTTTACCCGCTAGATGACGCTAATACCAGTGACATTATATTACTATGCGTTCATTCATAAAACTGAGTTTATTGCGATTTGAAAACTTCCGAATATTTCTTTCATCTACTTAGATAAGTACTTATACGTAAGTTTTTGTATGCGGTTTAGGTATGCAAGTGTTTTTTTGCGAGAATACTATGTACATAGAGAGATAAATACATAGGTAGGTACTACGATGAGTTTGTATATTAGTACATGGTCGACCGAGCTCTGCTCGGATGAAAATAGAGAATGCTCAATAGTATATTATAGTTCATACTAATTTCATGTAGGTATACTATTTCATGTAGGTATACTATTTCATGTAGGTATACTATTTCATGTAGGTATACTATTTCATGTAGGTATACTATTTCATGTAGGTATACTATTTCATGTAGGTATACTATTTCATGTAGGTATAAGTACTATTTCATGTAGGTATACTATTTCTATGCTGCATACTAATTCTATGCTGCCGTGATAGTAGGTAGAGAACCTAGCTAGTATATCGATTTTTCACCCCCGTAAACCCCTATATTGCAACTTTCATCGAAATCGTTAGAGCCGTTTTCGAGAACGTGATTACAAATATATATATGTACATATTATATTGCTCGTTTAATATTTAGTATAGGATTCAATACCTAATAAAACGGTAAGTTTACTCACGTCATAGCCGACACTTCTATGACGGCGGACCAGCAGTGAGTCTCGTACTCAATGTTTCAATAACGTCAATGCTCGCGCAGCACGGGGCTGAGAGGCTCCAAGCCGCCTCTAACAAACAGTGGATGTAGGTATTAGAGCGCAGCTCACGTACCACCGCCAAAGGCTTTCTCCGACGTCTTAAGTATTCAAATCTAAAGGCACACGAGCATTGAGAAACGTCAGCCCTATTCGTGACGTGGCTTTCCTTTGATTTTTCAAGTAATCACGCTATCGTATAATATACTTATTACGTTTGGTATACTTGAATATACAGGGTGGCAGGGACGTGAACGCGTCGTTGAAATTTTTAGTCGGTTATTAAAAAAAGAATCTGCTGTTTCATACATTTTGACCGCGTAGGTATTGCACTTTTCTAGGAAACAGCAGATTTTGTTTAGAATCATGTACTGAATCCATGGTAACAGTTTTCGCTGACGATTTCCCTGCCACCCTGTATATGTTGTGTTAATCTGACGGCGCGGACCATAGGCTCAAGTGATTATAATGTATCCACTTAGTATTCAGTAAGCGTTTGTAGTAAAATAGGTGCCCAGTGATTGTTAGCACTAAGGTGGTCTCATTGTGTGCGCACATTAGCCCTCGCATCGCTAAATAACGGTCGGCGCGAGCCCGCTCACGACTCGCAAATAAACGCGAACGTCACGTAATTGTGTCCACTCACACACACGCACACGCGCGCACCAACACGCACGCACTGCCTGTTGAATAGCGAGCTCTCACTGGTAATTACCGGTAAAGCAGTTGAACCGCGGGCACTGGTACTACGTTAGTGCTACGGTTAAGGTATATATACGCCGCCGCCTGTCGGCATGTTGTTTTAATATACTACTAATTCGTTCTAAACGTAATCGATTCCACGTGCGTAAAATTAATACGATAGTGAAGATATCGTTCATGCTATGAACGCTCCGCTCGCATCACTTTGAATGTAAATGGCGCAGTGACGCTGTGAGGCTGTGAGGCTGTGAGGCTACGCAAGTTTACAATAATGGCGGCGACTGTGACGTGATTTTAAACAGAAATGTGTTCCACTATACCTAATGCTACCATCAGCGCATGCCTCTCCCACTCGAATGTTATTCATCTGAATACAATATTATACAAAATGTTAAATGAGATGCACAATATCACATTTACCCGTAGAATGGAACCGACATGAATAAAATGTAATATTGTGAAGCGCGCGAAATAGGTACTTTATAGGAGGTAAAATACCCGCACAATGCGTTACGCCGCGCGTGATGCCACGGACTCGGGCAGATTACCTGCCGATGTCAGGAAATGTTCGTAAGTGACGTAGCGCGCGTCACAAGTTGTTCGTAACTAGTTTGAGATTCAACTCCAATAACTGGATTAATATGCAACACAAATGGATTGTAATTAGAGGAGAAGCTGGGGCGTGCGGGGAGCGGGTGGGGGAGGGGGGGCGCGGTGATCTAAAATGGCAATGGGCGTTCCTCAAGGTTTGATACTGAGTCCATTCCTCTTTTTAGTTTATATTAATGATTTACCCCAATTACTTCAAAATCAACCGAAGATGGTGTTATTTGCAAATGACACATGATTGATCTTTAAAATAAACCGACGGTCACAAAATCTTGGCAACATTAACAGCTTTATTCTTCGAGTCCAAGATTGGTTTACGGTAACGTAATATGGTACTAAATTAAAAAAACCAAATGCATTCAATTTAAATTACCTAATGTTAAAAGTAGTGAATTTGACATCATATTGAATGGAGAAAAATTGGGAATCAAACGAGCTTACCTGTTAAGCAAAGTCTTGATTCTAATTTTATGAACGGCGATCTATAAAATTAGAATAAAATTAGAATCAAGACTTCGCTTAACAGGTAAACTCGTTTGATTCCCAATTTTACTTCACGGCGATCTGAAATATAATTATTTACAGAGTAGGTGTTTAGAGTTGTCTGCAATAATTCAGTTAGTTAATAAGTTATTTGATTATAAATGTTCTGGTTTATTGAATAGGTACTTTTATCTTCCTTCATTAGCATTAGTTATTTAGGAATAATAAGGTATCGTTAATTAACATAAAAGTATAATCAACAACAAGTAACCCCACATTGTGTCTTTATCGATTGATGCCAGCTCTAAGTTGAGCTGCTGTATGTGTTGTCCTGTGAAAGGAAGAATTAAATCACTTTCACTTTTAATATACATATAAGCTAGCTTTAGGGTAGCTTTAAAACAGTCTCGGTATTTGTTTTATTAGTCCATAGAGTCGACATTAGGGCTAAATCGGCGGTTAACTTTGTAGGGTTTTTTTAAGTTTGTTTTGTACCTATTTGTATTCAGGTATTTGTTGGAATGAATCATTTTGAAGGCTTCCATAACAGAGAATAGGTATCAGTTGTATATGTCTCCGTAAACAATCACTTATTTGAGATGCAGTGTGGATCTTAGTGCGTGAGTTCACGATAAGCTCATTTAATAAGCTCTTTAGAGTAATGTTGGGTATGGCCGATTCCTGCAATTTGCGGACCGTCATTGTGGCATAAAAAATGCTACCATTGGAGAGCAAGAGGATTCGTTTTTGTTTATAGTAACCGAGGATTAGTCACTCAGAGAGGTTTTTTTTTTGTTATGTATCATTATGTATTTTACGCCTTTACGTCAATACTTCAATACCACCCTCAAAAAAGGAATAATTTAATTCAGTCCTCCCCCACATGGCCTATATACAGGTTATTATCTAACAATTTCACCTTCTTTCAGCTTCAACGGCCTGGTAGGGGTTTTTGCAGCTTTAGTTAAGAGTGAGGTTCTTTTGGTAAATAGGGTCTCAAGCGCAGAATGAGCTTTAAACTTGATTAATTTTAAGTTTTGCAAGCACCATTCAATAGGTTAGTTTGGCTAATTTCCCTTTGTGGTCTCGCATAGGTCTTACTGTTTGTGTTTGTACCATTTTACATGTGCATGTCTGAAATAAAATATTTTCCTTTCTTAATTTACGTAAGGTGGAAATGTCTGTTTCAGATTATTGACAAGGGTAGAGCTAATCGAAAAAAAGTTTTTTTTTTTTTGACTTTATGATATATCCGAAATTAAATTATGGAGTGAGATATATAGTTTAAGTTAGGGAGTTATGTAGTTAGCTATAATGTGCATTTGGTGAGCAGATGGTTTTAGTGTACAATCATTTGTGGTTAATTCATTCATTTTACCCACATTGATTATATGGTATCTGACCTTGTTCATGTTTTAATCACATTCCATCAATACTTTATCCTCACATCACAATGCGCCCCCCCTCTTTGTTTCTTCGACAATTTCATTTTAGTGTTGTAATTATCACTGAAATCTACTATTAAGTATATAGACTATTAGTTGGAATGGTTGAATGTTTAATTAGGCATTTTGATTTTATAACCTTTGAATAAGGTCAACCATCTCTGCCCGGCCCTTTGGGAAATACAGGCCTGATGTTATGTAATGCGACTAAGATCACTAATACCTACTTTAACTTTCGTTTTAACATGGGTATTTCAAGGCACATGTTTTGTGTAAAAAGGACGTAACAATCGAACCTAGCAATTCACACAAGTCTGGTGTTAGTACTCCATGGTCAATTTCCATCAAAAACATTTAGATACATTTATGGTGGTATCTTTAGATATTATAATTTATGGCAGTCTTGTTATTTGACAAGTAAATAATCAGGATAGGTTGGTGGAAAATCTTGTTTTGGTAAGTGTTATTCACTACTGGTAATTTAGTCAGTACAGGTAAAGTATGAAAGTTTTAATAAGGAAGTTATCAGGCAATGCATTTATAATGAGCCCTTTATTGGTTATCTGATGTTGAGAAGCATCTTGCAGCCCTCAGTGATAGAGGTACCTATAGGATGAAATCATACATCTATTTTTTTTTGGTATGTTGAACAATAATGATTGAATAATGTACGGATTGTCGGTATAAAGTACTTGAGTTAGTATTGAGAATATTATTTGTAATTTTCTGCCAATCAAATAAGGTGGAGTTCTCATTGCCCTAAATGGGTTAAATAACAGTTTTAGGTTGAGGATGAAACTGAATTTTCTATTTTGTTTGAGTCTGAAGTTAATATTTAAATTATTTGTAAGTCTTTAGTGCATTTTAGTTCATTTCAGTATTTACTGACTTGTAATGTTGTTAAGAGTTTGATAGGTATCCAATATTAATGAATGAATGAATGAATGAAATGCACCGATCCCAGCGTGGTTTAACCAGACTCGATAAATCGAATGAACCCCAAGATTTGCACTAGGCCATGAAGCCTCATGTTTCATGGGACTACAAAGGCCATTGCATATCTAGGAGTAGACCGGGGGGCGCGGGTAATGGTAAGGAAGACGTGCTCTTAGGATAAGGAAGGATTTGAGAGCCGTACCGGATATGCATCCTAGAGTAAGCATTGGAATAGTGGAGAGACGGGTGTTAATTATCTATCGATGGGCATCTTTTTACGACGTCGCAGCCAGTTGGCTTAGTCGATCTTCGCCTGTGAATCCTTTGGCGGAGTTACGTTGCTTTCTAGGCTCTTTTCTATCTCCCTGCTGTGCTGTTTTAGACTTTACTGTTTTCTGTGTCTTCATCAAAGGACTCGCTGTCCGTTTCGGGTTTCTAGTACCTCTCGCTGGCTGTCTTCTTGATATTGTATCGGTCTTCAGCCGTGTCCATCCAAAAGTTGATTTCCTTATCGAAGTGCGCCATGTCCTGTTTAAGATTGTCGTTCCATGTGTAATCCAATCGGCCTACTTTCTTGAATTTGGGCTTGTACTGTATTGCTGCATGTAACAGGTGAGGTTTGCCGCGTCTGTGAACGTCTGCGAGATAGCACACCTGTGGTTCTTGATGAGTTTGGTTACTGTTTTTTCCGTCTAAAATTTCGTGTAATTTACTTAGCTTGGTTTATTCCTAGCGTGGTTAATCAAGTCTCTCATGATAACTTTCTCATATCTTCTCGTCTTGGTCTGTTAGCTTTGGTGATTGTCGATACTTTCAAACTGTATATCATACAGGGTACGATTACTATTCTATACATGAGTCTGGCTGCTTGCCCGTCCATCTTTAAGTTTTCTATGAATGGTAGTAATGATGATTTTGATTTATGTTTCTAGTGGCCTGTTCCCATCGTTTTCTAATTGTGCTTCTCCTGTTTAGTGTAGATGTTATGTATGTGCCTAGGTATTTAATTTCAACGATTGTAGGTAGATTTAATTCATTCATTGACACGTATGTCGCTTTCCGTGTAGTTATGGGGTCTCTAATTAGTATTTTTGTTTCGTTTATTTGGAGGCCGACACTAGCTATTAGGGGTTTACTAACTAATGATAACAACTAATGAAGATGAGGTCATTCGCGAATTATAGTACCAGAGGGGGTGAGATTTCACAATCTTGGTCTAGTTTGATTAGATGGGTTTCTTCCTCGAGTGTTCTAAGAACCTTATCCATGACCACTGTAAAACGGTGAGGGGATAACGGGCAACCTTGTTTGACTTCCTTTCCTTTGATGATCCACCTACTTTGCTGTCCACACCATTTATTGTGTGTTCGCTCGTTCATGCATACCTTGATTATCCTGTTGTTTACCGTTTTTTTGGTTCGATGTATTAAAATATATCGCAGTGCTTGGAGCTTAACCTTTTGAAGTGTTGCCTGACATTCTTTTACCCGAGTTTCGGTTACCAGGTTTTCTTTTTGTAAGAATTTTGCCTTTTGTAGGTTGGCAAGAGCTATACGATGATCCCTAGGGTTAATCGGCTGAAAAACTAAGGTTTCCTGGGCAGCCGCTTTTCAAACTCCAGTTATGGTGCTCCATGATATGTTGATGCTTTTCACTGCTGAGTTGATTGCTATGTTTTCCAGTTTTTTGTTATGCATGCTTGGTATTTTGTTTTGGAGGATTTTTTATTGAGAGCGGCATTGTTTGTGTTTGAAATCTTTGTTCTCAATTGTTGTCCGATTCTTTTGTGTCTCGTGTTTGCTGCTTTCAACTTTGTTTAAAATTTGACTTGTTTGAAGTTGTCCCCAGATTGATGACCAGATGGTCGGAGGGACCCTACCGGACCTAAGGAGTTTTCCTGTTGCCTGTAGCGTAATAATGTAATCCAATTGGGATTTCTGCGTGGCCGTAGATCATGTTATCCTTCATGATGATGTCCTTTTTGTTGTTTCTATTTGAAGTTTTTCCCTATTGGCTATAACCATTAACATTTTAGTAGTTAGAATATTAATCATGTAGATTTTGGTGACTCAGCCCTTTGCGTTGAGAGTTTAGTGTATCCTGTCTACCAATATAGGCGTTAAAGTCGCCTAGGATTAATAGAGTACATTTCCTTGGTTTTTTGTCTAATCAAGTTTAATAGACCTGTGAATGATCTGGGTTGCTTTAGAGGTCAAGCTGTTAATGTGAGAGTTAATTATATAAAGAGGAGCAGATTTGTCGCTTCCCCTATCAACTTTACTAGTGATTGACATCGCGTCAGTATCCTTCTTACTGTTTATTGTTTCGATTTGCGTATCGTTTCTGATTAAAATTGCAAATCCCCGGTGAGCTTTATCTGCAGTTCCAGATAGGTACCATTTTTAGTGGGTGGAAGTTTTACGTTCCTAAGTTCATCCCTGTTTCTTGTAGGCAGGCTACGTGAATAGCCCTATTTGAGAGGTCCGCATCTGCTTTGTTTCTTTTTTTGTCCAGTTACGAGGCCCCACGGACATTCCAAGTTGCAATACGCAGGTCTGGGCAAGTGTACTTAATTGATCAAGAAGGCTGGTTTCTAAGTATTGTGTATACAGTGTCGTCCTCGACTTCCCCTGATATCAGTGTACGTAATGTTGATTCTAATTTTTCACACGGTATTAATGAGCTAGCTAATTGGAGGCTGTTCCGGAATCGGGGTTTTGTGGTCTGCCCTCGCTCATCTCTTGTGTTGTATTTGTTACCTACCGATTTGTTATGTTGTTATGGTTGGTTTGGTTTGTTGATTCTTGCGTTAGGCTTTGCAGGTTATTTTTGTATTGTTCATCGGCCATCATGACCTTGCTGTCATAATACTGATCCTATTATAAGATATGTATGTTTCCGGGTACTGAAGTGCCGGCAACTGAATATTCAATTCAATTCAATTTATTCAGGAGTAATTCACGCTGTGTTTGAAATCATAAATAAATAAAAACACGATCATTAAAACTATAAAACTAGCACATTCACAACACAATAAATTATAGAAAAAACGTTTTTTTTTTTTTCCAAAAAATTCAATAGCATTACAAACCACTAATACCAACATTACCCAGTCTCACATTATCGAATATTAAATGTGGTTAAGTCATCGTCTATCGCATACAGATATTTCTCGAATAGGAAAGCTCTGAGTTCCGACATATAAGAGCTGTTGTAAATTATAGTTTTTAAGTCCAATGGCAACCTGTTAAAAAAAACCGCACACCACCAATAAACCAGTATATTGTCGTTATTGCACATGCATATTTACGAGATAGAATTCGGACGCAGCGATTATGATGTCTTTTCCTCCCCAGAACGTCTCGTTAAACTGCGCGGTTATGTATTTTGTTATTATTTGTTCCTGAGAAAGCTAGCTGTTAGGAAGAAACTCATGAATGTTATTTATAAGTGTTAAGCGAATTCTGGTGTCACCTCGGTTCGTTGAAACATAGGTAGCGAGGTCTCGGTGGACAGACACGTAGTCGGACGTCAGCACGTAAACGGGCAGTCACCAACTTTTTGTAAAAACTTACCATTACCATTGTAAAACTTTTGTTTGGGTAATAGAGTGGGTTTCGCTTTGAGGGATACATAACTTTGACAGGGCTGCGGGTTGCCCGGAGATTTTTTATTGCTTCTTAGTTTTTCTGTAGCATCTTCTTTCATGCATCTTGTTATGTAGACTTAGGTTTCCGGGTCAAGTTTTTTTGTTTTTTTTTTTGTGAGTGGGCCACTCATGTGCCATCCGTCATAAAAAGCTTGCGTAAAGTAGGTACTACACCGACCGAAGCCCTGCGCGCATACGGGTATAATAAAACTTGATTAATGGCTGTCAGAAGTAATATTTGTTGAAGGAACTTTTTGTATGGCTAATAGCCAATTAGTTAAGGGTAGTTTATGGGGATTAAGCTTGATGTTATAATCGTCAGCATGCAAGAGGTTAGAACACTGGTCAAAATAAGAAGTTTTATGAGAAGATAGTTTTTTGCTAAATCTAAAGCTAAAATTAGCTTCATCTTGATTAGATCATCTTGAACACACCTCAATTTAGCACAATTTTAATATCCTCCTACTACACACACGCTATACACTATTTTACTGTACTTTTTCTCTTACTGCACTATTTTAATGTATTTATTTGGCGGTTAGTAAAGTCACAGCAGTATCCAAACAAAGAATCACTATTCGATTTCGCCGGCAATTGCCGCGCCACATGTGCATTTGTGCAAGCATGTCTCACTGCTTTTTTGTTGTTTTTCATTTTTTTTTTGGACGGGGCTCTCTCCCGGGACGACCGCGCTCTTTGACGTCCAACGACCGAATCAAGAGTTTGATAGGTATCCAATATGTAGTTTATTGTATCTTTGTACCCACCCACAACCAATTACAGGATCAGTGGCATGTAAATGTTTTGTCGGTATTTGGCTGCTGCATTCCGGTATTTATTTGTTTATTAAAACTTTTCACACACAAAAAGGTAAAAAGGCGGACTTAATGCCTTAGGCATTCTCTACCAGTCAACCTAGGTTGGTGAAGAGATTAGATGGCAGGTGCAGTGGTGGTGAAGTGTAGATATAAGCCGGGTTGTTATTGAGGTCCACAACAACTATTCGTTTTCATTATTGAGTGATTCCTGTTATTGTGGTTAGTTGTGGGATGTTTTAATTTGTTATTAATATAACAGATAGACTCCTGTTGTACTAGTTTTACATTTTCTCAATAGGACCGGTAAGTTTTCTTTATTACCCTGAGTGAATATTTTGTGGTTTTAATATTTATTGATTAATTGTTATTGTTTGTAGCAATGAAGTCGTATGATTGAGCTTGTTAAATGTATTTATTTGTTTATCAAATAGAGTAAATTTAAATTCATGTGAATTAGAGATGATATTACTTTTGTTCCGGTTTTAGTTTGGTGGAAGTGAACATTGACATTGTCAGATATTTTGTTGCATCAGCCAAGTCTGTCAACAGTTTGTGTATGTCTTATTTATTTATTCACTCCAAGCATACAAATATCCTTACGGGCTAGACGGATAAGCATAGGAGCAGTCGTTGCTTTCCTTATGACAGAGGTAACCAGTGCAATTTGGTTCTGGAATATCTCAACCCCTTGTTCCCTCAGTTTAGGGGGATCTGGGTGTAAGGAATATGTCTTATGAATAAGTATGAGCATGGAATAATGCTTTGTAGGGGTTTGGTCGATTAATAATTTGTCATCACACATTGTATCACAGAATCGTTTTAACATAGTATCTTGTAGTAGTATTTTAATGTATGAGTGTAAAATTACACAGTTTTGCTTTATTGTTTTAATTTACAAAATAGATATCATTTATCAATTTATGGCAGGATAATTTTATTAAGCCACCTAGTACTTAGGCAAGTCACTGAGTATCTTGTACACGGTGATTTCTTTTAATTTGGTATATTTGTTTGTTAAAAATAGTAACTCAGTGGTATAGCCATGAGTATAAATATAATAGCATTTGAATGGGCTGGTGTTTATATCAGTAACAGGTATGTGTAACGTTAGCTGATAAGGACACGGCGGACTGTTCTTCCATAATATTATTATCCTTGATGTCAAGCTAGATCACACATGGTATTGGTTTAACATGTTATGAGCATCTCGTGCTAAGCATGTGCACACTGTGCCAAATATGTACCAGCTAGCAACATACAATCAATGTTGTTAAGAGTATCCCGTACTCACTGATAACAATCCAGTTAGTGGGGTAAAATCCCGCACTCGCTATAGGGAGTTTAATGCTTTTGCATGTTTATAAACATCAAGCAGACAAGCAGGTTTAGGTAAGGCTGTCTCGCAGCCTTCATGCTCGTAAATTAAAAGCATATAGAACCACCTTTTTACAATTTCACCAAGGTCATAGAAATGGGACTTACCTCTTATGACGAGTACATACCAGCGTTAGCTATGTAGAGTAACATCGCTAAGTGCATTACGTGCCACATTGGTAATTTCTCATCCAGATAGTAACGTGGAATTAACGTTGCTGAGGACATCTCGTGTCGACTGGAGGGGTAATGGTGACAATCGCATACCAGCTAGCTATGTACAGTAAGATCGCTAAGGGCATCACGTGCCTCTGCTTCTCATCCAGCTAGTAACATGGAGGTAACGTTGCTAAGGCCATCTCGTGTCGACTGGAGAGATAATGTTTTAATAAATTTGCAGCATGCAGTAAACAGTATTAATGTTCACCATAGTGCTATGTTATGAATAAAGCACAGTCAGTCTCACATACAAGGTGGTCAGTTAGAGCCAGGCACTGTCGCACATTAAGGTTGTGGGACTCCTCAGAATCTAAGTACATCCAATGTTATCCTCGCATATCTCCGAAACTATTAATCGTATTGTGACCATTGCATTTACTTCAACTTAGGGTACAGTGCAAGTTTCATCAAAATCGGTTCAGTCGTTTTCAAGATATGGACTAATTCGTGCGATGGCCTGGCTTATTGATACGAGCTACGGGTGTGGGTGGTGTCATAGGGAAACATCTCAAAACCTTGATCAAATTCTAGCGCGTGTTAGAAAAAAAACAAACTGGCCATGTGCGTGTCGGACCACGCAATGAAGGGTTCTGTAGTTGGGATGAATTTATCCCAATAACAAACTTAACTTAGTAGTTGCGAAACATGTTCTCCCATACATTGATACGTCACTGTCAATTCTCCAACTGCAAATGTAAGTTTGTAATCGCAAAAAAATTTGGTTGTTTCAAAAGTTTGTTGGGATCTAACTCATCAATGGCAAGGCCATCAAGCAAATTACACCCTACTTAAAGCAACACAAGCTTGACCCTTTGCAAATAAACTTTTGCCAAAATTTACGACTGCAGTTTCAAGTGCTGTGCCCTGTAACTTATATACAGTTACAGCCGAATTAAGTATGAGCGGTAAAATGCGTCGTTCCACGACACCTTAACTACGTTTAGCTTGAAACGTTACCGTGATTGGAGATATTGGCACATAACTATCTGCATCTTTTGAATTCTCACTGATGGAAGCGTCATCGACTTTTCAGCATCACTTTTGAACTTTTCATCCCACTGCCACTTAAAGTTGTGTTAAAAGTCCAACACAATTGGTTGGTTCGGTTGAAATTACGTTTTCTGTTGGCGTTTTACCATAAGAAGCTGCTTCTCTTGACTCGTCTGGAGCCGTCGTCTTACATAAAATTAAAAAAAAAAAAAACAAAATTCAAAAGTCATTTATTCAAACTAGGCTCAGAATCAGCACTTTTCGAACGTCAATTAGATAAGACAGTCCCCTAAAACGCCCACCCTTCACCACTTCCTAGTGCATTAGCTGGGAAGAAGAAGGGGCGCAACAAACTGTCCAGCAGCACAGCTGTCTGTTCAGTTAGAAGAACAAATAAAAAAAGATTCTATATAATAGTATTCAAAATTATTTACATTACGCAACACAAAACATAATTTAAATTATTAGCCATATGTTAGCTAGCACACGCCGAAATACCAGACAAAATCATCGAGAACAGCTATGCTCAGGCAGAAATAAAAAATAATACGTAAACAGAACTTAATATCTAAATAAAACCCTCCAGGCATAAAGGGCGTGCCCGCTTAGATATAGTTGTAACTGGAAGTTATAAATGATAAACTAGGACCATCGAGGTAAAATAAATAAACAGAAGAGTTAATTACTAATAACAATAAATAATATGATCAATTGTCGAGGTCACTAGCTAACCACATAATGCAATACAACTCATTGAAAAAAAACATTGTGATGAGTAGATTATGTCAACAATAAATGAAAGGACATGGCCAAAAATCGTTAGGACTTGTACCCCAGAATGTACAGATATGAAATCTATGTCTTTCAATAGGGCAGATCTTCAATAATTAAGAATTATAAGTTACATAAAGCTAAGCAGTCGTGGAATAAAGTTATGAAGTTTTGAAAAAGTTGATTTTTTCACTCAGTTTTCATCATGATTTTACAATTTATACATAATTTCCTGAACGTTAAATAGGTTGAGGTGTATATATTTGTCTTAGGTGATTAGTATATCATATTAAAACTTGGAAAAACTAGTACAGCAGTTACTAAACTTTTTTGTAGCACAGGTATATTGGTCAGAATAAAAACAAATAAATTATTTTATACATTTAATCATTCCATGTTACAAGTACGTTATCCAGAAATGCAGCTGGTGGAACAATACTTTCTTGGTATCTCGCCCATCCCAAGTACCAAAGGATTGTCATAATATGTGCGCAGCATCCAACAGTCCGGTTTCCAGCTACACAATTACACCAATAACCTAAGATTGCATTTCTAGGTTGGTCTTGACTCGGGGGGTGCTCATCGTAAAGAATAATACTCACGTCTAGAAGTATGTCTAGATTTAATGCGACCTCTTAAAAGGACAGGATGATTACCTCCTATGTGCATTACAAGTTCCTCGGAAAACTCTAGTTCTGGACTTATCTCTATTTCATAAATACCTCGATCTCTGATAATTATGTTCGCCATAATACGAGCGAGCCTGCTTTACCTGGTAAGGACCTAGTGAAATAAGTTTCAACTCATTTGTATTTAGTTCCGGAAAAGTATTAAGCGCCGGCAGGTTTGCATCAATACTCCTAAATAACACTCTTCTCCTATTTAAATTATAATTTTGTATAAACTGACCTAAATAATTAGGCAAGTTTAACCTTGTGGTTGCTATATGAGCAATTTCAACAGCATTTTTTCTAATTTGGAAATAGAATCCCTAAAGCCGCGGTCTAAAATAAATACATCATTTTGACGAAAGTATTGATACAAGCCACCATCGCTAGAAACTAAAAAGTTCATAATTTCTGCATCGGTTTGAGTTGCAGCAAACGGTCCAAACACATCTATAATATGTCCATCACAACCCACTACCAAAAATGGTTTTGTTAAGTTGTGATACTTATGAAGACTATATGTTTTCTTTTGATATTTGTAATTAGAACTTTTTTGCACATAGAGGTAGCTACCATCACATTGTATAATAGCCCACCTGTCAGCTGAATTAGACTGAGGATTTCCAAATAACTTTTCAGGTATTATAGTGTTTCTTTCTGCTACTTCTTGGCGAGATATGTGAGACACCCCAAGATTAAGCGGAACAAATTGATTAGTTAGGCAGTTCCTTACAAGGTTCATTTTGTACTGTAAAGTTGATTTGGGAATCCTAAAAAGACTAGATATCCTAGCGTCACTGTCACCAGTCCTATATTTAATTAAAAGCATTGCTAATGCAGTTTTTGAGTTTTTGGAAACAACAGACTGTATTGGTATGCTATCATACAATTCTAAAAATTCTCGGGTAGTGCGCCCTGTCCAATAGTGACATACGTGACTAGCCATTGCTTCCATATTTTCAAAATCAAGAACATTTTCTTCTTGTTTATTATCTAATAAACTTTCAATTTGAACAGCTGTGAAGGTATTAGTTAAACTCGTGTTATCTAATAATAATTCCCATTCATTTGATTGTAAATGTTCTTCACATACTCTCGCACTACGAGGTACATAAAGTTTATTATTCAACAGCAATGCTGACTTAATCAGGGTAGGCACTAAATGACCTGCACTACTTTGACATCCATCAAATATGCATCTTCTAGATGTATTGGCACAGCGTCTATAATTCGGTAAGATAATAGTAGATACATCTTGAACATTCCTTATAGCTGGGCCAGCGGGGAGTGGTGGAGGAACTGGTGCTTGAATTTCCTGAACAGGTTGATTTCCTTCGACATTTTCAAATCTAGCAGCATCAACAATATTTCTTCGGGCCACTTCTCTGTTAGTTCTCACATAACAACCATGACCACAAATAGTTGGCCACTCTTACCTAAAAACAAAACCATAATATTGTAAACCATTTACACATCTAATAATACTACTGTTTGTACAGTAATAATGCAAATAAACAAGCCCAACAAATGAGTTATGAACCTTATGAAGCCGGTGAAAGGGAGCTCGTAGTTTGTCCTTATTTCTAGTGAAAATCACTGTTTTTAGTGTATAAGTGTATATTTTGCCTAATATATAAGATATTGGCGAAGATGAATTGGGATGCCACCGTGAGGAAACCAATATCTTTGAAAAAATCTCTCAGAGAAACTCTGGCACCTAGCTGGTAAATAGCTCGAACAGCTCGTTTTTGAAGCACAAATATATTTTGAATATCAGCAGCTTTGCCCCACAGCAGAAGACCGTAGGACATAACGCTATGAAAATAACTAAAATAGACTAAACGAGCTGTATCGACGTCAGTGTATTGTCTTACTTTCCTGACGGCGTAGGCGGCCAAACTGAGCCTTCCCACTAGGCTCGATATATGTGGGCCCCACTGAAGTTTGGCATCTACTGTTATGCCCAGAAAAACTGCCGAATTTACGGAATCAAGCACCTCTTTATCTAAGACGATGTTGGGACCTAGATTTCTAACATTAGGTAGGGCGAACTTTACACATTTCGTTTTCTTAGCATTGAGAACTAGGTTATTTGTAGTAAACCAATCCGTAACCATTGAGAGTGCACTGTTTACATCGTCAAAATCTTGTCTATTCCTGTCTACTTTAAAAATAAGAGAGGTATCATCTGCAAACAGTACAACTTCACAGATACCCTTTAAATAGAATGGTAAGTCATTGATATACACTAAGAACAAGAATGGACCCAGTATTGAACCTTGAGATATACCTAACTGAACTGGTAGCCCGGAAGATTTCACACCATTAACATCTACACATTGGGACCTATTATGTAAATAAGAATTTATAACGTTGAGAGCTTCGTTTCGCACACCGTAATGACGCAATTTACGCAAAAGCGTGTCATAGTGCACGCAATCAAAGGCTTTGGAGAGATCACAGAAAACCCCAATAGCATTTTGCGAGTTCTCCCATGCGTTAAATATGTGTTTCAGCAGAGCAACACCCGCATCTGTAATCGAACGACCTTTTGTAAATCCATATTGTTTATTATGAAGGAGGCTATTTAAATTAAAATGTCTTAGCAACTACTTGAGTATTAACTTTTCAAATATTTTGCTAAATGCTGGTAAGATAGAAATAGGCCTGAAATTGCCAACGTCATTTTTATTACCTGATTTAAATAATGGTATGACTTTACTATTCTTCATGAGGTCAGGAAAAGTTACTAAATCAACACATTTATTAAAAGTAACAGCTAGATAGATGTTTATTATATTACTTAAAAGTTTAATGGAGATGCCCCAGTAATCACCTGTGTTTTTAGACTTGAGTGAGTTAATAACATTAACTACATCACGAGGCGTTACATGTTCGAAGCTAAATAAGGGACTATTTTTAGACACACTACTAAGCAAAAGGTTTTCAGCTTTAGACAGGGATGAATTTAAGAAGCGAGTGGTAGTTACAGGTATATTGGCAAAAAACTAATTAAAAGCCTCAGCTACGTCAGCTACTTTATTAACTAATTTACTGTCGACCATAATCTCAAGTTGTTTATCTTGTTTAACCGACTTACCCGTTTAATTGTTAATAATTTTCCAAGTGGTTTTTACTTTATTATTTAAATTTTTAATTGTATCGCTTAAAAATTTTGATTTAGCAACAACACTAACCTTTTTAAATAATTTTGAATAATTTTTGACATACTCTAGGAAAGGAGTATCAAACCTGTATTTTTTCAAACCATATAACTTGTATAGTCTCGCTCTACTTTTATAAATTCCTGGAGTGGCCCATTGGTTAAAGCCAACGGAGGTGCCATTAATTTGAATAGGTTTGGTCTTGAAAGTAGATTGGTACTCTTTTTGCACAACATCGAAAAGGGCTCCATAGATTTCAGAGGGATTCTATGAGCTATATTATTTTTAAACTTACTGCAACGACTACCTGTATAAGGTCTGCATTCTATTTTATGCGGCTTTTTATGTATCTTCTTAAACATATAGACCCGTTTTTTTTTACATTGGCATGCAAGCATATTTAAAACAAACTATACTAGTTTTTTTTTTTATCTATCTATGCTTACAATGAAATCTTTAAATATTTACAAAAAAAATATAAACTACTTATTACAAACAAATACTCCAGTTTTTACTTAAAACTAAAAATTACGAAATAATAATAATAATAATATGACAACACCGTGTCAACAGAACGTCTCGTTTTCAAACTATAACTCTAATTTTAACAAATAGATTAATTTTGAAGCATTTTTACAAGAGTTTTTCTATACATACTAAACCTAAAACCGGAAAACCATTTAAAATCCAATAAAAACTCACAACTCACCAAAATGCAATAGAATTTGATTAAAAACTGCCGAATCGGAGGTGACGTGACACATGTCACCTCCGATCAAATAACAATGAATGGAAAATAGGAAAACCAAGAAACTATGTTGACAAGATCAGCCGCACGCCTAGCACGCCCACCACCTCCGGACTCTTCGCTCAGCTCCGCCTCGCCGCCGCCGGTACCCAGCCTCACTGTGACCGCTGTGGCGACACTGGCCGCGGTAGTTGCGTCGAGCTCGAGCGACGAGTATTTCTCCCCGCCCACGACGCCACCACCTGCTCGCCGACGGGGAGGACGCCGGCCGCCGGACGGCTTAGGACCTCGAGGCCCACCGGCCTCTGATAGGGCCCCAGCTCCCGGCGGAAGTGTGCAGCGCATGAGATGGACACGATTTATTTATATCTAAATTATAAACACCTGAATCAAATAACAGTGGCAAAGATATTAATAGTTAATAAAAATGATGAATATTGATCAAATATCTCAGGAAATAGATAACGTTTCTATTGCTGAGTCTTATTTAAGTACTCCAGATCAATGCTACAATTATGCAGGACAACGTGATCGTAGCTTCTGTATTGTTCATATTAACATCAGAAGCATAAAAAAGAATCTGGACCAATTTGTAACCATGTTAACATTAACGAAAGTTGATTTTGATTTTATTATTTTTACAGAATGTTGGTTGCAGGTTTCAGGTCATATCCCCATCTTAGAGGGCTATACTTCACACTCCACAAAAAACAACCCAATAAAAAATGACGGCGTTGTCATTTACGTCAAAAAGACAATTAATTGTTCAACGCATGAACCTTTGATCATGGACGCCAACTGCTTGGTAACTTGCTTTGATAACACAGCTATAATCTCAGTATATCGTTCCCCATCCTATTTAAACCCTACTAACTTCTACTCTAGTTTGAGTGAAATAATAACATCTGTTAAATCCCAAAATAACATCATGCTTATAGGTAGGTGATATTAACATTGATATCAAGTCCGGCAATACTGATCGTCATGCGGACGATTATTTAACTTTAACAGCAACACATGGTTTATTGCCGGCCCACACTCTCCCGACAAGGATAAATAACTGTCTAGACCATGTCATGATGAAAACTAAATCCCGCGCAAAGGTTATCGTGCTGGACACGTACATTACTGATCATCTTCTCGTTGCTATATTCCTGGACAGAAATAAATCAGCTGGATCCCCATCAAATAATACTTTGATCCGGTATGACTATGAGGCCATAAAAAATGTTATAGGTAACCATGATTTCACTCCTATTCTTAATACAACAGACCCAAACCTAGCAACTAACATATTAATTTCCGACATACAAATTGCAATAACAAGACATACAAAAAAAAATCACACACCCAATAGAAAAAAAGTTATAAAACCCTGGATGACTGCTGGCTTGGTTCGATGTCTACGTAATCGCGACAAAATGCACCGACAGGTCAGTAAGTCTCCGAGTAATCTTATATTGAAAACTTCTTATACGCGGTACCGCAACTTCTTTAATTCCCTACTCAAAAAACTAAGACGAGCTTATGAGAAAGCAGAACTTCTTAAAGCTAATAACAACCCGAGAGCTACGTGGAAAGTTATTAAATCTATCACACACAGTAACCAACAAAGACACTCCCCTAACGCTCTGCTACAATCTTCCGTCGACCCTATTGTTTCAGTAAATAATGTCAATAAATACTTTGTTAACATTGGTACGAACCTTGCATCTAAATTTAACTCTACCAGACCATCTGTTTACTCATCTTCATCCCCGTCTCCAATTAACTCTTTAGTGATTCCGTTAGTTGATGAAGCACTTGTAATAAGTACAATTCAAAGCTTACGCAGCGATTGTGCTATTGGATGGGATAACATCCCAGCAATCATCATAAAGCAATCTAGCTCCATTCTGGCTCCTTTCATTGCTCATATATGCAACTGTGCCATCAGTTCTGGAATTTTTCCGAAAGCTTTCAAACGTGCAATAATCCATCCAGTGTACAAAGGCAAAGCTAAAGACGAAGTGTCCAATTATCGGCCAATCTCAGTGCTTAGCTCCTTGTCTAAGATACTTGAGCGAATTCTCAATACTAACTTAACAAAATTCCCATCAAAAAATAAATTAATCGCTGATAACCAGTACGGATTTCGTTCGGGTATCTCCACAGAGGATGCTGTCTCTGATTTCACCAACACCCTGATTGACAGACTGGACACTCGCCTTAAATGCTATGGTGTCTTCTTAGATTTAACGAAGGCCTTTGATACAGTTTCTGTTCCCAGACTTGTGGCCAAAATGGAGCATATAGGAATACGTGGTGTGGCCCTAAATATTTTCAAAGATTACCTTAGTGGGCGTAGCCAGTGTGTTAAAATTGACTCCGTTTTCAGTGACGATGAGTTTATCATCTACGGTATACCACAAGGAAGTATCTTGGGACCCACACTATTTAAATTATATATAAACGACCTTTGTCAGTTACGCCTCATTCGTTGTGACATTTTTACCTACGCAGACGACACAGCACTTTTGATACATGATGAGACCTGGGACAAAGCAAAACATAGAACTGAAATGATCTTGCGAACTGTTATGGGCTGGCTTTCCATTAACCTCCTGACGCTCAATGTTTCGAAAACTAAAGTAATTCAGTTTCTACCACCAAATTCACCTAAACCACCAACGGATTCAACCAAAATAACAGCGCATATTTGTCATGATGCATCACCATGCAATTGCAATTGCCTTGATATGGTTTCATGTATTAAATATTTGGGTGTTCATATCGACGAGAGGCTAGACTGGCGTGTTCATACGGATACTCTATGCTCCCGGCTTCGCAAATTAATTTATTTATTTAAGGAGCTCAGACATTCGGCTGACATTGAAACGGCTTCGCTTGTATATCGTTCCCTGTGTGAGTCGATTATTACTTACTGCATCCCAGTGTGGGGGGGGACTTTCAAAACCGTGATGCTTAAAGGTGGAACGAGCTCAGCGGGCTGTCCTCAAAGTTATGCATTTCCGTAAAAGGGACTACCCCACAGCCCAGCTCTACTCTGAAGCCCATGTACTCACGGTAAGAAAACTCTATGTCCTCCGCACTGTCTTGCGTCGACACTCCACGATGCCACTAGATAAAAATCTATCCAATCGGCGGATTGGCTTTCCTATATGTGAATCCGTTCAATGTCGTTCTGCACTTTCTCGACGACACTATCGTGCCCAAAGCTCCAAAATATATAATAAAATCAGCAAGGACCTATCAATTTATAAACTTACCCTGCATAAGGCCAAGGAGAGTCTTAAGCCATGGCTACTTTCGCTCAGTTACGAAGAAACAGAGCATATTCTAATAACTCTTTCGTAACACCAATTCTACACTATGAGAGGCATTCAAGTTACCATTGCTCGAGATCCCAATCAATCTTTCCTGGACATTCAATTCAATTTACAGACACACACACATACACATGCACACACACACACTCACACTAAACGCAAACACACAATCACCAATACAGGCTATTTGTAATTTATTTTTATTTTTATTGTTTGGTATTATTTAAGTCTTTTTATTTTTATTTCTCCTTTGATAGTCTTATTGCATAAGTTTTCAATAGTATGTATTCCCGGGAGAGGGCACTGGCTCTTGTAACACAGGTTAACCACCTAGCACAAGTGTCAGGGACTTCACGCAATTTGTATCCACTTCTTATGTAATAAAGATTATTATTATTATTTTCCTTTATTCAACTATATTATACATATAAATTATATTTTTAAATATTAGAATAAAATAATATAAAAACATTTAAAAATATAAAAAATAGTAGCCCACCGGTATCGGGAACAGGGTCCAAGCTACCGGCGGTCAGGGCTCCAGAGAGAGGAACCTCCTGACAATGCGAGCCGTGTCCAGAAGTACCGCTTTCTGAATCAAGCCCTTGATCCAGCTGCCCAACGAGAGCCTCCTTAGGTGTTGGTCGAGGCTCTTGGCAATTAAACCATTGGCTGATACGACTATCGGCACAATGATCGCTGAGTCCACATCCCACATGTCGACAACCTCGCGAGCCAAGTCAAGATACTTGACTTGTTTATCTTTCTCGGCTTTCACGAGGTTCCCGTCATGCGGAACCGTTATGTCAATAATCATTGTGCGCCGCTCTACTCGATCCACCACCACTATATCAGGTTTATTGGCAACAATAGTCCTGTCAGTGATGATACTGATGATGGATCGATCCCAGTACAAAGTGATATTTCCATTTTCGAGAACTGGGTCGGGCGCATACCTATAGTACGGCACTTCAGATTCCACAAGACTGTACTTCAGAGCAAGTTGCTGATGGATAATCCTGGCTACAAGGTTGTGTCTATGCAAGTACTCTTCGTTAGCTAGACGAGAACAGCCGGAGATAATATGTCGGATTGATTCTCCCGGACGGTGGCATGCCCGACAGATGTCAACCGTCCCGTCCTTCACAATGAATCTCCGGTAATTGTTCGTCATCATAACTTCGTCCATTTATTATTATTATTTCCTTTATTTAAAATTTTAACATATAAAATACATGTTTAAATATTTCTTAAAAACTATATAAAAAACATTTAAAAATATAAAAAATAGTGTTCCGCCGGTGTCGGGAGCAGGGTCCAAGCTACCGGTGGTTAGGGCTACAGAGACAGGAATCTCCTCACAATGCGAGCCGTATCGAGGAGTACTGCCTTCTGGATCAGGCCCTTGATCCAACCGCCTAACGAGAGCCTCGAGAGATATTGGTCGAGGCTTTCGGCTATCAGGCCATTGGCCGTTACGACAATCGGCACAATGATAGCCGAGCTCACATTCCACATGTCAACAACCTCGTGTGCTAAGTCTAGATATTTGATCTGTTTCTCTTTCTCAGCCTTCACGAGGTTCTCGTCATGCGGAATGGTAACATCGACTATCATTGCGCGGCGCACTGATCGGTCTATCACCACTATATCAGGTTTATTGGCTACTATAGTCCTGTCAGTAATGATAGACCGATCCCAGTATAACGTGACATGGTCATTTTCGAGAACTGGGTCGGGCACATACTTGTAATACGGTACCTCAGAGTCAACAAGTTTATATTTCAAAGCAAGTTGCTGGTGAATAATCCTGGCCACTTGGTTATGCCTGTGTAAGTACTCGCCGTTAGCCAGACGCGAACAACCAGAGATAATATGTCTGATGGACTCACCCGGACGATGGCATGCCCGACACACGTCAACCGTCCCGTCCTTCATAATATGTCTCCGGTAGTTATTCATCGAGATAACTTCGTCCATAATTGCACAGACAAAACCTTCAGTTTCCCCGAAAAGGTCACCGAAACGTAGCCAGGATACGGACGCTAAGAAATCTACACCAGGCTCATGAAGAGCCCGATAGTAGCGCCCGTGAAGCTCCTTGCTCTGCCATACCTTCTTGCGGTCATCTGTAGTAAGTATTACAGGTTTGCGCCAGTTCTCTTTAGCCATGGAGAGTGGGGTGAGTCCCTTGTCCACTGCGACCACATCCCGATGCATACCCACTTCGGCTTTAAAAAAATAATCCCTGAGGCTGCATACCTCGCGGTTGTGGAGGGTCTTAGCGTTTAAAAAGCCTCGACCCCCGCACTTCCGCGGGATGTACAGTCTCATCACTGATGAACGTGGGTGATGATGCATCCGGTTTGCGGTCAGGAGTGTACGGACCCTTCTGTCCAGGGCGTCGAGTTCGGTCTGAGTCCATTTGAGTATGCCGAAAGAGTACATCAAAACCGGCATGACCCAACCGTTGTAGGCGCGCACCTTGTTTCCGCCCGAAAGAAGACTAATTAAAACCTTCTTCAGGCGACCAAAGAAGCGCTCCTTCAACGATTGCTTCATGTCAGCAACGTTGATGCCTAACGCTTCCGACATACCCAAATACTTATAGCTTTCGGCTGAGGAGAGGGATCTAAGGTGTATGGAGTCCGAGAGTTGAGTTCCCTCGGATTCCATAATCTCCCCTCGCTTCACATGCATGACTGCACATTTGTCCACACCAAATTCCATCCTGATGGCGCTACTGAATGTTTCAGTTACCTTCAGTAGCTCCATCAGTCGCAATTTGTTGGGGGCAAAGAGTTTCAAGTCATCCATGTAGAGGAGGTGAGATATGACCTGACCACCTCTCCTCAACCGATAGCCCAGACCTGAATCCTCTAGCAGTGTGCTTAGAGGATTCAGGGCTAAGCAGAACCAAAGTGGACTCAAACTGTCGCCCTGAAATATTCCCCGTTTAATCCATACAGGCTCATCATTCCCCTGGATCTGTTGACATCCTGGGTAGCGAAGGACCGTCCTCCATTGCCCCATACACGACATCAGGAAGGTGCGCAGAGTTGCATCTATCTTGTACAATTCCAGCACCCTCATGAGCCATGTATGTGGCACCGAGTCGTAGGCCTTCTTATAGTCTATCCAGCATGTCGACAGATCCTTGCGGGATCGACGAACTTGTTGGCTTATGGCCATATCGATGAGGAGTAGCTCCTTAGTACCGCGGGACCCATTCCTACATCCATTTTGAGAGGCAGACATAATTTAATTACTGTCAATGTGTGTGTTAATTTTCACTCTCAAAATGGATGTTAGAAGTTTATAGACCGTCAACAAACATGTGATCGGTCTATAATTCTTGGGTTCCGCAGGACTACCTGACTTATGGAGCAGGTGGGTAACGCCTGTTGTTAGAAACTGTGGTAGCGACCCAGACTCCAGGGATGACTGGAATTGGGATGCTAGGCGAGTGTGTGAACTAATCAGCCATTTTAACCAAAAGTTGTGCAGTCCGTCCGGTCCCGGTGATTTCCAGTTCGATAACGGACGGACTGCTCTGGCTACGTCTAATGGCGTGATTATTACAGCTTCCATTTCTGGAATAGTTTCACACACTCGCTCGACATCCTGCATCCAGCCAGCCTCAGCGTGACAGACAGGCACCGACCAGATGCTGCGCCAGAATGCACTCGTGGCGGCATCATCCGGGCGGCTCACGTCCGTCACATTTTGTTCGGGTCGCTCCCAAGCTCTATATACCCACCTCTCATCGCTCTGGAACATGCGATTCTGCGTGTATCGATCAACCCGCCGCTTATACCGCCGAATACGGCTCGCCCATGCACAAACTTTCTGCTTCAGGAAGTCGATGCGCTCTGTGAAACGGGACATGTATTCTCGAGGGCTGATTCCAGTCCCCGAGAATGCCTGCCTCACAAAGCGCATCACTCGTGGTCTCGTATTGCCCTCCCTGAAGCAGGATAGTTTGCCGATGAGTACCCTGGCCCCATCGATACGTCGCTTGATCCTGCACTGCCAGGCTGGTACGGCTGGTTTTGGTCGAGTAGCTCTGTCACAATTTGTGAACTTGATGTTAGCTAAGCGACATGCCGCAACAGCCGCGCAGTACAGGATCGATTGTGTATCAACGAGATCCTCGCTGCTTTCGAAAACATTTCTAAGCTGCGAGTCCAAGGCACACACCAGCGCCCTATATTTTTTGTGCATAGGTAGGCATGGTAATCGGGGCCTAAGATCGGTCGGAGTGTACCTATACTCGCGAAGCGCATCCTCCAGTGCGCTCCTCAATCGGACGTTGCACTGGCTACTTACTGTGGTAACCCTATCATCCTCCTCTTCAACACCACGATTGGACCGCGGCGGGATTACATCAATAGGTGTCACTTGTGCCGCGGTTTGTGCCGGAGTTGAGATGATATGGTTGCTCAGTACCTCTGAGCGCAGCCTATCAAGTGTGTTGTAGTCCAACCGATGATTGCGTTGGATGACCCGCACCTGATCCGAAAGCCGTTGTGCCGAGACGTTGACGGTTGGCTCTAGTTCCTGAAATAGAGACAGCATCCTAACACGGTACGCAGTGAGGTGAGTTCCTCCCTCTGTAGACCCGTAATACGCGCGCATGACGTTCTCGTTTATAGACTGAGTCCATCTCATGCGCTGCGCACAAACACCGGCAGCGGGGACCCGGCTCGGGGCCGGTTGGCCCCTAAGTCCCAAGCTCCTCGGTGGCCGGCCTCTCCCCTGCCGGCGTACAGGTGTTGGCGACGTCGGCGGGGAAAAATACTCGTCGCTCGAGCTCGACGCAACTACCGCGGCCGGGGTCGTCACAGCGCTCACGGTGGGGCTGGGTACCGGCGGCGGCGAGGCGGAGCTGAGCGACGAGTCCGAAGGTGGTGGGCGTGCTCTTGCAGCTGATCTCGTCAACATTTCGTTTTCATTTCGTTTTATGTTTTATCATGTTTTTATTGGAGGTGACATCTGTCAGTTCACCTCCGCTATGGCATTTATTATTATTCCTTTATTTCATTTATATACATATAATTTACATTTTTAAATATTTTTATAAAAAGAAAAGGGAAAACAAAAACATTTAAAAATATAAAAAATAGTAGCCCACCGGTATCGGGAACAGGGTCCAAGCTACCGGTGGTCAGGGCTCCTGAGAGAGGAACCTCCTAACGATACGCGCTGTGTCCAGAAGTACCGCTTTCTGGATCAAGCCCTTGATCCAGCTGCCTAACGAGAGCCTCCTTAGATGTTGGTCGAGGCTCTTGGCTATTATGCCATTGGCCGTCACGACTATCGGCACAATGACTGCTGTATCCACTTCCCACATGTCGACAACCTCGCGGGCCAGGTCGAGATACTTGATCTGCTTATCTTTTTCAGCTTTCACGAGGTTCTCGTCATGCGGGACCGCTATATCAACAATCATTGTGCGACGCTCTAATCGATCTATCACCACTATGTCTGGCTTATTGGCAACAATAGTCCTGTCAGTGATGATAGATCGATCCCAATACAACGTGATATGGTCATTTTCGAGAACTGGGTCGGGCACATACCTATAGTATGGTACTTCCGATTCCACAAGACTGTATTTCAGAGCAAGTTGCTGGTGGATAATCCTGGCCACAAGGTTGTGCCTATGCAAGTAGTCTCCGTTAGCTAGACGAGAACAGCCAGAGATAATATTATGTCGGATTGATTCCCCCGGACGGTGGCATGCCCGACAGATGTCAACCGTGCCGTCCTTCACAATATATTTCCGGTAGTTGTTCGTCATCATAACTTCATCCATAATCGCAAAGACAAAATCTTCGGTTTCCCCAAAGAGATCACCGAATCGCAGCCAGGATACGGACGCTAATAGGTCTACATCGGGCCCATGTAAGGCCCGGTAAAAACGCCCGTGAAGCTCTTTGCTCTGCCATACCTCCCTGCGGTCATTAGTATCTAATACTATAGGTTTGCGCCAGTTCTCGTTAGCCAAGGATAGCGGGGTAAGGCCCTTGTCCACTGAGACCACATCTCGGTGCATCCCCACGTCGGCTTCTAGGAAGTATTCCCTGAGACTGCATACCTCACGGTTGTGCAGGGTCTTAGCATTTAAGAAGCCTCGACCTCCACACTTCCGCGGGATATACAGTCTCATCACCGATGAACGTGGGTGATGCATCCGATTTATGGTCAGCAGTGTGCGGACCCTCCTATCCAAGGCGTCAAGTTCCGTCTGGGTCCATTTGAGTATGCCGAAAGAGTACATCAAAACCGGCATGACCCAACCGTTGAAGGCGCGCACCTTGTTTCCGCCTGATAAAAGACTATTTAATACTTTATTCAGGCGGCCAAAGAAGCGCTCCCTCAGCGATTGCTTCATGTCAGCAGCGTTGATACCTAACGCTTCCGACATACCCAAATACTTGTAGGTTTCGATTTAGGAGAGAGATCTTAGGTGTATGGAGTCGGAGAGTTGGGTTCCCCCGGATTCCACAATCCCCCCTCGCTTTACATGCATGACCGCACATTTGTCCACACCAAATTCCATCCTGATGGCACTACTGAAAGTTTCGGTTACCTTCAGTAGCTCCACCAGTTGCAAATTGTTGGGGGCAAAGAGTTTCAAGTCATCCATGTAAAGGAGGTGAGATATAACTTGACCACCTCTCCTTAATCGATAGCCTAGTCCTGAGTCCTCCAGCAGTGTGCTAAGAGGATTCAAGGCCAGGAAGAACCAAAGTGGACTCAAACTGTCGCCCTGAAATATACCTCGCTCGATCATTATCGGCTCGTTATTCCTCTGGATTTGTCGACATCCTGGATAGCGAAGAACCGTCCTCCATTGCCCCATACATGACATCAGGAAGGTGCGTAGAGTTGCATCTACTTTATACAACTCCAGCACCCTCATGAGCCATGTATGGGGCACCGAGTCATAGGCCTTCTTATAATCTATCCAACATGTCGACAGATCCCTTCGGGAGCGACGAACCTGTTGGCTAATGGCCATATCAATGAGAAGCAGCTCCTTAGTACCGCGGGACCCGTTCCTACATCCATTTTGAGAGGCAGACATGATGCAGTTGGTGTCTATATGTTTGTTTATTTTAGCTCTCAAAATGGATGTAAAAACTTTATAGACCGTCGGTAAACAGGTAATCGGCCTATAATTTTTGGGTTCCGCAGTACTACCTGTTTTATGGAGCAGGTGGGTTATTCCAGTCGTTAGGAACTGGGGCAGCGACCCTGATTCTAAGGCTGACTGGAATCCCAGTTCCAGTCAAATCGGGCGTGCGACCTCTGGAACCACTTTATCCAAAAGTTGTGCAGCCCGTCCGGCCCTGGAGATTTCCAGTTAGGCAACGGACGGACTGCACAAGCTACATCTTGGGGGCTGATGGTAAGTGTCCCCATTTCTGGTATTCCCTCGCACGCCCGCTCGATCTTCCTAGTCCAATCTCCTTCGGTATGATTGACAGGCGCCGACCAGATGCTTCGCCAGAACGAACACATGGCGTCATCATCTGGCAGGCGCGTGTCAATCACACCTTGATCCAGTCGCTCCCAAGCCCTGTAAACCCACCTTTCATCACTCTGGAATGTGCGATTCTGAGTGTACCGCTCAACTCTCCGCCTGTATCGTCGAATACGGTTTGCCCAAGCACAGATCTTCTGCTTCAGGAGGTCGATACGCTCTGTGACGCGGGTCAGATAATCTCGAGAGCTAATATCAGTACCCGTGAACGCCCGCCTCACAAAGCGCATCACTTTAGGGCGAGTATTGCCCTCCCTGAAGCAGATTAGCTTGTCGATGAGTACTCTAGCCTCACCGATACGACGCTCAATTCTGCGCTGCCAAGCTGGGACAGCTGGTTTTGGTCGTGGAGCTCTGTCACTGTTGGGAAATTTAACATGAGCTACACGACATGCTGCTACAGCTGCACAGTACAAGATCGAGTGGGTATCGGCGAGGTCTTTGCTGGCGTCAAAACAATTTGACAGCAGCGAGTCTAGAGTACACACCAGCGCCTTGTTTTTCGTGTGCATGGGCAAACGAGGTAAACGTGGTCTAAGTTCAGGTGGAGTGGAGCGGTACTCCCGAAAAGTATCCTCCAAAGCGCTCCTCAATCGTGCATTGCATTGGGAACTCACAGATATAACCCCGTCATCATCCTCTTCACCAACGTGGTCGGGTCGCGGTGTAGCACTGGGTGAATTTTGTAGTTGCACCGCGACCAGGTGCGAGGCAGGCGTTACACGGTTATTCTGTGATTCGACGCGTAGTCGATCAAGTACGGCGTCGTTCAGCATATGGTTACGCTGGATGACCCGCACCTGATCCGACAGTCGTTGGGCCGATACGTTGACAGCTGGCTCAAGTACCTGAAACAGAGAGAGCATCCGACCACGGTACGCAGTCAAGTTACTTCCTCCCTCTGTAGCCCCAAAGTATGCGCGCATGACATTTTCATTGATAGTTTGTGTCCATCTCATGCGCCGCACACTTCTACCGGGAGCGGGGACCCTATCAGAGGCCGGTGGGCCTCGGAGTCCTAAACTGGCCGGTGGTCGGCCTCTTCCGCGACGTGCTGGTGGTGGTGACGTCGGCGGCGAGAAGTATTCGTCGCTCGAGCTCGACGCAACTGCAGCGGCCGGTATCACTGGACTCGTCTGGAGCAGGATCCGGCAACTGCGAGGCGGAGCTGAGCGACGAACCCGAAGATGTTGGGTGTGTGTCTTGTAGCAGTCGTCGTGCCCGACTTCGCGTCAGCATTGCACTGTTCTCCGTCTATAGTTTTTATTCTTACATCCTGGTATGTATTTCGGTTTTGCTGCCAATTTTAGTTTCTTCAGGAATGAGATGGTAGGAACACATAGCACAACATTGTGTCATATTTAATGTGTAAAAATCAAAGAAATCGGTAAAAATACTAAAAATATATGACGGAGAAAAAAAATCATGACAGTCGGCTTGACAGTCGGGCCACAGATTATTATTATTTTCCTTTATTACATTTTTAAATACTTATAAATTATATTTTTAAATATTAGAATATAAAAAATTAAAACATTTAAAAATATAAAAAATAGTAGCCCACCGGTATCGGGAACAGGGTCCAAGCTACCGGCGGTCAGGGCTCCAGAGAGAGGAACCTCCTAACAATGCGAGCCGTGTCCAGAAGTACCGCTTTCTGAATCAAGCCCTTGATCCAGCTGCCCAACGAGAGCCTCCTTAGGTGTTGGTCGAGGCTCTTGGCAATTAAACCATTGGCTGATACGACTATCGGCACAATGATCGCTGAGTCCACATCCCACATGTCGACAACCTCGCGAGCCAAGTCAAGATACTTCATTTGTTTATCTTTTTCGGCTTTCACGAGGTTCCCGTCATGCGGGACCGTGATGTCAATAATCATTGTGCGCCGCTCTACTCGATCCACCACCACTATATCAGGTTTATTGGCAACAATAGTCCTGTCAGTGATGATGGATCGATCCCAGTACAAAGTGATATTTCCATTTTCGAGAACTGGGTCGGGCGCATACCTATAGTACGGCACTTCAGATTCCACAAGACTGTACTTCAGAGCAAGTTGCTGGTGGATAATCCTGGCTACAAGGTTGTGTCTATGCAAGTACTCTTCGTTAGCTAGACGAGAACAACCGGAGATAATGTGTCGGATTGATTCTCCCGGACGGTGGCATGCCCGACAGATGTCAACCGTGCCGTCTTTCACAATAAATCTACGGTAATTGTTCGTCATGATAACTTCGTCCATAATTGCACAGACAAAACCTTCGGTTTCCCCAAAGAGGTCACCAAAACGCAGCCAGGCTACGGACGCTAGAAAATCTACATCGGGTCCATGTAGGGCCCGGAAAAAGCGTCCGTAAAGCTCCTTACTCTGCCATACCTCCTTGCGATCGTTAGTGTCAAGCACTACAGGCTTGCGCCAGTTCTCTTTAGCCAAGGAGAGCGGGGTGAGGCCCTTGTCCACAGCGACCACATCTCGATGCATCCCCACGTCGGCTTCTAGGAAATATTCCCTGAGACTGCATATCTCGCGATTGTGGAGGGTCTTAGCGTTTAAAAAACCTCGACCGCCACACTTTCGCGGGATATACAGTCTCATTACCGATGACCGTGGGTGGTGCATTCGATATGCAGTCAGCAGCGTACGGACCCTCCTATCCAGAGCGTCGAGTTCGGTCTGAGTCCATTTGAGTATGCCGAAAGAGTACATCAAAACCGGCATGACCCAACCATTGAAGGCGCGCACCTTATTTCCGCCTGATAGAAAACTATTAAATACTTTCTTCAGGCGGCCAAAGAAGCGCTCCTTCAATGATTGCTTCATGTCAGTAACATTGATGCCCAACGCTTCCGACATACCCAAATACTTATAGGTTTCGGATGCGGAGAGGGCTCTAAGGTTTATGGAATCCGCAAGCTGTGTTCCCACGGATTCCATAATCTCCCCTCGCTTTACATGCATGACCGCACATTTGTCCACACCAAATTCCATCCTGATGGCGCTACTGAAAGTTTCAGTTACTTTCACTTTCACTTTCTTTACTTTCTTTATTATTATTATTATTACGATCCATTAACGAAAACGTCATGCGCTCATACTATGGGGCTACAGAGGGGGGAAACAACCTGACCGCGTACCGTGTCCGGATGCTCTCTCTTTTTCAGGTGCTTGAGCCAGCTGTCAACGTTTCGGCACAACGAATGTCGGATCAGGTGCGGGTCATCCAGCGTAATCATATGTTGGATGACGCTGTACTTGATCGCCTACGAAATGAAATGCAGAGTATTCCTATCATCGCTCCCCCGCCGCAGAGTGTTATTGTAGTGCCATCACAGGACACTACAATTCAAGCTGACGAGAGGATTGATGACAGGGCTACAAACGTAAGTACCCAGTGCAATGAGGAACTGAGGAGTGCTTGGAGGGTGCGATTCAGGAATATCGGTTCATATCGCCCGAACTTAAACCACGTTTACCTCGTTTGCCCATGCATAACAAAAATAGAGCGCTGATAGCGGTTCTGGATTCGCAGTTGTCAAACTATTTTGATTACTGCGAAGACCTCACTGATACTCATTCAGTTCTGTACTGCGCGGCTGTAGCAGCATGTCGTGTAGCTCACGTCAAATTTGCTGATGCCTCTAGAGCTACACGACCGAAACCTGCTGTACCAGCTTGGCAGTGCAGGATTGAGCGCCGTATTGGTGGGGCCAGAGCGCTCATCGGCAAACTAATCTGCTTCAGGGAGGGCAATACTCGCCCCAGAGTGATGCGCTTTGTAAGACGGGCGTTCTTAGGGACTGATATCAGCCGTCAGGACTATATGGCCCGTGTCACAGAGCGCATCGACTTCCTGAAGCAGAAAGTATATGCATGGGCGAACCGTATTCGCAGGTATAAGCGGCGAATTGAACGATTCATTCAGAATCGCACCTTCCAGAGCGATGAAAGGTGGGTTTATAGGGCTTGGGAGCGACCGGACCAAGGTGTGACTGACACGCGTCTGCCGGATGATGTTGCCATGTGTTCTTTCTGGCGCAGCATCTGGTCGGTGCCTGTCAGTCACACCGAAGGTGATTGGACTCGGGAAGTCGAGCGAGCATGCGATCCAATACCAGAAATGGAGGCTAATACCATCTGCCCCCAAGATGTAGCTCGTGCAGTCCGTCCGTTGCCTAACTGGAAATCTCCAGGGCCGGACGGGCTGCACAACTTCTGGATCAAATGGTTTACAAGATCGCACGCTCGCTTGGCGGCTCAGTACCAGACTGCTTTGGAGTCTGGTTCGCTACCCCCAGTTTCTAACGACAGGAGTTACCCACCTGCTCCATAAATCTGGTAGGAACCCAAAAATTATAGGCCGATCACATGTTTACCGACGGTCTATAAAATTCTTACATCCATTTTGAGAGCTAAAATTAACAAACATATTACAACAACAACATATTTATATTTAATATATTATATTATCATTATCATTATCATTTTTATCATTTCTTTTTTTTTTTTTTTCACAACATATTTTGCATTTATTATTTTATACTACATTATAATTAAGTATATATATTTTAGGGTTATTTATTTTAGAAGTTTGTATGTAAGTTTATTCTCATATTGTATGTTTATAGTTAAATTAGCGAATAATTAAGTGTTTTTATTTTATGTATATTATTTTCTCTTCTAATCTTACACACGTTGTCTACATCTCTTTAACTACTTTCCTATCGCAGGTATGCTGGAAGAGATTTCTTTAGAAATAAGCATCACCTTTGTACGTTTTTTTCTGTTCCTTTCTTCTTGTCTATTTATAATGTGTGTACATAAACTGTTAAATAAATAAATAAATAAACATATAGACACCAACTCCATCATGTCTGCCTCTCAAAATGGACGTAGGAACGGGTCCCGCGGTACTAAGGAGCTACTCCTCATTGATATGGCCATTAGCCAACAGGTTCGCCGTTCCCGAAAAGATCTGTCGACATGCTGGATAGATTATAAGAAGGCCTATGACTCGGTGCCACATACATGGCTCATGAGGGTGCTGGAGTTGTATAAAGTAGATGCAACTCTGCGCACCTTCCTGATGTCGTGTATGGGGCAACGGAGGACGGTCCTTCGCTATCCAGGATGTCGAAATATCCAGAGGAATAGCAAGCCGATAAGGATCGAGCGAGGCATATTTCAGGGCGATAGTTTGAGTCCGCTCTGGTTCTGCTTAGCCCTGAATCCTTTAAGTACATTGCTGGAGGGTTCAGGCCTAGGCTATCGGCTGAGGAGAGGTGGTCAGGTTATATCTCACCTCCTCTACATGGATGACCTAAAACTCTTTGCCCCCAACAATTTGCAACTGATGGAGCTACTGAAAGTAACTGAAACTTTCAGTAGCGCCATCAGGATGGAATTTGGTGTGGACAAATGTGCGGTCATGCATGTAAAGCGAGGGAAGATTATGGAATCCGTGTGAACACAGCTCGCGGATTCCATAAGCCTTAGAGCCCTCTCCGCATCCGAAACCTATAAGTTTTTGGGTATGTCGGAAGCGTTGGGCATCAAAGTTACTGATATGAAGCAATCATTGAAGGAGCGCTTCTTTGGCCGCCTGAAGAAAGTATTTAATAGTTTTCTATCAGGCGGAAATAAGGTGCGCGCCTTCAATGGTTGGGTCATGCCGGTTTTGATGTACTCTTTCGGCATACTCAAATGGACTCAGACCGAACTCGACGCTCTGGATAGGAGGGTCCGTACACTGCTGACTGCATATCGAATGCACCACCCACGGTCATCGGCAATGAGACTGTATATCCCGCGAAAGTGTGGAGGTCGAGGTTTTTTAAACGCTAAGACCCTCCACAATCGCGAGATATGCAGTCTCAGGGAATATTTCCTAGAAGCCGACGTGGGGATGCATCGAGATGTGGTCGCTGTGGACAAGGGCCTCACCCCGCTCTCCTTGGCTAAAGAGAACTGGCGCCAGCCTGTAGTGTTTGACACTAACGATCGCAAGGAGGTATGGCAGAGTAAGGAGCTTCACGGACGCTTTTTCCGGGCCCTACATTGACCCGATGTAGATTTTCTAGCGTCCGTAGCCTGGCTGCGTTTTGGTGACCTCTTTGGGGAAACCGAAGGTTTTGTCTGTGCAATTATGGACGAAGTTATCATGACGAACAATTACCGTAGATTTATTGTGAAAGACGGCACGGTTGACATCTGTCGGGCATGCCACCGTCCGGGAGACTCAATCCGACACATTATCTCCGGTTGTTCTCGTCTAGCTAACGAAGAGTACTTGCATAGACACAACCTTGTAGCCAGGATTATCCATCAGCAACTTGCTCTGAAATACAATCTTGTGGAATCGGAAGTGCCGTTCTACAGGTATGTGCCCGACCCAGTTCTCGAAAATGGAAATAGCACATTGTACTGGGATCGATCCATCATCACTGACAGGACTATTGTTGCCAATAAACCTGACATAGTGGTGGTGGATCGAGTAGAGCGGCGCACAATGATTATTGACATAGCGGTCCCGCATGACGGGAACCTCGTGAAAGCTGAGAAAGATAAACAAATCAAGTATCTTGACTTGGCTCACGAGGTTGTCGACATGTGGGATGTGGACTCAGCGATCATTGTGCCGATAGTCGTGACAGCCAATGGCCTAATAGCCAAGAGCCTCGACCGACACCTGAGGAGGCTATCGTTGGGCAACTGGATCAAGGGCTTGATTCAGAAAGCGGTACTTCTGGACACGGCTCGCATTGTTAGGAGGTTCCTCTCTCTGGAGCCCTGACCGCCGGTAGCTTGGACCCTGTTCCCGATACCGGTGGGCTACTATTTTTTATATTTTTCAATGTCTTAATTTTTTATATTCTAATATTTAAAAATGTAATTCATAAGTATTTAAAATGTAATAAAGGAAATAATAATAATACATTTATTTCAGACATAATTAAAATTGTCCATATAATGTTAGTAACAAAGGACTTAAAAACAATGTTAGTATTGTAGCATGCTCGATTAAATAAAAAAACTAAATTCACAAAAAAAAAATACAATAAAAATATCGCAGACATCACAGTGGACAAACAATAACAGTTTGTTCCTACATGCCTTTACATAAAATTCAATAAGGTTTAGGGTAATTACATGTAAAAATTTAGATAAATTAAATAATTCTTTGGCAAGTAAATTATGTGTTCAGAATTTTAATTATATATGTGACCCAAATGAGTTCTACGCCGAGTTCTTTTCACTATTAAATGAGCAATTTATAGACACTTTTCCACTAAAGACTAAAACTATTTACACAAAGTTCTTATTTAGTGATTGGGCGACTCCAGGTATTCGTAAAAATAGGGAAAAACTTTTTGAACTTTATGGCCTAAAGCAACATATTAATAATACAAGCTTTCATCAACATGTTGCAAAATATTCAAAAACTTTTAAAAGTGTGTGCAAAATGGCTAAAGCTCTTTACATTAGCAATAAAATAAAATCAGCTGATGATAAAATAAAAACTACCTGGCAAATAATAAATAATGAAACCGGTAGGAAAAAACAGCGTAATACTGAATTTAACTTACAGACTACACATGGCCCTATCAACTCAGGTGTAGAAATAGCTCAGGAATTTGAAAACTTTTTTGCTAATATTCCCCTTAAAACTACGGAAACTTTAAATTCCTCACCCACGCTTTCTGCTGCCTTACTTAGAAAAATGTAAAGTCATGCCCTTTGGAGCTGAGATTTCAGCATACAAACCCCCAGGCTATTATAAAAGCTTTATTTATTTATTTATATATACTTTATTGTACACCAGATTATTATTACATAAAGAAAAAGCTAAAAAAAAAAAAAAAAAAAAAAAAAGCAAAGAAAAAAAAAAAAAAAAAAAAGAAAAAGCTTTTAAAGATCTTAAAATTAAATCAACAGAAGATCTATGGGGAATGTCTGTAAAAGCCTGTAGATCTATCATCGAAACCATTGCGCCTTATTTAGCTTTCATATTTAACACCAGTGTAGACCAAGGAGTCTTTCCGGAGCTCATGAAACACAGTAAAGTAATTCCTTTGTTCAAATCCGGTGATAGTAAGGAACCCAACAATTATAGGCCTGTGTCAATTCTGCCAGTTCTCAGCAAGGTGTTTGAAAAGTTGATGCTCAATCAAATGTTACGGCACTTTAATATGAATTCCATCTTTCATGAACAACAGTACGGTTTCACCAAAGGGCGTTGTACCACTGACGCTGGTGTCACCCTCATAAAGAACATTTTTAACGCCTGGGAAGAAGCACAAGATGCCATTGGAATCTTTTGCGACCTCTCGAAGGCGTTCGATTGTGTAGACCATGAAACACTTCTGCTGAAACTGGAGCACTATGGGATTAGGAATACAGCTCTTGATTTACTAAGATCATACCTGAAAGATAGAAAAGTTAAAATTCAAGTAAACGGCGTAAACTCATTGGGGTCTGAAATGGCAATGGGCGTTCCTCAGGGTTCGATATTGGGTCCATTCCTTTTTTTAGTTTATATTAATGATTTACCACAATTACTTCAAAATCAACCTAAGATGGTGTTATTTGCAGATGACACATCGTTGATCTTTAAAATAAACCAACGGTCACAAAATCTTGACGACGTTAACAGCTCTATTCTTAAAGTCCAAGATTGGTTTACGGTAAATAATTTGGTACTAAATAAAAAAAAAACCAAATGCATTAGATTTAAATTACCTAATGTTAGAAGTAGCGAATGTGACATCATATTGAATGGAGAAAAACTAGAATTTATTACTCAAACCGTTTTCCTAGGAATCACGCTAGACGAGAAATTACAATGGGGACCTCATATAACAATTCTTGCGGGGCGGCTAAGCTCGGCCGCTTATGCTGTTAGAAAGATACGACGGTTAACAGATGTAGAAACCGCGCGTTTGGTCTATTTTAGCTACTTCCACAGTATTATGTCGTATGGCATGAGCACTATGGGATTAGGAATACAGCTCTTGATTTACTAAGGTCATACCTGAAAGATAGAAAAGTTAAAATTCAAGTAAACGGCGTAAACTCATTGGGGTCTGAAATGGCAATGGGCGTTCCACAGGGTTCGATATTGGGTCCATTCCTCTTTTTAGTTTATATTAATGATTTACCACAATTACTTCAAAATCAACCTAAGATGGTGTTATTTGCAGATGACACATCGTTGATATTTAAAATAAACCGACGGTCACAAAATCTTGACGACGTTAACAGCTCTATTCTTCAAGTCCAAGATTGGTTTACGGTAAATAATTTGGTACTAAATAAAAAAAAAACCAAATGCATTAGATTTAAATTACCTAATGTTAGAAGTAGCGAATGTGACATCATATTGAATGGAGAAAAACTAGAATTTATTAATCAAACCGTTTTCCTAGGAATCACGCTAGACGAGAAATTACAATGGGGACCTCATATAACAATTCTTGCGGGGCGGCTAAGCTCGGCCGCTTATGCTGTTAGAAAGATACGACAGTTAACAGATGTAGAAACCGCGCGTCTGGTCTATTTTAGCTACTTCCACAGTATTATGTCGTATGGCATTTTACTGTGGGGTCGGGCTGCTGACATTGAATCCATCTTTATTTTACAAAAGAGAGCTGTCAGAGCCATTTATAATCTACATCGTCGCGAATCTCTCAGGGAACTATTTAAAAAGATTAATATTATGACGGTACCTTGCCAATTCATTTATGAAAATATTATGTATGTAAGAAAAAATCTACATATCTGTAATAAAATAAGTGATAGACATCATTTTAATACTAGAAATAAAGATAAAATAGATCAACCATTTTTCAGATTATCTAAAGTACATACATCTTTTATGGGGTACTGTGTTAAATGTTACAATAAAATACCTTGTGATATATTACAATTAAATGAAAGAAAATTTAAAACTCATATTAAAAGTACACTCTGTAAACAAGCATATTACAAATTAGAGGATTATATCCAAGATAAGAATGCTTGGAAACATGCTGGTCCTGCTCCATAGGACAATTTAGAGTCTAGACAAAATCAAACTGGTTGCTTATTTAATTATGTATTTGTTATTTTTTATAACACTGATTTTACATTCTGTGATTTCTTGAACTCACACACTGACTTATTAGTATTACTTGTTAAAATGTTAGGAATATCGTATAATTTTGCAATGTTTGTAAATATGTGAGCACCATGTATCTGTCACATATTTAAGGACAATGCTCACAATGTATAGGAAAAAAACCCAAGCCCGGCGCTAAAGAAATGTAACTCAGATTTTTCGTATTTATATGTGACAACATATTAAGTATGTGGCGTTGTCAAAATCCATTTCCTAGTTGTTTTTTTAAGGAGCTATACTTAATAAAAAATGGCGAATTCATATGAGACCTAAGTATGACATTTAGTCATCTATTTTAACAACGCCACCTACATAATGTAACCTGCTATATCGGTGCCAAAAAAACAAAGGTATTTAAATGAAATTATTTTATTATTACATATTACGATTACTGGTTTTCTAAGTCTAAGATTACATTTTCTAAAGTGTGTCCGGGATGATTGAAATCATCTTGGTGTCTGGCCCAACCCAAGTAATACAGCACACTCATAACATGGGCGCAGCTGCCCAAGGTCCTTTTGCCGTGGATACAGGAACAATAATGCTCTGAAATTGCGTTTGTGGCAGTTTCTCTTCTATACAAAATATAAGTGTAATACGTTTTGTGTCTTACATGTCGCGATTGTATACGGCATCTTATTAAAACACTGTCTTCGCCATTTATTGCAACGAGCATCGGATGTCTGTACACTTCAATTTCATAGACACCTGTTTGTTTTATGTGCTCACTGCAATACGAGCGTGCTATTTTACAGTGGTAAGTACCCACGGCAAACAATATTAAGTCCTCTTGTGAGAGTCTGGGGAAATCTTCGAACGCTTGGTCATTCGCTTCCAAGCGCACAAACGCGGCTCTTTGCCTGTTTAAGTCGTGCTCAAAAACGTAGTCGGACAAAAGATTTGGCTTGTGCGCGTTTCTATTTATAATTTCAATAAATTGCTCAGTGTATTGGCTGTCTTCATAGGGCTCTTGGAACGCATTGATCAGTGCAGCAGCTATTTTATAGTCCGTCATTGTTGAGGGTAGTGCTCGATTAAATACCCTGTATCTGAACATTTTAAAATCGCGTTTAAATCTTCCATTAATTGTCTCTACAACCCATCGGCATAAGGTGACTAGCCTAGATTTATTGGCTTCTTCACATGTCAACTGGCTTTCACCACGCCTTTTAGATGGGGGTATATGAACTACATAGCCATATGACTCGAGCAGAGGAACTGCATCACGGAATCCCCTATCAAGAATGAACGTATCGTCTTGTTGAAGGTAATAATTAAGTGGTGCCTCTTCATATGGCCCTTCATGATTTTGTAAAATCTGCTGCATGATTGAAGCGTCTGAGGTTGTGGCTGCGTATGGACCTGTGACATCTAAAATATGTCCATCACCGCAAACCAACATAAAAGGTTTTATCAGATTTGTATACTTGTGGAGACTGTAGCTTTTCCTTTGGAAAAGGAAATTGGAGCTTTTTTGAATGAAAATGTAACTACCATCACATATTATCAACGCTTTCGGCGGTAGGTCATTCCCAAAGATGTAGTTGGGGAGAATTCGGTTTCTTTGGATTACTTCTTCTCTGCTGATGTGGTTCAGGCCCAAATGAATAGGAACAAAGTCATTGTAAAGACATTGTCGCGCCAACTTGACTTTTCGGTCTATACTTTGCCGAGATTTATTAAAAATCGTTGCCAATCTAGTACTGGGTTCGCCCGTTCTTATTTTAGAGAGGTATATGCCCAGATCTTCTCGTGCAGAACTTGATCTGTGAGACAAGGTTGGTACTTGAACGAATAAACTATTGAATTGTTCGTGACTCAAGCCAGTCCAAAAATGTAAATCAGCTTGTGCTATTTCGTTTACATTATCGAAATTCATTTGACATCTCCGTTCCAATGCTAGGGTATACATATTCACAATGTCTTCAAAAGTATCACTATTAAAGTCTGTTTGATGATGTAGCACATTGTTAGGCATATCTTCCAAGGATGTATTTCGCAGATGATTTTCACAAATCCTTGCATGCTGGGGTATGTATAGTCGGTAATAACTTAATAAAAATACCTTGATTGAATTAGGCATTTGCCGGAGTTGCATGTTACCACAGTTCTCCATCATACAGTGACGGGAAGTGTTGGCCGCCCTAGTGAAACCTGGAACTGTGATTGCGGCACCAGCGCGGCGGATAAGAGGAGCTGGCGGTTCAGGACGTAACGAATGGTCGATCCTATGCCAACAAGGATGGCATATCGACCTCGTTCCATCGAAAGCTAACTGTAACAAACAATTAAATTGTAACTACCATTTTGACAGCGATGATGTGATTAGGTGGGTGATAGTGATGAATAATTTGGTCCTCATGGTTGACAGGGTTCCACGAACGAGGTATTCCGCGGTCGTTTTTCTGTGTTATCTTTTTATTCGTAGCTCTATTTCATGTCTTATTACAGTTATTACTACTGCAACTACTTATACCGTAACCGTAGTTACGGTATAAGTAGTTACGAGTAGTTGTGAGTCGCTTTATGCGATTTTAACAATTAATCGATTTGGGTGCTAGGATGGGACAAAATGGCTTTTATATTATCGCCTTGTTTTTATTCCACTAAAGAACTTTTCGATTGTAAAAAGTATATGGTTTATTTATTTATTATTAATAATAATTTTTCAATTCCATGACGATACATTATAAAAATTAGATTTGCACACCTGCTTACAGGTGGAATATTGTAGGTACATAGCATTTAAAGACTGTAATTAATAAAATAAAAAAAGTAAATGCCTGTTCTATTCTATAGGTACTGCGTAGGTACACGCATAGACAAATAAAAATATATAAATAATGATGTTGTCTTACCTCTCGTAGCGGTTGCAAGTTCTGGAAAATACGCTCAACGAAGTCTCTCCGGGAATCGAAAAGACGTTGTGTCAGAACGTGTCTCCGAATACCTCGGTATAATGACCGATTACACACAACACACGTATTCATTTTTAAAAATAACCAATTCTGAAGCTTATCCAAGTCCAAAGTAATGCCAAAGTCGTATGCAGCGGGATAATATATCAAAAGTCGGTTAAATAACAAATAAGCGCACATATCTCAACCAAGTATAACGAAGGACTGTGCATCAAGACTCGGGAGACAATACAATGACTGACTCATACGGCGGCTACCTGATAAGGTACGAGAATACGGGGAACCTATAAGTGCGAGTGAAATAGCAGGGTCCGTCTTTGTAGCGATGGAAAGGCTTTGTGTATAACCGGTTTGGTTTGGTGCCTCTGCGCTTTGCAACGGCTACTGAAACTGGATTATACTGGTTAGCGTAATATGTAAGATGGCTAAATAACACTTTTAAAAAGGAAATATCTATAAAATGAAAAGAAGAAAGAATAATTAGAAAAAAATAAGAATTATGCCTAATATGTAAGAATTATGCCTGTTATAAAAGAATTAGTAAAATCTTACGTTTAGAAACGAATTTTGACTATGTTTCTTATTTAGTATTAAATTACTATTTGTTTATAAAAATATGAGATATGTTCCGTTCGCGCCGAGCCTGGGTTTTTTTTGAGCATTGTCCTTTATCTGTAATTGCTTTATTTTTCATTCTTTTTTACCTATCGCGGTATAGTAATCTTATTCTAGATGCATCGTCTTCACATATAATTATATAATTAATGTATGCAAAATATTGTAAAAACATTTTAAAAGAGTAACGGTGGAGTTTCTTGCCCATTCTTCTCCATACGAAAACTACCTTTTGGAAGGGGCGACTAGAATCAATTCTATTTTTTGTAAACTTGACGTTCATAAGTGCCTTTTATGTGCCTAATTGAAATAAATTGTTTGACTTTGACTTTGACTTTGACTTTGACTTTGACTTTGGCATTTTACTGTGGGGTCGGGCTGCTGACATTGAATCCATCTTTATTTTACAAAAGAGAGCTGTCAGAGCCATTTATAATCTACATCGTCGCGAATCTGTCAGGGAACTATTTAAAAAGATTAATATTATGACGGTACCAATTCATTTATGAAAATATTATGTATGTAAGAAAAAATCTACATATCTTTAATAAAATAAGTGATAGACATCATTTTAATACTAGAAATAAAGATAAAATAGATCAACCATTTTTCAGATTATCTAAAGTACATACATCTTTTATGGGGTACTGTGTTAAATGTTACAATAAAATACCTTGTGATATATTACAATTAAATGAAAGAAAATTTAAAACTCATATTAAAAGTACACTCTGTAAACAAGCATAATATTACAAATTAGAGGATTATATCCAAGATAAGAATGCTTGGAAACATGCTGGTCCTGCTCCATAGGACAATTTAGAGTCTACACAAAATCAAACTGGTTGCTTATTTAATTATGTATTTGTTATTTTTTATAACACTGATTTTACATTCTGTGATTTCTTGAACTCACACACTGACTTATTAGTATTACTTGTTAAAATGTTAGGAATATCGTATAATTTTACAATGTTTGTAAATATGTGAGCACCATGTATCTATCACATATTTAGTTTATCTGTAATTGCTTTATTTTTCATTCTTTTTTACCAATCGCGGTATAGTAATCTTATTCTAGATGCATCGTCTTCATAATTATATAATTAATGTATACAAAATATTGTAAAAACATTTTAAAAGAGTAACGGTGGAGTTTCTTGCCCATTCTTCTCCATACAAAAACTACCTTTTGGAAGAATCGACTAGAATCAATTCTATTTTTTGTAAACTTGACGTTCATAAGTGCCTTTTATAAGCCTAATTGAAATAAATTGTTTGACTTTGACTTTGACTTCGCTGCTTTTTTACGCATTATGGCATAAAAATCAACGACCCTTGCGTCAGCAAACATGCCTGAAGCACTACAGAAACGTGGGAGCCCCACCAGAATTTTGAAGGCATTGTTATATTGTACGCGAAGAGCGTTGTAGGCCCGTTGCGTGTAGCTGGTCCATAGAGCGCTGGTGTAAAAGGTTTGGCAGTAGGCCCTGAAAAGTGTCACTTTTACCTCTACTGTACACCTTGCAAATCTATGCACCAACATATTAGCACGCACCGACAACGCCCTTCGCTCCCGCTCGATATCTGTATCATCATTAAGGGTCTCAGTCACTATGTGTCCTAAGTATTTAAACTGAGAGACTCGTTCCAGAGGTACTCCGTTCAAATAGACAGGGGGTACATGCTCCGGTGACTTATTCTTACCTCTAATAACCATAAACTCACTTTTCTTCTCGTTGTACTTCAGACCATGAGCTTCCGCATATGACTCACAGATACCGACCAGTTTTCTCAAACCACTGAGCGACGGACTCAGCAACACCATGTCGAAATAAAAATTAATTTAAAAAAAATAAACCGACTTCGAAAGAAATTGACTAAAAATTATGAAATAATATTTTTATATCTACACGAAATTAACCAACAAAACGAAATCAGAAGTAGGTACGAAACAAATTAGTGGCTTACAAGATTTTTAGAGGTCGGTGCCAGAACTTAAGAAAAGCATCTACTTATCCATATAAGGAGAAACTCACTGACATAATTATCGACGTAAGGCAAAACTACTGTCTGAAAGGGATATCGCGGCCCCGGCACACAGGCAACGGAAGGAACACGGGTGGGTTTTAGTCAGTAAAAGTCTGACACACCCTCTCGCTCTGCCCAGAGCGGGAGAAGTCATTTGATGATTTCCCATCCAAAAAAAAAAAAAAAAAAAAAAAGGCAAAACTACTGGGACTTAGAAGGGGAAAATTCCACCTTTAAGGGGGCGAAAAGGGCGGGATTTCGTTTGTATGAAAAATCTTATTCTTTGAGTTATTAAACTTGAAACTTGGCACAAAAAGGACTAGGCTTGCATGAATTTCAAGATAGTAGGATAGTATTTCAATCATTAACCGTTGTGCACAATTTCTGAGCAGTAACCTGACAAAAAGTACTAGGCATGTGTGAGAAGAGACAGCCAGTACTCGAAGATTGTAATAAATTACTTACTTCGCGATCAAGTTTGAGTGTTCTATATTCTTCGCCAATTATCTGCTTTTGTTCTGGCTGTACTTCGTTTGGCAAAGTTTCCATAACATTTCTTAAACTACTAAATTCTTTATTCACGGCAGTGTGTGGGTCAAGAAATTTCAGTTCTCGGAAAATTTGATCTTCAAAAGGCAAACGTGATTTCAATTGCGTGCTCAATTCAATTAAAAAAGATTGGCACTTTCTTTGTTCTTTCATGTTTATGTTTCCTCTATGTTTAATTAATTCTTGACCCACTTGAATCCCTAAGTACATATTATTCAATGGCAAATAATTCACACTAGATTTTGGGTCTAATGTCAAAGTCAAAGTCAAAGTCAAACAATTTATTTCAATTAGGCACATAAAAGGCACTTATGAACGTCAAGTTTACAAAAAATAGAATTGATTCTAGTCGCCCCTTCCAAAAGGTAGTTTTCGTATGGAGAAGAATGGGCAAGAAACTCCACCGTTACTCTTTTAAATGTAAATGTAAATACGTTGTCCGTGCTTTTTATATAATTAGTTTTCATATAGCAACCCAAAATCGACAAGTACATACTATACGTAGAAGCATCATCATATAATCTTTCAATGCACGGGTAGTCGCCTTGAAAAATTATATTAAATTTGTTTACAATCGGCAAAATGTAGTCTAAAAAGTAAAAGTATAATTTGTTTATATCATTATTAAAAGAATGATACAAAAATTCTGATGACATAATGCGATCACTCAAATATTGGTCTTGAAAAAACAACTGCAGTGCCCTCCATTGCTCAATTATTCTATTAACACAAGCATGAAGCGATAGCCATCTTATATCATAATGATGCAGTATTCTATGTTTTTCAGTGTCAGAGAAATTTTGGAACTCAACAAATTCTCTTTGACGCTTGCTGCTTTGAGAAAAATATCCATATACTTCTTTTACTATCTGTTCTAAATTTCTAGGTAGTATTTTGCAAGTATGACTAACACTTAATGCTGCAGAATGACAAACACATTTTATGAATAAGCACTTTGGGTTTACTTCTTTAATTTTTGTAACAATGCCAGAGTGTTGACCAAACATCACATTCGTAGTATCAGCAGCGAACCCCATCACGTCTTTTATATCTAAACCTAACTCGGATAACTTTGATGACAAAGCATCAAATAAATGATCTGCAGTCTCACCACTTAAATCGCGAGAAATCACGGCACAGCGGACAGAGCTCCGGCGGGATCTCATGGCGGCATGGAGAGTGCGACTGTCGCAACCCAGCGTTGTAAATTCACTTTTGGCCGCCTAAATCGGCCAAATCGACGTATGTGCGGCGGCGGCGGGTGACGGGAGCGAAACTACCGGCGCGGAACCGTTAACCGACTGTAACACTAACTTGTACCGGAACACCTTACAAATAACGAGCTAACATAACTGCCCCACTTTACAACCAACTCACTGAGTAAGTATGTTATATAAGTCACTAAATTCATCTATTGTGTGCAAAATAAGTCGAAACATAAGAACTGTAGAGCCTAAACCATGCTGGTTTATGACTACATCATGAATACTATGTAGCAATGACATAATAAACAAACATGCGCGCTGGCGCTGTATTTAGTGTGTCTTGTATATTGTATATAAAATATTACATAAACAGACTTGTACGCCACTATGTAATGGTATGGCTTGGGTAAAATGACCAAGGAATAACATGTAAACAATTTCCAATTAGGACTTGTAGAATAGCGCTCGCTTTTATGTTCCGCCGAGCGATCATTTGCCGGTGGCAACCGAACAGACTGAACACTGCGGACGAGACGAGAGATTGACGTATGATGAACGTTTGCATTCTAATCTCAGTTTCAATCTGTAAAAAATACCTCTGTTCATGCTGAGATATGAGCCTTTTGGCCTCGTACAGGACTTTCTGCTTTTATTTTAATTTTACTTTGTTTTTTTAAATTTATCTATGTTTTTGATTTATTTATGTTTTTGATTTCCTGTGCGAGTCTCAATAAATACTTTTTACATTCCTTCTTTGTTTTTTTTTTCTTACAATTTTTACGAGTATTTGACATTGATTGTCGCTGACAGGAGATCGACTAGATTTTTAACTTTCTTACTTACGGGAATTGGTAATCTTCTGAAAGTCTAAAACTATCTGCACGCCGAGTACCAGTGGTGACGGCTGCTCGAGCATGCTGTGTCTGAATCTCGTCGGCTCGCGTGCCTCCGCCCGCAGACGAGCACTTGTTTCTTTGCACCTGTGAGCAGCGAGCAATGAGCAGTGTGAGAAAATGCCAGTATGCCAACAGACGTTCTACGTAAAAAATGTAATTGTAAATTCCTGAGCGTCCCCAATCCCTCACCCCTCCCCACCCTCTCCCGGCACCCGCGCACTATCCCCGCCTCGTCTGCTATTAGAGCTTATATCGACGTGTCTACCTCAACGTGAACCAGCGTTACCCATGCGGCCCATTTTATGTTTACAACGTAACTTGCATCTGTAGCGAAAGCGAACTGCACGATTACCTGATGTTTCAAACATTATTCCGTATTATTTCTAGTAGGTACTGACCTTGAACCCGCGACAGTTGTCTCACACTGTCACTGTTCCGCGCCGGCGAATAACTCCCGACCCGCACCACGTACTCTACTCATTTTATCGAGGAAGCCACACACATGCAGCATTCTCACTAACGATAAGACAAACTCACGTGAGCCGAGTGAGTAGTAGAAACAAGTTCTTCTTCTAAGACATATTTATCCATAGATACTTATAAGAAAATATTTATCGAAGTGCTTTAAGTACCTACATACTATATTTAAAACTAAGATTAAGCATTATTGTCGTCACATGTGGAGCTGTATACTACAAGTGGTTCCCCCTACTGTTTTTTATTCTGCGACTCTGTCCGGATCCGTAGCAGTAAAACAGTAAAATAAATATCACAGTCATCCAGTCGAACAACCGCTCCCACTCTCTTAAATTGGGATTACAACGGGCTGATACTTACGCGGTTAACAAATTCAAATTCAAAATATTTTATTTCACATTTTATTTATTTATTATATTTTAACTTACACGCGAACTGCGTGTAAGTTAACCAAACAAGTAACAAAATAAAATAGTAACTAACAGAAGTTACCCCTTCAATTAATCAATTATTATTAGAGATTAATAAAAAGGTATCTTCTGGCAATATAACTCAATATAAATAAATCTAAAGAAGTGCAACATACTATTAAATTATTTAATCAAAATATCCAAGGTTGTTCTTCCAAATTACTGGAAATAGAATTGTTTTTGGAAAATACCAAGTTTGATGTTGTTTCTTTAACAGAGCATTGGTTAAAAGATCATCAAGTGATGTCAATTAATTATGAAAATTATTGTGTAGTTAGCCATTTCAGCCGAAAACGAATGAAACGAATTAATAATTCTATTAAATCGAAAGAAAGAAAAGACATCATCGAACTATCTGTTGAACACAACATTGAATTGTCCTGTGTTGAGCTTGATAAGCATGTTATAGTATGTGTATATAGACCTCCAAGTTACCAGAATCTATCCATGTTTGATTCTATAATGGAAGATGTATAAAATAAACTTGGTACTAGTAGTAAGTCAATAATCATATGTGGAGATTTTAATATTAACTTATTAGAAAATAACTTGAATACTGTCAGATTATTAAGCCTTTTTAAGTCATTTGATTTGTCAAATATTTTTATTGAACCAACCCGAGTGACAGCTTCCTCTGCCACCTGTATAGATAATATTTTTTGTAATTGTGATTACTTACACAAACAAATTGTAAACAAGTTGCCATCAGATCACAGTGGACAAACAATAACATTTTGCTCCTACGTACCTTTACAAAAAATTCAAATAAGGTTTAGGTCAATTACATGTAAAAGTTTAGAGAAATCAAATAATTCATTGGCCAGTAAATTATGTGTTCAGAGTTTTAATAATATAAGTGACCCAAATGAGTTCTACGCCGAGTTCTTTTCACTATTAAACACGCAATTTAATGACACATTTCCACTAAAGACTAAAGGTATTTACACAAAGTTCTTATTTAGTGATTGGGCGACTCCAGGTATTCGTAAAAGCAGGGAAAAGCTATTTGAACTTTATGGCCTAAAGCAACATATGAATAATACAAACTTTCATAAGTATGTTGCAAAATATTCAAAAACTTTTAAAAGTGTGTGCAAAGTAGCCAAAGCGCTTTATATTAGCAATAAAATAAAATCAGCTGATGATAAAATAAAAACTACCTGGCAAATAATAAATAATGAAACAGGTAGGAAAAAACAGCGAAATACTGAATTTAATTTAGATACTGCACATGGCCCTATCAACTCAGATGTAGAAATAGCTCTGGAATTCGAAAACTTTTTTGATAATATTCCCACTAAAACTACTCAAGCTATAAATTCCTCACCCGCGCTTTCTGCTGCCTTACTTAGACATAATGTGAAGGCATGCCCTTTGGAGTTTTGGTTTCAGCATACTAACCCACAGGCTGTTATAAAAGCTTCTCATCTCTGGGGAATGTCTGTAAAGGTCTGTAGAACTATTATCGATACCATTGCGCCCTATTTAGCTCTCATATTTAACACCAGTGTAGACCAAGGAGTCTTTCCGGATCTCATGAAACACAGTAAAGTAGTTCCATTGTTCAAATCCGGTGATTGACCCAACAATTATATATATTATATATAATATATAATTATATTATATATAATTATATATATTATTATAGGCCCGTGTCAATTCTACCAGTTCTCAGTAAGGTGTTTGAAAAGTTGATGCTCAATCAAATTTTACGTCACTTTAATAAAAATTCCATCTTTCATGAACAACAGTACGGTTTCACCAAAGGGCGTTGTACCACTGACGCTGGTGTCACCCTAATAAAGAACATTTTTAATGCCTGGGAAGAAGCACAAGATGCTATTGGAATCTTTTGCGACCTCTCGAAGGCGTTTGATTGCGTAGACCATGAGACACTTCTGCTGAAACTGGAGCACTATGGGATTAGAAATACAGCTCTTAATTTACTAAGATCATACCTGAAAGATAGAAAGGTTAAAGTTCAAGTAAACTGCGTAAACTCATTAGGACCTGAAATGGCATTGAGCGTTCCTCAAGGTTCGATATTGGGTCCATTCCTCTTTTTAATTTACATTAATGATTTACCCCAATTACTTCAAAATCAACCGAAGATGGTGTTATTTGCAGATGACACATCATTGATCTTTAAAATCAACCGACGGTCACAAAATCTTGACGACGTGAATAGCTCTATTCTTCAGGTCCAAGATTGGTTTACGGTTAATAATTTGGTACTAAATAAAAAAAAAAAACAAATGCATTAGATTTAAATTACCTAATGTTAGAAGTAGCGAATGTGACATCATATTGAATGGAGAAAAACTAGAATTTATTAATCAAACGGTTTTCCTAGGAATCACGCTAGACGAGAAATTACAATGGGGACCTCATATAACATCTCTTGCGGGGCGGCTAAGCTCGGCCGCTTATGCGGTTAGAAAGATAAGACAGTTAACAGACGTTGAAACCGCGCGTTTGGTCTATTTTAACTACTTCCACAGTATTATGTCGTATGGCATTTTACTGTGGGGTCGGGCTGCTGACATTGAATCCATCTTTATCTTACAAAAGAGAGCTGTCAGAGCCATTTATGATTTACATCGTCGCGAATCTCTTAGGGAACTATTTGGAAAGATTAATATTATGACCGTACCTTGCCAATTCATTTATGAAAATATTATGTATGTAAGAAAAAATCTACATATTTTTAATAAAATAAGTGATAGACATAATTTTAATACTAGAAATAAAGATAAAATAGATCAACCATTTTTCAGATTATCTAAAGTACATACATCTTTTATGGGGTACTGTGTTAAATGTTACAACAAAATACCTTGTGATATTTTACAATTAAATGAAAGAAAATTTAAAACTCATATTAAAAGTACACTTTGTAAACAAGCATATTACAAATTAGAGGATTATATCCAAGATAAGAATGCTTGGAAACATGCTGGTCCAGCTCCATATGATAATCTAGATTCTAGACAAAATCAAACTGGTTGCTAATTTAAGTTGTATAAATTATTATATTTTATTATATGACATTGATTTTACATTCTGTGATTACTTCCTCACACACTGACTTATTGTAACTTTTTTTTGGTAAATCGTCTACTTTTACAATGTTTGTAAATATGTGAGAACCATGTATCTATCACATAAGTAATTAATTTATCTGTTGTTGCTCTCTTTAAAAAAATATTTTTACCTATATTGTGGGTATAGTAATTTATTTTTTTATTTTTAGATGCATCGTCTTCACATATAATTATATAACTAATGTACCTACATATACAAAATATTGTAAAACATTTTAAAAGAGTAACGGTGGAGTTTCTTGCCCATTCTTCTCCATACGAAAACTACCTTTTGGAAGGGGCGACTAGAATTAATTCAATTTTTTTGTAATTTATGACGTTCAAAAGTGCCTTGCAAGGGCCTATTTGAAATAAATGATTTGACTTTGACTTTGACTTTGACAAATAAACACCGACTTCCTAAATTTAAGTAATTTTTCACTTTGTAGTATTTTTTTTGAAGTCAGTTGTTTTTTTTTTTTTTGTAAAAAAGTTTTTATTTTTCGCTTTTAGTGGGTCAATTAGTAATTTATCTAAGTTACAATAGTCTAATGTCGACTACTCATCACCTTTTACAAAATATTGCTCTGAAGCAGGGACGTTAATCGTTGAGGAGTTCTCCTGGTACTTCACCATCAGCTCCATTTTTCCATATACATTGTGATGAGCATAAATTGCTTATTATTCATACTAAAGTAATCGAATCGCAACCCGTGAAATACTTATTATTGAGTAGTTCCGGTGGCCAGCTGTGGTCTTCATCATCAGTTCCACTTCACCAAATGGTACTTTCCGAGAGCAACTGCACGTGTTACTATAAAAAATACCCAAATCGCTATAGGTGTGCATATAAAGAAGAAGAAGAAGGAAGGAAGGTGTTTGAAGAGTTCCCTCGATTTCTCCAGGATCTCATCATCAGATCCTGACCTAATGGCAATGGGACCATCTCGTAAGGATACCCTTTTAAACAAAAAATGCAATGCAATGACGGAGTTATGCCCGAACAAACATTAAAAAAATATAAATAATCGAATTGATAACCTCCTTATGTTAGAAATCGGTTAAAAAGGGCTTTTGGTATCATACGAAACAACAAATTCTTACTTATTTCGTTAAAACCACTACCCTCCCTCGATGGCAACTTTTTTACCATTTGTAAATAAGTATTTGAAGTCCTTAAATGCTGCTTTTTGTTCTTCTAAGCACACTGAAAAACATTATGAAATCAAGCCATTGAAAATAGGTTGAATATAATTTATATGCACATGCGAAAAGTAAATAAATCTAGTAATAATATGTAATAAATAACATGCTGATTTTCCTCGTTCATAATATTTATAGTTGTGCGCCTAATCACAAATATAGCAATGGCTACAGAATTTTGCGGACATAAAATAACCAGGCGCTTTCTATGAAAATTTTAGTAAAGTTAAAATAAATAAAACCACTGTCTAAGAAGGATATTTTTCAACACGTACGCATTAAACACTATTCGTACAACAGCTTTCATCAAAAATCAGTAGCGTTTATCTTTCCCGAGTACATGTTCTGTGTGGCTCTGCTAGAGAGTATGCTCTGCAGCAGAGCCACAATAAATATCTATTTTATCATTACCTAATGCACGTACAGTGATAACGGTATACGTACATTATGTTCGTTTAACGTACATTATTTTAAGATATAATTGATCGGTTTCTAAAATGGTGGCTCTGCGGCAGAGCATGACACCAACTTCCCGCTAAATGGATGTGTGTTGCATGAAACAGGCGAAACAATAGCTGAAGCATATATTCATACTAAGGCTCATAATAAGTTTAGCAATGCACACAGTCACGGGCGGCGCTCTGTGCTGTGTACGACAAGCCTCGACGGTTCACGCCGATGTCCTCCCGTCACGCTGCAAACACAGGAGCGCGCAGCACACAAAACCTTTACATTCACTTGATGTGGCTCGTTCCACACGAGCTCAGCACTGTGCCGCAATAGATAACATGCGGCAAGAGACCTCATGTCTTGCAATCCAATTGCTTTATGTATGGCGCTGCAGTTATGTTCCTTATTAAATGTCCTAGTTATCAAAGATGTACAGACAGGCTTTTGTGAAGTGTATGCGTCCTGGTTATATCGGAGAAAGCTCTGCGGCCCGTGGGAATGAGTCACACGCTCGGGTGCGAGGCGCCGCATTGTGCGCCTCTACACGTCTGTAGAGCACCCTTTGTCACTCGCTGCTTACCCTTATTTATTTGATTATCTTCGTCTTCTGTACCCCTTCGAGTGTGGCTTAGTCGCCGCTTCGAGCACTTTCCACTTTTTGTACCAGACGCTGTCGTTTGTGAGGTACGAGTGTATGACTCATTACGACCAATCTGATCGAGCGTGGGCCTCGCAGGAAGCGGGGCGCGGGGTGCGGGGCTGGGTCGAACCCGAAATTCTGTTATCTAATTTATTGTCTACCCGACTACGAACACATACGGTTATCAAGGTAATGCTTGTTCACTGAAATTCTGATGCTAAAAAGGACATTATTACATTTTAACGTAACGTGACTTATTTTTAAAACAAATCTATAGTCCATCATTGTGATTTATTTGAATCACAGCTAGCGAGCTATACCTACTCTTAAAATAATAGTTGACGCGCTGAAACTCTTGATACTGACATCTTATTCAATTAATCTGAAAAACAAGAACAAAAAATAAAAACAACAAATAGCAAGTAGAAAGAGTTTGGTTCCATACCTACATAGCAGCAAACGGTAAAAGATTTGGGTACTCAGATAAAGCTTCCTCAAACCAGCGCAAGCAAACAATACTGCCGAAACATTCTCAAGTGAAATTTAGCTCATTCAGCATGCAAGGAAAACACTCTTTTCTTGGTAATACTTTTAATCAGCACAACTTTACTATTTCACAATTCAACGACGACTGACTCTGCACTACATTTTCCATTTTGGATAACTTTTGCCCCACCCAGAAATAACGATATTATCATAACCGTTATTTCTGAGTGTTGCCAAAGTAAAATAATACATTGAGTTGCCATAAGGAAAATAAATACATTTAAAACATTGTTATATCTTTGGGGATATAATGGTGCAAAAAAGGCCTGAATTGCAGTATATAATAATATTTATTTGCGTCGAGGATTTTTACAAGGCTTTTCTTTTCTTTTCGGGGATTGGCGGGAAAATTTCTACAGATAGAATATAAAAATCACAACGTCACTGTGACACTGACACGCATGGCGATGTTGCCATTGTAATAATACATTAAAATGTTGCCACAAATGTTAACATATTCCGGGGCGTTGAAAGATCACTTTCAACAGTTATTAAGTTCCTCTGCCGTAGGTAGTTTGCAGAACCGCACTAGAGAGCGTCGCACGCAGCCTTTGTTGGTGAGAATGTCGGCCACTCGGGATATCCCATCAGGTCCAGTTAAGAGGCGAACAACACGTCCGAGTTTCCAAGCCAGAGGGGGGGCGCCATCATCTGCTAAGAGCACCATGTCTCTCTCAACTTCCAGTTTTGAAGTATTCGTCTGCCATTTGTAAATATCTACAGAAAAACCAAATCGTTATGAACTCACTACCTACGTAAGCCTATGTTCCAACAACAATATCTCTTAAACCATTAGTCATAGAATAAATTTTTTGGTATCATTATTTAGATGAACTAAACACCTGTTAGACCAGTAGATAAAAAAAGGTAGTTTCCGGGGTGAATTTTGTAATAACCTTGATTAACAAAAAAAAAACGATGTTATTTTTAACGTAAAATTGATCTTTTAGCATTTATTTCAATATGATGCAGCATTTCATGTTATTATTTGAGTTATTTAACCCATTGTTAATACTTTTCCGTTCCTAAAAGTATTTTTTTATGACAATTGGGCTTTAAATTTTAAAGTTACTGTACTTTTAGTATGCACGGTCCATAAAAGGCGATCAAAACACAAAAATGGCTGCCATTCAGGGGGGATGGGTTCCGACCCTACATGTAGAACAATTTTATTGATGGAATAGAGCAAACTACCACCCCTTTTAGTTTGTACAGTCCGAAACCGGACACATTCTATATTATTATAATTAGTCCAACGCAACGATAACCTTATCGAGGAGTTACCTCGACCAAAGGTTGCACGTGCATCGGCCCAATTTCTATTAACTATGATTTAAATATTAGCCTTATGGGAAATACGCTACAATGATTGCTACCGAATCGAATTCATAAAACTACTTACAATTTTACCGGCATAATATGGCTCGTGATTCCATGCCACTTCTGACTTGTAAGGAAAACACTCTTTTCTTGGTAATACTTTTAATCAGCACAACTTTACTATTTCACAATTCAACGACGACTGACTCTGCACTACATTTTTCCATTTTGGATAACTTTTGCCCCACCCAGAAATAACGATATTATCATAACCGTTATTTCTGAGTGTTGCCAAAGCAAAATAATACATTGAGTTGCCATAAGGAAAATACATTTAAAACATTGTTATAATAATAATTTTTACTTTGAAAGTGTTGCCACAGAGGATATTATAATTCGATACTAAAGTAATACATTTTATAAATTAAATCAAAGAAATCACGACAAGCAGTTTTGTTTGACTGTGTACTCTGTACTGCCGCGTGCCGCCCGCCAACGCCCGACTAAACGAACTTACTTTATCAGCAAAATGATTAGGTTTAAAGAACTTTATTTCTCATAAGAACTTAACAGTTCGCTTACAATGAGATACTTAGTGATCTAATTACATTAGTTAGTTACCTCTAGGGTGTTGGAGACATTATATCAGTGATTATAACTAGTAGGTACCATTAATATTAGTTACTTCTAGGGTGTTGGAGACATATTATTACTAATTGACTTCCAAAAAAAAAAAAAAAAAAAAAGGAATCGGATGTTTGCATTCTAAGACACAGATTATGGCAACACACCGCAACACCCAGAATAAACTAAAACTTTCAGTTCATCTCGGATGCCGCGATGTATTGCCCCAATCTGCGTTTGAATGTGTTTATATTGTCACATTTTTTCAAATCCTCCGGTAAACTATTGAACAGCCGTACGCCTTCAACCAATATCGTTTTTTTACCATAATTAGTGCGAGCGTGCGCTGGTTTTATCTGGATTTTGTTTTTATTCCTTACGTTATAAGTTATGTTTTTCATATGTAGTTGTATGTTTGATTGAACAGATTTGGTGATGATTTTTTTAATAAGAATGCATGTGTAGTATTTATAAAGATGAGTTATATTTAGGAGTTTGGTTTTTTTGTATAGTATTCTTGTCGGAGTTAAATAGTGATAGTGAAATAATGTTTTTATAATTTTGTTTTGTGTTCTTTGTAGTGGGTCTAGGTAAGTTTTCGCAGCTGACCCCCATAGCTCAACTAAATATTCAAGATGAGATTTAACCAGAGAGTTATATATTATTTTACGTACTTTTTTTGGAATGCAGTTTGAAACTTTACGCAGTGCTGCCAGTAATGACATCAATTTTGTTTTGATATGGTTGATGTGATGTTTCCAAGTTATTTTGTCGTCTACATGTAATCCTAGGTATTTTTCATAGGTTGACCGTTTGAGAACTTCTTTATCTATTGTGAGTGGTGTGAACTCTGGTAACGGTTTGTTTTTGGCGCAAAAAATCATGAAAGATGTTTTTGCGGCGTTGATAGTAAGTAAATTACATTTTAGCCATTCGTTCAGCAGGTTAAGGTCGGTTTGTGCGTCCGTTATAATATCATGAATAGATTTATTGAAATAGAATAGACATGTGTCATCTGCGTACAGAGTTAAGTGGCCTCTAAGTCCTATGTTATTAATATTATTAATATAGATTAGGAAGAGTAGTGAGCTAATAACGGAGCCTTGGGGACAGCCATACGTAATGTTTTGAACAGAGCTAGTGAAATTGTCTAATTTAACTACTTGGCGCCTATTCTGTAGGTATGATGTAAACATATCGAGTGCGCTGCCTGTGATACCTATATTATTTAGTTTCTGGATGAGCTTTTGATGGCTTACTGTGTCGAATGCTTTTTTTAAATCAATAAATATCCCTAAAACCACATTTTTTTCATCAATATTTGTTTTTATTTTTGTTATTAAGTCTACTGCAGCTGCTAGGGTACTTGACTTAGCTCGAAAGCCATACTGTTGATCTATCAAGAAATTCTTGTCATTTAAGTATTTACTTAGCCGATTATATAGAACTCGTTCGAATATCTTTGATAGCACTGGCAAGACCGACACCGGCCTATAGTTACTCGGGTCAGTTCTACTTCCGGATTTATAAATAGGGCTGACCCTAGCAATCTTAAGCGTATCGGGAAAAATACCTCGAGATAAGCACACGTTTATACAGTCAGTTAATCTCCTAATTATTATAAGTTTTAAACATTTGATCGCCTTAGTGCTGACGCCATCTAGGCCTGTGCTTGTGTTGCTGTCAAGGTCGTCAATAATTCTAGATATTTCATCTGTGCTACATGGGGAAAGCTCGGGTAGTGTTATGCTATGTGTGTAATTATGGTCGTACATAAAAATATTATCGGTGTTTACGTGGTATGTGATGGGGATTTTGTTAGCTAGGTCTGCGCCTATTGATGAAAAAAATGAGTTAAATGAGTCACATATTGCATTACCTTCTGTAACCAGGCCTGAGTTCGACATCAGTTTAGGAGGCGCACGGCTGTCGTCCTTAATTTTATTTAAAGCCAAATTATTAATAAGGTTCCACATTTTCTTCGGTTGATTGAAATTAATTTTAAATAAGTTAAGGTAGTACTTCTTCTTTTGTGTCTTGATTAGATTTATTACTTTGTGTTGTTCTTCGTTGAAGTTTTTCTTTAGATCATCGTTTTTTGGATGTGATTTTGCTTGTTGCCATAATATGTTTCGTGAGTTTATTGAATCGATAATATCTCGGTTTATCCAGTCTTTTTGTGGTAGGTTTAATATTTTAGTTTTGTCTATTTTGCTCTCATTGACTCGTTCCGAAATAAATCTCTCTAGATAATTATGGTCATTATCTTCATTGCTGTAGGCAGCTGTCAGAGCGCAACTATATAACTTTGTGTAGTCCAGTGCTTTATAATGTTTTTTCTTGTTTATTTTCGGCTCCAAGCTGCCTATTTCCAGAAATATTTGTTTATGATCTGATAGGCTCGATTCCACTATTGACATACTGAATGAATGGTTGCTTATATTTGTACATATGTGGTCTAGTATAGTATTTGTTGTATCGGTTTCACGAGTACTATATAGTTTATTTATATTATTTAATACTTCGTAGCCAGTTTCTTTAATTTCATTTAGGTATTTTGTGCTTTGAGTGTCCTTGTTCAGAAGGTCTATATTGAAGTCGCCAAACACTATCGCTCTTCTTCTTTGTTCTAATTGCAGTGTGTACGTTTCTAAAAAGTTATTTATATTTGACTCACCGGGCTTATATATTGCTCCTACGTTCAGCGATAATTTCTCTATGTATATCCATAAGTAGTGGTTTCCATTTTCACATAAGTCTGCTGTTGTTTCATAAACTATACTGTTGTGCACGTATATGGAAACGCCTCCACCTTTGCGATTTCGCCTGTAGTTGTAAACATGGCTATAGTTAGGTAATTGATATAATTTTGCGTCGTTTTCTGAAGTAATCCATGTCTCGGTGAATATTAATAGATGTACGGCCCGTGGGATCGATTTCACTATGCACCTAATCTCATCTAGTTTGCCAGTTTTCCGGATGCTACGTAAATTGGCATAGAAGAATCGTAACGAGGACGGGTGAAGTGGAATGTCTTCGTATTTTTTTGCTAAATGATGGCTTAGTCTACTCGTATGTTTTGTATTTAGTATTTGTGCAGTTACTGGTTTTTTTGGTAGGTTTTGTTTTCAATGATGGTTGGTGTTCCTTTAATATATTTAATAACAATGTTATTTTCGCCGTCTGCTACACGTTTGTTAAATTCTTCCTTTAAGGACTGTAAATATCGTTTTTGTGTTGGGGTTTGGTCAGAGTAAATGTTTATATTCTCAGGTAACTTTTTCTTATTCTTTAGTAGGTATCTCGGAGTTTCTGAGTCGCTGAAGCATACTTTTATAGGCCTGTTTCTATCTGGTACATATTTTCCCAGTCTAATGGTTTTAATCGGCTTGGGACATTCCTCATAAAGTGTTAACAATACTTTCGTGACTTCATCGTTATCGTAATTTCTCCTTGAGTTGAAATCTTTGTTGTTTTTTTCCAATATACCCACCAGTACAATATTTTTTTCGCGTTCACATCTGTCCTTGAGTTCAAGGATGAGGTCTTGGTGACATAAGACGGGCGGTTCTGTTAATGTACTTTTTATGTGTTGTTGATTTTGATTTTTAAGCTGAGATATCTCACTTTCTATTATTTGTATTTTGTTTTCGTTTTCGCTATTTTTGCATTTAATATGTTCTATTTCGTTGTTTATTTGTTCAAATCTTGATGCAAAATTCTCTGCTGTTGATTTTATTGTCTTTATTTCAGTTTTAATCTCTGATATTTCCTCTTGTATGCGGTTTAGGTTTTGGTTTTGAGTTTCAGCAAACTTCTCCAAGAAATTCATCATATCTTTACGGAAGTCACCAAAGTCCTTTTTGTAGTCCATGTCTTCAGCACGCTCCTTTCTTTTTCTTTGGTTAACGTTTGTGTAGAAGTCACTATGTTCGCCGTAGGTGGATAAGTTTGGTACAGACCCGCTGGCGCTTTCGCTTCCGCTTATCAACATCACATTAGGCGTTGGTGGAGTTCTGTGCATTGCGTATGCGTGAGAGTAAGACGAAAAATAGCAACGGTTCTCTTTACTCGCGGGGGTGAGCGGTGCTGCGCACTCGTCGATGTATGACGTCGTGTACCAACGCCAGGTTTTTATTTATTATGCACTTAGTAGTAAATTTGACTTTAACACCACATTCACAAGACTGACTTTTGGGAGTTACGATTTTAGTAAAATTATTATATTTTTAGTTAATCCACTAACACGTCTGCTTCCAACAGCGCTAGAGGCTTATCCAATATTCACCATTATATCCATGATTCACAAATACAATCGCAAACAAATTGCCAAGACATGTGTAATAACTAGTAAGTTGTCGCTTCGCGTCGCGCTCGAGGGTGCAGGCGAGGCGGTACAGATGCGAGCACTCACAACAGCGCGATCGGCGCGGCGCGTCACAATCCGCTACATCATGCTAATAGTAGTACAGCGGGTGTCGCGACGTACTTTTATTCATATTTATAATAACGCAATGCAACTGTTGGCGCGTCACGTGTCGTGTCACTGTGCAAGCGTGTCGCGGTAATGTGCAAGTGTGTCGTGGTACTGTGCACGCGTGTGGCATCACCTGTGCATGCGTTTAAATAACGTGTCGGCTCGACGAAGCATCAGTTCGTCACGCTACAAATATTATAATAACCTGTAAATTATTTTGCAAATATGGAAAACAAGAAAATGTTGAAAATATCAAACTCAGACTCAAACTCAAAGCATTTATTTCAAATAAACCAATTATAGGCTCTTTTGAATTGTCAAGGGGTCGATCAGTCACAAAGATGAATATGCGTATATGCCCATTCCAAAGCGTAGTAGGTACCTATGGAGAAGAACGGGCAAGAAACTCCACGGACACTCTTTTAATATCATAGCTATAGTTGTTCTCCCTTATTTATAATTATTAGGAAATTCGCCTTTGTTACAGCTACTTAGTAGTTTTAGACTAAAGCTCATCATCTTACTGCCCTTATCCAATTTTATTTGTGGACGGCGCAGCATGGCTTGTTCATCCATACATCTCTTTTAAACTAACATAACAATTTATTTATTTAAGAAATACTTAAACCATTTTATGTTCACTCTGGCACTATTCCATTTCGTCTGTTCTGTCGTCCCAAGTACTAGTCTTTGTATAAAGAGTGGTCCATAGTTCCATACCTACATATCTACTTTGATAAGTTAAATGCGTGATTGTTATATGTTTGGATGACACTTAATAATTATGAATCTGTATAACTTGAAAGTGTCTAAGACAGAACTTCATGAACGTATAAATTAATTTCGTATTAATGTCGTAGAGCTGTAGATTTATAATTTTCGCGTTGTTTAAATGATTACATTATTATAAATATAAAATGGAGTTCCGTGTGACTGCCTCTATTAAAATGACTTAGTTCAGTTATTACGGGCAGGTATCTGCAACATGTTCAGTTTAGTACCAGGGCTGGTCACTCAGGTGTCCCGTGAGTCAGACGGGGTGCCGGGTGACTTCGTTACGTACCGCTTGTTGCTGCCCCGTATCTCGTTATCATTCATACGGCTATTAACCTGGTCATATCTCACACAATTTATGTTCAGGATACGAGTCAAGTACGACATTAAAACAAACTCGTTCGGAATGTTAAGTAGAGATGTGCGCTAGCGACGAGTGCGTCGCTGCTCACGCGTGGCACCGGCGCGGCACAACAGTGCCTTAATGTGGCCACACTTCAGCTCATTGTTGTTTAGTGTTGCCTGTTTTGATGTTTCCTGTTCGAATGAAAGGATTATGTATAGTTGATTTCATAAGGGACAAGTTCAACGAAACACATTGAAAAGCATGTATAGATAATATTTTGGAAACCGAGTGTTAAATGAATAGTTCAAAAACGATGGGCATCGAAACTATTTATTGGATAGTAGTTGGCTCATAGTGGTATCGTGATCAGCACCATTCAGCACGGTGATCAATTACTGGCGTCCAATAAACGAGTCATAGTCGATCATTGTGTGATGTCAGATCAATCCCTTCGACGTTTCTAATAGTGAGTAAATAGCTCCGGTGTACTGCGGGGGCGCCCGAGTAGATTAGCTTCAATCATCAATCGCGGGGCAATTACAGTCGCTCGTCGAGTAGTTTCGTATATCTGTGTCGGAGTCTGTCGAGTACCAAAAGCTTGCGAGCACATCTCGGTAAGTGAGATATTCAGTTGATGTCGGTCACGTTCCGTTCATCGCTCGTTCAATGTTCGCTCTACATTTTAAAGCTTATGTCTGCCGTCCGCGTCGCGTCGGTGGCGGAACATTTGCGCACAGTAGCAGTGATGCTCTTTATGGATTATCAGCTATTCACTGAGAACCAAACGTTCTCTGAATTTACAAGTGACATGACATAGCTTACACTGGAGACTTTACACCTTTCAGTGTCATCTATTATTACGTACGTCATTCTGCAATTCTGTTGTTAACCGTTCTACAACAAACACTTTTGGGCGCATGCACTCGGTCACTAATAATTTCTTGATAACGATATCATAAATCACTGAGAGGCAGATAAATCAGTGTTGTACAAATAGAATGCGTGTCGCAAGCGTGTAGGGGTGAGATGCTGAACGAGCTCATCTCAAAGTGTGGTCACGCGCCGCCCGCGCTACGTCACGCGTGCAGGAAACACGCGTCGCCATAAATAGCAAATTCACTACGTTCTGATTTTTCAAAAGTTGAAAAATCAGTACGTACTGAATTTAATTAACGTAGTGAAAGTTCAGACTTGCAGTAAGTGAATGGTAAAAATCATCACATAAGGAAAAGGCGTTATACCCCCACCATGTGATTTTCTCTCTCTCTCTCTCTGTCTCTTTCTACTATATAGAAAGTGTGTGTGTGCGTACGAGTATCGAGATTTAAGCAGATGAGCATTGTGCGCGGCAGGTTGTATAACCTCAATGAATTGTTTCTAAATATTAATAATGAAACCATTTCAGATAAGTTAACAGTTGCTCAGACACTAGGAAATTTCTTGACCAACATCATAGTAGAAGTTATGAAATCTATCCCCTCTCCATCTTTATTAGCTGAATCTCTTCTCAAAGAAAAATTCAATAGAGTCATTCCAAGTTTTGAATTCAAGCCTATTTCTATTGCCACAATTAAAAAAGTACTCAGAAATCTTAACTCAAAAAACATTGAAGACATCGGGCACGGGCATCTCCGGGTTCTGGGAGATATCATTGACACAATTGCCCCCATTCTAACAGACATATTAATCAATGTTTGAACAACAATCCTGATTTAAATGAAATATAGTTAAATTGTAGCAATTTTCAAATCGGGCAGTAAGAGTGATCCCTTTAATTATAGACCTTTAACTGTGCTACCAGTATTGAGCAAAATCTATGAAAAAATCACGCAAACAGAACATTTTTGTTGTCACATTTTAACTCAAATGGGATTTTGCATAATCGCCAGTTTGGTTTCGCGAAAGGTAGTTCGACGATTGACGCGGAAGTAAAACTCATCAGTTACATTTTGAGATCATGGGAGAAGTCTCAGAATGCAATGTGCATATTCTGTGACCTCTCAAAAGCGTTTTACTGCGTTGACTACAATACACTGCTCTGTAATTTATACCACTATACGGAATTCGTGGACAAGCTACTGATCTTGTTCCTTCTTATCTATCAAACAGGCAGCAAAATGTCAATGTTAACTGGGCGACATCCTCGGGGTCTCTAATTAAAATGGGCGTGCCTCAAGGTTTGATTCCCGGCCCTTTCTTATTTCTAGTTTATTAATGACCTTCCTTACATGATGGCTAACTTATCGTTCTATTAGCTGGCGACATTTTCCTTATTTTTTTAATAGATAGAAAAGATATGGATGTCTTACATGTCAACGATAGTCTGGCTGTTATTTAATTTTTCTGTTAGGTTCGAAACTAATATTTTTTTTACTTAATTCAAACAAAACTAAATGTATTAAGTTCTCATTACCAAATGTAATGAGAAGAGCGTCTAAATCTATAAATTGATGGCAAGAAAGTAGATTACAGAAACTATATTTTTAGGAATAACTTTAGATTCAAAATTGCAATGGGCGCCCACATTAGAACTCTTTCAGGTAGATTAAGTTCAACTGCATAAGCAGCAATAAAAATAAATTACTTGCCTGATATAGCCACATCTAGGGTAGTATACTTTGCTTATTTCCACAGCATTATGTCTTATGGAGTTCTGCTGTGCAGATCGCCAGCTGACGAAGATCGAATCCGTAGCTGAAGTAGATTATAAGTTTTAGTAGATATAGGACCTATTCGGAAAATGGCTTACGGCGAAACAAAGGACCTGTTCTCGGAATGGTTTATTCTTCAAAGGACTTGTTCTCATAATACCTCATTCAGCAAAAGACTCATTCGTAAAATACCTTATTCGTGTATGACCTATTCTTGGAAGGACTTATTTTTTTACTTACCTGCAAACTAAATGGTCAATAACATTGAGTAAGACAATCACAACTTAAAATATTTTTTTTTTAACGACCTGTACGTTAATTGAAGAAAATCCGTTTCCATCAATATATAACTGACCCCATTTACGTTCTTTACTCTTGTAAGAGTACATTTTATTGGCCCAATACTGTAGGAAAATTAGCAATACTGCGGAATTTCCTAATGTATTCCTCCTGTTCATTTAGAGTACGTAATAGAAATTTTTCTAAATCTTCGGGTCATCCGTGACAAAATATACGTTACCTTTTTACATGTTTTGCTGACAACTGTTGAGACACACCATGTAAATCAGCAGTGTCGTTTTGAATCTACGAACTAAACAATAATATATAAGTATATTATTATTATTTGGATTTTGCCTATTGTTAGGTTAGCATTGACCAAGGTAATACATACTTAACGTTACATGGTAAATATTTTTTTTTTAAGTAAGACTTAGTCAACGGAGCCCAACCTGGCAGGGCTCCTATTTCTGTGTGGTTTAAAAAAAAACTATTTTCAATAACCAATAAAAAAAATCCACGCTTCATCTTCTTTATGACATTCTTCACGCCTGATGGCATAATTCGACAGTTCTTCTCACCAGCCGTTCGATTCTGTAAAAATATCACCGTGAAACTTAGGTGAAGTGAGCGTGAAGTGAGCTGTCAATAGTGTTAATCCCTAGCATCCTGCCGGTCGATTCTGTGGCAGTGACAGCTCACTTCACGCTCACTTCACCTAAGCTTCACGTTAATATTTTTATAGAATTGACCGACAGGTCTGACGTCTGGTTTGCTTAAGTCACAAGAAGAAACGTAAAATTGAAGTTACTTAAGTGACAGTTCATTGGTTCTACTATAAACAGCTCTTTAAAAACATTCGTAATATCTTGATTCCCTACTGCACTGTCGACGCTCTAAGGAACATTTTGCTTAGGATTCTTTTCATTTTGCTTAGGATTTTCTTCTTTTGTTTTTTTTTTCAAATACTGCTAAGGTCTTTAGCCTTATGTTTTGTCGTTAGTATATCCATTTTTATTTGCTCAGTTACACCATTTAAATTGCTTCATAAACTATTTGCGTGTTTCATATGCACATACTGTAGAACCCATATACTAAAACTAAGCCGAGCCTCCTATGAGATTCTCAACACAGGTAAGAACCATGGACCATTATGAAGTTTGAGTAACCGTGGCTTCGGTAGGTAAACGGTATTAAAGGTGAGTAAAATACCCATCTAAATTCATCACATAATAAAGTGTGATTTTTTGGTATTACCTTCAGAATATTATTAAAAATCACGTCATTCATTGCCAGACACTTATCATCGTGGCAAACCCTTGCCAGACACCCTTAATGTTCATGAAATTATAATTATACTTACGTTATAGTATAAAAGCTGATTTATATATATAATACTTCGGTAATAATTAGATGATGTTTCCTCATTAGCCAGACATTTTTGATAGTTCCAACTTCTTGCCAGACAAGCATGTAACACAACATGACAAGCATGTGGGGCTCTATAATACAGCTGTGGCAATGATTATTGGAAATGAATTTCGTACTGAAACTCCTAAACCTATAGCCATGGCTGGGAAACGTCTTTTCCGGACTCCAAATAACCTTTTTACACAATTTCTTGTTCTTATTTGAGACTCATTCATTGTACAAGTTTTCAGCAGTAGTATTACACTGATCTAATGGAGTCACCATATAGTTGTTACATGCGTAACCTGCATCTCCAACAAGAACAGCACTTCCATATTTCCCCTGTTCGAACATTGCTCGTCTATAGCAGTTATTAAATATATACGAGTCGTGTGTACTTCCTGGCTTTGTGTACTTTAACTCTATTTGATCTTTAATGGAATCCAATACAGACAACTGTTGGTTTTGTAACATGAAATCTTTTCAAAAAGTCTTGGTCATTCAGGGTGTCGAAGTGTTCTTCTCTCTCGCATATCCATCTTGGACGACGAACAATGAACTCATCCTCATCCCAAATTTCGTCTTATCATAGTCTTAACAATCTTTTCATTTTAATTGACCCAATATCACCAAAATCAATATAAACAACACGACACTGACAGCGTGTTAGCAGCTCTTGAACTCGTTTAGAGGCTTGAATGCCAAAAATCGGGAGTTCAGAATATCAACTGGTTTATGCTTAACTGCGTTCATTTTGTGTTGGTGAAATCAAAAGTGGAGTTATGAACTCAGTTAAACGCTTTAACTGAGTTCAGCGTGAATTGATCACGATTAATTGCGTTGGAGAAATCCGCCCTTACTAACAGCATAAATACTCGTATACATGGCTTACTAACAGCGCACCTACATGGCTTTCATAGCAGTATACCTAAATGGCTTACTAACAGCACACATACATGGCTCACTAGCAGCATACTTACATGACTTATTAACAGCACATCTACATGGCTGCTTAGGATTACATAAGTGCCTACGTTAAACTCATGGCTCCATAAGATCACGTAAGCGCCAACGTTAACGTTACGACGTTACTTCGACGTTTTTACTTTGGTTATCATTTGCAAGTTGATTCTTAGAAAATTAGTAATTGAATTATTTTTATTTGTGATTTGTAATTTGCTAATTTAGACAATTCTTGATTTAGTACTTTTTTTTGTTTCACATTGGTATTTAATTATTTGGTTAAATTAGAATATTGTTAATGTCACAAAATTTTCATGCTGAATTAAGTTGGCGGAATATGAAGAACTATTGTGTATTTGTTATAGAATCTGTAAAATACCATATTTCAGGCAAATAAATGAATCTATCTATCTAAACTCTGAACTACAGCTCACCTATATGGCTGCATAAGATCACATAAGTGCCTATGTTAAACTCCTGAATTACTAGTCACCTACATAGCTCTATAATATCACATATCTGCCTACGTTAAATTCTAAACTACAGCTCACTTGCATAGCTGTATAAGATCAAATAAGTACCAACGTTAAAACAGAACTACAGCTCACTCATATCGCTACGTAAAATCATATAAGTGTCTACGTTAAGCTTTGAACTACAGCTCACCTACATGGCTGCATACGATCACATTAGGTGCCTACGTCAAACTCTGAACTATAGCTCACCTACGTGGCTGCTATAAACTATACGCATATATCTCCATAAAGCTCACCTACATAGTTTTGGCATTTCAGAGTCCTCGGTAGTCGAATATTCAATTTTTTTTACAAACAATGTAACATCTACAAGCTCAATAGATTTGATTGCAAAGGTAAAGTATCTAAATGGATAATGACCCTTAGTTATGACGAGGTCGAAAAAATTCTCAATACGTACATTTAACCCACACCTTAACAGTACCCTGTCCGACACACCCTCGAATACTCCCAACTTCCAACACAATATAACATGACATAACATAACACAACACAACACAACACTTCATAGCACAACACAAAATAACACAACAAAACACTACACATCAGAACACAAAAACACACTAACAACACACAGTATACAAATGGTTTTCTCTTTAATTATTTTTTGTTTTAATTTCTAAAAAATATATTTTCTTTATTTTCTGTCGATAGTTCTTACACAGAGAAATTCCGAATTTTTACAGTGTCTAACAAATGTTAACTTGAGAGCCCTGACACCCATAACACAAGTTTAATCTTAGCTTGGGCGTCAGAGGTGTATAACTCTGCATTAACCCATTACAATTTTTATGACGAATTTATTATGTTATACCAAGTGGCATATATAAAAATGTAAAACTGGAAATTAAGATATTATTATTATTTCCTTTATTCAACTATATACATATAAATTATATTTTTAAATATTGGAATAAAACAAAATAAAAACATTTAAAAATATAAAAAATAGTAGCCCACCGGTATCGGGAACAGGGTCCAAGCTACCGGCGGTCGGGGCTCCAGAGAGAGGAACCTCCTGACAATGCGAGCCGTGTCCAAGAGTACCGCTCTCTGAATCAAGCCCTTGATCCAGCTGCCCAACGAGAGCCTCCTTAGGTGTTTGTCGAGGCTCTTGGCAATTAAACCATTGGCTGATACGACTATCGGCACAATGATCGCTGAGTCCACATCCCACATGTCGACAACCTCGCGAGCCAAGTCAAGATACTTGATTTGTTTATCTTTCTCGGCTTTCACGAGGTTCCCATCATGCGGAACCATCAATAATCATTGTGCGCCTCTCTAGTCGATCCACAACCACTATAACAGGTTTATTGGCAACAATAGTCCTGTCAGTGATGATGGATCGATCCCAGTACAAAGTGATATTTCCATTTTCGAGAACTGGGTCGGACGCATACCTATAGTACGGCACTTCAGATTCCACAAGACTGTACTTCAGAGAAAGTTGCTGATGGATAATCCTGGCTACAAGGTGTGTCTATGCAAGTACTCTTCGTTAGCTAGACGAGAACAGCCGGAGATTATGTGTAGGATTGATTCTCTCGGACGGTGGCATGTACGACAGATGTCAACCGTCCCGTCCTTCATAATGAATCTCCGGTAATTGTTCGTCATCATAACTTCGTCCATAATTGCACAGACAAAACCTTCGGTTTCCCCAAAGAGGTCACCAAAACGCAGCCAGGCTACGGACGCTAGAAAATCTACATCGGGTCCATGTAAGGCCCGAAAGTAGCGTCCGTGAAGCTCCTTACTCTGCCATACCTCCTTGCGATCGTTAGTGTGAAGCACTACAGGTTTACGCCGGTTCTCTTTAGCCAAGGAGAGCGGGGTGAGACCCTTGTCTACCGCGACCACATCTCGATGCATCCCCACGTCGGCTTCTAAGAAATATTATTATTATTAGTTAAACTGGAGTGGTACATTTACATCTTTAATTTTAAAATCTGAACTACAGCTCGCCTACGCGGCTGTTATAAACTATACGCATACATCTCTATAGAGCCATCAACATGGTTGAACTAGAGTCTAAGCTAGATTTTTTCTTACATACATAATATTTTCATAAATGAATTGGCAAGGTACCGTCATAATATTAATCTTTCCAAATAGTTCCCCGAGAGATTCGTGACGATGTAAATCATAAATGGCTCTGTCAGCTCTCTTTTGTAAGATAAAGATGGATTCAATGTCAGCAGCCCGACCCCACAGTATAATGCCATACGACATAATACTGTGGAAGTAGCTAAAATAGACCAAACGCGCGGTTTCAACGTCTATTAAGTGTCTTATCTTTCTAACTGCATAAGCGGCCGAGCTTAGCCGCTCCGCAAGAGATGTTATATGAGGTCCCCATTGTAATTTCTCTGTCTAGCGTGATTCCTAGGAAAACCGTTTGATTAATAAATTCCAGTTTTTCTCCATTCAATATGATGTCACATTCGCTACTTCTAACATTAGGTAATTTAAATATAATGCATTTGTTTTTTTTTTAATTTAGTACCAAATTATTTACCGTAAACCAATCTTGGACCTGAAGAATAGAGCTATTCACGTCGTCAAGATTTTGTGACCGTCGGTTGATTTTAAAGATTAATGATGCTCTGATGATCTGCAAATAACACCATCTTCGGTTGATTTTGAAGTAATTGGGGTAAATCATTAATGTAAACTAAAAAGAGGAATGGACCCAATATCGAACCTTGAGGAACGCCCAATGCCATTTCAGACCCTAATGAGTTTACGCCGTTTACTTGAACTTTAACCTTTCTATCTTTCAGGTATGATCTTAGTAAATCAAGACCTTAGAGAACCTTAATTTCTAATGTTAAACTACTGCTTTTAGTTGTTATAACTTCTGATTGAAGATTGCTCAGGGAGCCTACCAACACTTCTAAAGCAGTATTATTTTAATCTTACTTCAGTGGGGGAATGAGATGGAGCTATACGTCCTGTAGAGCTTAAACTCTTTCCCACACTAAAGTTATATTAAAATAATGCTGCTTTAGAGGTGTTGGTAGGCTCCCTGAGCAATCTTCAATCAGAAGTTATAACAACTAAAAGCTAAGCTAAAATTTTTTTTTATTTATTTAATTCAGTGACCTATATTTATGTTAGTATACCTACATAAAAATTCTGTTAGTAATCAAAGATTAAAATACAAGCCACAATAATTTTATTTTTATTTATTTATATATACTTTATTGTACACCACAAAAATACATAACAAAAAAAATACTTAATCAAACACTACAAAATATACAATGGGCGGCCTTATCGCTTTCCGCGATCTCTTCCAGGCAACCTTAGAATGGACAGTGATTTACCTGGACATAAAATGGGGCTGTCGTTGGTGCAAATTATAAGTATACAATATACTAGAATAGATACATAGATAAATACATATCCTAAATAATAGATAAATAAAAATAAAAAAAATTAACTCTATAGATAATAATAATAATAATAAGCATCACCTTTGTACGTTTTTTTCTGTTCCTTTCTTCTTGTCTATTTATAATGTGTGTACATAAACTGTTAAATAAATAAATAAAATAAAATAAATAATTACAGTTATGAGAACAAGATCACAACGACAAGTAATGTTCCTTCACGAGCCTCTTAAACACAGGTAATGATTGCGCACGCTTTATTTCAAC